>JAPZDX010000007.1:16886893-16899255 GCA_029783625.1 Naso annulatus | reverse complement strand
ACTGAACTTCAATATAAAAAAACAAGGAAACAGATTTTTGTTTCCTTTTTTTGGGGCTAACATGGTTTAATAAGAGAATAGGACCAGGGCTGTGATCTAAAAGGATTAAAATATTATTTTTCATTTCAGTTCGATTTAAATTATTTTGTGACTTTTATTTTATGTAGGCTAACTGTTCTAGTTAATCAAGTCATTAAGTTCAGTTCCCTCTAAAAACATTATGTTTTGAAGGACAATCAGCTTTGTGCTGATGCCTTTCATGATCAGCTTCTTGCGTGACGTCTCAGTGGGTTTTCATGCTGTGGTAAATACAACTCATTGTATTGCTGCGCTAAAATGATCAGCTTCTCATTGTCGAGTTCGGCCATGTTGTCTCCTAGCATGAGGCTTTTGAGGAGGAATTACGTAACATTCGGTTGTGGAGGACGGCAAAAAGTTGAAATACTTTAACTTTGCCAGCCTCAGCAAATTTTACTCTCATCTACTTAAGTGACATCCAATTTGCCGTCTACCATCAGCCTGTTTCTATGTGTGCGCATCATAAGGATAAAATCAAGAATCTAATTTGTTATTATGAGTAACACTGGCAGCAATTCATCTGAGCCAATGAGAAGAATAAAAATCACCTCACAGACTAAGTACCAGATATTGGATCATTGCTTACACACATTAGTTCATCTATGTGGCTCAAACTCCAGACTTTTGCTCTGCTTCTTAAATTCCACACACTATTCCTCCTTGACAAGCACAAAGCCTGATCATGAAGCAAAAGTCAAAGTCAATAACCGTGTCTTAATTTATTCTCAGGGACAAATTTGCACCACACAGAACATCCCACAGTTGTTGCACAGTACTTTCATAGTGAGTAATTTCACTATACCGAGAACATAAACGCTTTTGACTCTGTAATCCAATCAGCTCATGGACAGCCATGTGTGCTTTTAACCTATCTGTGTGTCATTACACCTTTAGAATGACATGGCGTGCTGCCCGGAGTGTTCCTAATTTCATTGAATGTTTTTTTTCTTCACAAACACACACACGTTACTTTGTGGGGTGGACAGTGCAGACACAGCTTCACTGTGTTCTTAAAAGGATTTAAAGGATGTTTTACCGCCTGCTGCTGACACTTGGCTCTGCGTGAGTTGTCTCTGAACTGCACTAAACTGAGTGCTCAAGGTGTGTGAGAGTGGTGGCTCTACTTTTGTTTAAAAATACTGGGATTTAACACTATGATGTGTGCCATGGTCCTTATCCACCAAGCCAGTTGGTGTGGGGTGTGTCAGCGTAAGCTTGACAACGTAATCATGTGTCAGCATTCCTCTTCTTAGATGTAAACACAGACAACAGTGTCTAAAGCAACAAGCCTGAGGATCTTACCTGCCTCGGTGTACCTGAGCCCCACCTTCTCTTCCTCATCTCTTGGTTTGGGTGGGGGCCACACAGCCTGCAGGCGGCCTGGAGTTCGGTCCTCGCTGTCTGTGGGCGATGTTACCTCTGTCTGCGGGGAGAAGGAAAAAAAGCAAACATGCGAAAATGTCATCCTGTGCCCTGGCAATGCATTGATTTAATCAGCACCAATTTGTTGAATGATGAAGTAAATGGGCAACTGAAATAATAAATACATAAAGACGAAATATAACAATCATGCTGAGATTTAAAATGATATACTATAAGGTTGTGACTTCATACATTAACCTCTGTGGGACTTATGAGCTCCTTGCCAGGGGATTTGGAGGTTCTCTCAAAAATAGATCTCAGACTTTCCTTGTCATTCTTGATCTTCTTTTTTATTGCCTCCAGATCCACATCCTCTTTTTTCTCCTTTTTGACAGATTTAGGGCCAAAGAAGCTCCTGAAGGTTTCATAAGCCAAGTCTGAGGTTTTCTTTCTTTCGGGTGTGGATGTGGGGGTTTCTTGGTCCGGAATGTCCTCTCCTGCAATTTCCTCTCTATTCTCAGGCTCTATTTTGCTGTTTGAATCTGCATCCTGCCCATCATCTGACTTTTTGGTCTCACTGTGGTTGTCTCCATTGAGCAGCTGACTGAGCTGTTCCATCACAGTGCCTTTGGTGTCTGCAATGGGTTTAGGCTCTGTGTGTTTTTTGACAGGAGTGGTTGTCTTCTGCTCAGGGAAGAGCTTGGCTTTGTTTACGGACTTCTTCAGGCTGAGCAGGGCCAAGTCAGCATCCTTTTCACTCTGCTTGATCTCTGATATCGTCTCCCTGTCTTCCCCCAGGGCTCCTTTCTTCAGCACTCGTAACCCACTGAAGAGAGCTGGCATCTGAAAGGAGGGGGGTGAAGAGAGCGCTGCGCCCCTGGATGGAGATGAGGAGGAAGAGGAAGGGGAGGGTACAACAGCTGAAGCTTGAGGTGCTTTGTTTGCCTCTGGTGTCTTTGGGGCAGTTGTGCACTGTAAGGCAGGACTGTCACTTGGCTGGATGTCATCCGGGGACTCTTCGGACGCAGATGACATCAACACGGTTTGATCTGAGATAAAAGCAGAGTCTGACTGCTTCTCTGGACTGGAAGATGGCAGGACTGAATCTTCAGAAGTCTTTGGGCTGGAGGGAACAGAGGAGGACACCTCACTGGAGAGAGTTTTCTTGGTTCCCTCCTCCGCTTCAGCGCTTTCCTCAGGTGTCTCACTCTTCTGTGAAGTATCTAAGTCCTCTGTCTGCTTTAACGGAGGAGCAATGGTAGCGTTAAGATCTGGGGCCTCTACAACTGGATGCCCACAAATAATGGATGGAACAGGAAGAGTACAGTCTATGCCAGCATACTCTTCGTTCTCATCCGTTTCCACATTGCCGCTACTATCCTCTTTAGCACCAGATGTTTCTGCATCCACAGACTCAGTGCTAGCGCTCTCCTTTGGACTGCAGTCATCTTGCTTTGAAACTGATGAGACCAGAACCGTTCTTGAATCAGTTCTGCCGCCAAACTTGTCTGAATATAACACTTCTTCCACCCGGGATGTCTCCTTAAGTTTGTGTGTTCTAAACACAGGCACTTGGTGCTCTATCTCTGCCACACTGGCATCTTTTATCTCATCTCCATCATCACTGTCCACTACATTATTGTCCCCTTCAGGTTGGACAGGCTCCCCGGTCCTCACCAGCTTCTCTGACAGACTGGTACTGCTGTCAGCTGTCACCTCGTCCTCATTTTCTGAGTCAAGATACGTTTCGACCCTTGTGACCTTTACCAGATCTGGGTCAACCAAGGCTTCAGCTGCATTTTTAACCTGGTCGCCAGACTCCACACAGGTTTTCAAAGATTCTTCCCTCTGCTTTGTATTAGGAGAAGGAGTAGGAGTTGAATCATCCTGATCCATATCTTGGACTTTGTTCTCCACGTTATTAATTTGATCGCCTTCAGGAGGAAGATTCTCCCCATCTGGCAGCTCCTTGAAAGACGTCAGCACAGGCGACTGCATGTCTGAAGAGGCAGACTTATCTCGGTTGAAGAAACTGCTAAAGACATTAAGGATGGAATTAGTGGGCTGCTTTCCAAGCCCATCTGAGTTATTACTTCTGTTGTCCATTTTTGCTCAAAGTCTCCCACCCACTGAGAGTAAAGTGAGACCGACCAAAACAGGTAGCAGCTCTGGCAAAGTGTCCATTGAAAATGTCACAAAAGGGTCATACCCCCACCTCCAGTTATCCAAGCTGCTCCTGGTAACAAAGGGCCTTTGTGCTGACAAATCTCTCCAGCTCCTCTTACCTTCTCCAGAGGGGCGCCAGTTATAACACTATGCTGTATTCCTGAAAAGCGCTCCAAAGAGATTGAATATTGTCAACTTTCTTTAACACATAAAAACTACTACCAACTGTACAGCATGTTGTCAGCAGCACAGTTTGCTCTCCTCAGTGCGAGCCTGATTCCCATGACGCTGCAAGTGAGACTGCTCAGTGGCTGGAAGCACGTCCTGCTGTAATCTCCCTGGGAGAACAAGAGAGCAGAGTTCACCTGCCTTTTACAAAACCATTTCCAACTGTTGCGACAAGTGTTTTGGTATTATCCATAAAGTCGTCGGTTATCCATTTCTTTGAGCTGCTACACAGTCTGGAGTCCGTGACTAAACAGTTCCTTTAGTTTGTGTCTGTCCTCTTTAGCTTCAGTGTACAGCAAAAGTCTTGTGTGCAGTTGTGTGAGAAAAAAAGCCCTCAGGTTGGAAAAAGAATGTGTCTCACTGGTCTGCCCAGTCTGGGGACGCCTCCCTTCAGGTTCCTCCCTTCCTGGGAGGGGACCTGCAGAGCCCGGTACGGCAGGTGTCTGATTACCTCTGCTCACTTCCGTAAAATGGCGGGTGAGGTAAGAAAGCAAACACGGTGGGGGAGTCAGTCTGTGGTCAGGTGGAGAGCTGCAGAGATCCATAAACCCAGCACTGCAGTGAGTCACAGCAACACAGGGCTTAAAATGTGGTAATTAGTCAGCCTGACCATAGACAGCTTTAGCTAACATGCTAAGAAGCTAATTTGTATGATTAGCAACTAATGAACATTCAGGCAGAGTAGCGGTACATTCAGTAAGAAAAAAAGACATTACAATTCACTTACCTTTAGAGAACTGACAATTTTATTTAAACTTATTAAAACTTATTTAAACTGGAAGTTTAGCTTTGAGGACACATTTTTCTAAGAAGAAAAGTGGGAAACTTTAGCAAGCTAACGTAAGCTAAAGTTTACAAGCTAACAACAGGCAATAAAGCCTGTGATAAAGGGGGATTTTCTAAATATATAATTAAAAAAAAAATAATAATAAAGCAGAGAGAAGAACCTATGTGGTGTGTCGTTGCTTAAATCCTTAAGTTACACGCTCCAATCTTTAACACATTTTTGTATAAATGTCAAGGAGGTGGTTAAGATAGCACAGCATTCATCACTGTGGTTGCCCATCGCAACCAAAGGTCACCCTCCTTGAAAGCATACCTTTAGGCTGGTTAAAGCTAGACATACCAAAGTGAACCTTTCTACAACACTGTTTTAAAAGTGAGCATTACAACTAGATATATGATGGCCCTAAATTATACATATTTAAAATCAAATAAATGAGAAAACACAACATCACAAAGACAAACACAAGACTCAAAATGTTGACACTGAAATGGAAGAATGTGCCCAGCAAAAAACTGAATGAATAATGGGAATACTGTTGTAAAGGTATATCCAGAACAAGTCTCTGTCACTGTTACATTGCTATATCTTTCCCTGTGTCCTTATTTTAAAAACACTTTTATTTCTTACAGAACTGCCATGTTTCTTTGTTTTAAGAGCATGTAGTTAAACTTAACTTCATAAAAGCAAGAATTCCATGAGCCTCATTTAAACTATTTTGATGCTGAAATGTTTCAAGTAATAATATTACAATGTATATAATTTGCATTAAGTAGTCTCAGCTAGATTGCTTGAACTTTATCGTCTTATTTTGAAGATTCTATGTGCTATACTGACTACCTAACTTATCCCAAGACATCATTTAAAGCAAAATTCACTTACTGCACTGGAACCCTAATGCATGTTTTAAGCATGTACATGTTCATATTTAGAACACTGGGCCTTAAATTAAACAATGCATTTTATCAGTGTAAATTAATTTACAAACGTCTCACAAATAAAAATACCACTCATATCTGCATTTTTCTAGGTCTGATGATTATTTCTTATCTGAGGAAAACCACAAATAGAAAGGGGACTTCTCTGACTGAGGAATTATGTTATGTAAGAGCAGTGGCATTTCAAACGCACTCAGTAAATCTCCCTCAGAGGTCGTACTAGAAAGAGGCACCGAGGCGAGATGAGATGTGAACACAGATCCGACACATGAGCTCAAAATAGAAGTGAAATCATTAATTTACAAGTTGCAAGTCATGCAAACACTGCTGGTCTAACAAAAACTGGCAAGTCTCGCTCACAGAATTGGATTAAATCATCATTGCAGCACCTCCTTGTGTGACTTCAGCTCTGAGAACAGGCTATATAATGAAGGAGGAAGGTGTGTGCTTTTCTAAGGACACAAAAATAGATGATGCTGACAGTGAAGCCAAGCATGTGAAATGGAACTTTCATGAATACAGAGCGTCTAACTATATACAGCATGGCCTTTGCACAGGTATGTTAACAGATTACGGTTGCAGTCAGGGCAATTATGATGTCTTTGGAAAACAATGCGTGGCTTGCACCGATACACTACACACCTGAAACCACACCCAGGTAATCTGCCTCATCTGCGACAGGAATGAATTTACCAGACGGCACAGTGGAATTTGAACAGACTTAGAGATGGAAACAGTTTTTTTTTATATATCTTAACTAAATAGTTTGGATGCAAGTTTGGTAGTTATTTGATTGTACTTGCATAATTAAAGCCTACAAACACCTAGAAACAAACAAGGCACTGTTTGCTGCAGGCTCTTTATTAGAAGACACAATTACTGCACAGTGGGATTACATCAGTAACATGCTTTGAGGCTAACAATATCTTGTGTTGCAACTTTTCTTTAACAGAGAGAAGTCACGCTATTTCTGACAGTATACACCACTAAAATAAGGTGAAGAAAAAGTAGAGATTTTCTTCTTTTTGCACTGAATGAAGGAGGTTTGAGTGGAATGATCCCAGTCAGTTTTGGCTTAAGACCCCGGTGTACAGATTAGAGTCCATGACCAGTTAATCCATTTCTAAGAATTCATGATCAGGTGGTTCAATGCTCGAGTGGAGAGAAATCCCACAAGGGAGAAAGGGAGTGCTATGGGTGTGAAAACAGGCATTCCAGCTAATTCGTAAGTGTTTGTGTTTGTGCTGCTCATGTTCAAAGGCCCTCACCGTGCTCTCCAGTATGGGACAGTAGGGTGTGTCCCCAATGATGTCATCCTCAGGTGGTGTGATGCGCAGAAAGTCGAGGTGATCTGGGCGTGGAGCGCGTGACAGCGGCTCTTGGTGATCATCGCCATCCAGCATCCAAATGTCATCCTGACGCAAGAGGGAGTCCTCTGCTGAGGCACACAAACAAACACAAGACCACAAGGTGATACATGCTGTGTTGCAAGAAATAAGGTGTGACAACAGGTGTGATCGTGTGTGACCAGGCTAAATAAGCATCACTGACACACTGAGGCAATTTGTTTTTTCTGTCCAACCTGCACGTTTAAAGAAAGTCGAGCAAGGTAGAGTTCAGGAATCAGAATCTATCAGCATCAAAGAGGTAGTGGGAGAGACCCCTGTTTTGCTGCAGGCCTGTGGGCACACGGCTATTTTTATCTGCACTTAGCCTGCACTGTTTCCGTTGTCAACACCAGCAGAAAGCCACACTTATCAAACTGAAGGAAAAACTGCTGCAGAGCACTGGCCTCAAAAACAAATACCACTGACTGTTATTGATCTGCATTCAGGACTTCACTGTAACGGAGCTGGGCATGGCGTCACTCAGCGCTTCCACTGAGCTACATTAAAATCAGTTGCACATAGGTGTGTGTGATTTATGTTAGCCTGCATGTTTAGTCATCCAAAAGCCCTGAAAGAGGTCTTTACTTTCATGTAGATAAGGAAACACTGCCCCCTTCTGACTAAACAGTCACACAGAGGGTGACGAGTGAGCTAAAATGATGAAGATTGCTGAGAAAACAGCTAAAACAGAGTGGAAGTACGTTTTAAAAATTTTTTATCAAATCTACCTCTGCGCTGTTTTGCTGTAGTATGCTGAGGAGGCTGGATATATTCTGTGCATATCAGTGCAGCGGGCCTTTAATATTTACTGCTTAGTGACACACTGCAGACCCCTAATCACATTGTATTAACTTCAGGAACCAAGCTAGTGCTAACTAGCATGGGGCACTAAAGGCCAGGAACAGAATCTTTATCTTGCATTCTTCTCATACACATGGAAACATGATATATCTTGCATCAATGTTTGTATTTACATGTTAAGATATATGGGAAAAGACACTGAGGTCAGTGAATGAGGAGGAAAAAAGGAGGTGGAGAGAAAACGGTGCAAGTGAGAGGGGGGAGGGTGCAGATCTTGAAGTTTGGTGACCTCGATTTCCTCCAGCTGTAAGACAACACCTTAACCTCGACAGAACAATGAGCTGGAGACAGAAAAAAGAATCATATGACTTCCTGCTCAATAAGCTGCTAAAATATCCCATCACCTCCCTTTGTAATTAGCATCCTTGAAGAGGGCGAACATCATAATTGTACTGCGGTCCAGCAGCCACTACTAGGACTTGCAAGCCCCCTTGTATAGCCTCCAAGAGTCTCAGCCAAATGCCACACACACACACACACACACACACACACACACACACACACACACAAAACTAACTTCATCTACCTCTCCCGCAGATTGTGGTGGGAATGGGAGGAGGAGTCAGCGGGTCAGGTCCTCCCCCTCCTCCTCTTCCCGCTCTTCATCTTATCTGGCTCAGCCTGCAGCTCCTTACATCACTGTAGGACGCCTGTGTTTGGGTGCAGAGGGAGAAGATGCAGCAGATCTGTAAGTGACTCTGAATGCCTCTTTATTTGTGTGCAGTGTTTAAAGATGTACCAAAAAGTGGATTGTTGTCAGTTTAGTCTAAAGACAGGTTGTTAAATTAGACTTGACTGACTCACCTTTTTATCTGCAGAAAAGAAGTATTGAGTCAAAATTTGTGTCAGTAACGTCAGGGAGGAGACATTGTGGGATTTCTTCAGATAGTTACAGGTAATAGAGTACAGGTACAGCTCGTGCGTATCATTCATTCTGTTGCTCTTCATTTTGCTTTCACATGCTGGAATTTCTCCCTTTGAAATATTTCAAACAACAATGGTCAGCAAGACTAATGAAGCACATTTGATTTCAACCGATCAAATATACTTTATTATCCACTGGGAATTTTTTCTTTGGCCAAAGTGCTACAACAGCTACACAACAACACATACTGTAGTACGACAAACAGCAAGAGAGCGTGCAAGGATGTACATGACAAAACGCAGAATAAATAATACAGACTAAAAGTGGGACGAGTATTGCACTAGACCTAAAACACTTAAAAGGAAATCCATTTCACTGTCGAAAAAAACCTGTAAACTGGGAATTCTTTGCATTCTAAATTTATAAAACAAGACTGGACATAAAAACCTGTAAACCAGAGTGCAAAATGTGTAGACTAAAGTGCCAATGCTTATCGAGATAAATGGCAAAATTAATGTGTTGCCTTGTTGAGCAGAGTGATGGATGTTGGGATGAATGATGCTGCACACGCCAAAAGACATACATTGTGTGACGGGTCATTTAAAATCCAGTGTGCTAGTCTGACCACAGAACCTTCATAGATAGTCTGATGAGTAATTTCTGCCTTTGGGAGCCATAAAGGCCCTTAGACCAGGAGTGGAGCTCCTGTTTCTGTAGCATGAGGCGGCTTAATGTGCGAGGACGCCACCTGGACATGATGCTAGTACATGGCAGGGACTTACCCCCAGATGCTGAGTGACAAGCAGTGAGGCATCAGGTACAATTTTGGTAGTCTTTGATATAACTCGAGTGGGGATCTAACCCTGACCTCCAAATCTCAGGGCAGACGTTCTAACCGCAAGGCCACTGAGCTGATCTGAGGGGTAGGATAGTCTTCTTTGCTCATCCAAATTTAAGAGCAGCACTGTCAAGACAGCTTACATGGTAGGACTGTAAAAAATATGGATACATATCGATATCACAGTATTATGTTTTGCAGTATTGTGTCAATTGTCAAAAACACTGTATTGATTTTTAGTGAATAGTTTTCATGCAAAGATTTGTGGCTGTGGCTTCATTTATTATTATTTTTAACCACTGACAGCTACTGCATAAAAACTATTGCTATGATACTCTATTGCACAAAAAAACCTTTTTTCTCGGGTTTTATTGTGGTGTGTTCTTTAAACTGACAGTTTTCCTAAATCAAGATCATATTGCCTCACTAACAGTATTAGGGCTGCAGCTAATGATTATTTTCATTATCGATTAATCTGCAGATCATTTTTATTGTCAATCGTTTATTCCATGAAATGTCAAAAAAGTCGTAATTTCGCAGAGAACAAAGTGACACCTTCAGATTGCTTCTTTTGTCCAAACAACAGCCCAAAACACAAAAACTCTTCATTTATATCATAAATGACATTTACAAAATGACTGTAACGATTAATAAATTATTTAAATTATTGATGATTAATCGGTTGATTAATCGATTATCTGACTAATCGTTGCAGCTCAAATTGTAATATATCGCAATTTTTTTGTGTCATAACCCCTGTATTGTGATACATTTCGTATCATCAGATTCTTGCCAATACACAGACACATTACATGGAGATAGGCATCATTAGGCAGCTTGCCCTCAAATTTTGACCTTTGTTTTTGATTGGTTCTCCTGTCTGAATTTGCACCGCCCCTCATGCCAATCAAATCAGTTTGCATTAGTTGAGACAACCAGAGTCTGCCAAGTGAGTGAGCCGCAGGTGACCACGTCCTCAGCCAAGAATGCCCCTCAGTGCTGGAAATCCGTCAATATTTTCCTTGTGAAATCAGAAAAAAACACAACGTGGTTGTTCAGTAGCTTGTTTACCAGCAGTGAAACTGGTTGATATCAGACTGAGGAGACAGTTACAGGAAGTTACTGAAGCGGCACTCGGTCATATGAATTTGTTGGAAAAGTAACTGGCGCAGATGACACTATTAACAACGTTTACATCTGATCAGTAAACACCTCAAAGACCCCAAGGCTTATGCACGCCTTTTGTTTGTCAATTTTAGTTCAGCTTGTAACACTCTGCAGCTTCACATGCTCATCTGAAAACTGAAACACATGAATGTTAACTCCTTTAGTCTTAACTGGTATTTTTCATTTTTAACAAATTGTACCCTACAGGTTAGAGTTAATATCGCTCTCTCAGAGCCCACGTCGATGAGCAGTGGTGCCCCTCAGTGCTGTGTCAGCTCTCCAGTCCTTTTTTTTATCGTGCACTAACGACTGCACTGGACTCCACTCGATAATTACATCGTTAAATTCTCAGAAGATACAGAAATTCTCTGTCTTATGCATTAGGATAGAAGTCCATCAGCTTATTATTCTGAATCAAGAAATTTATCCAGTGGTGTAATAACAACTTTCTTGTGCTAAACGTGACCAAGACTGAGGAGATGGTGTTTGACTCGAAGGCCTTAGGTGACCCCAGGCTGGTAGTCTTAAACAATGTACCCATCACCCAGGTCTGCCCACATAAGTCTCGCAGTGTACATATTGACAATGCACTCAGCTGGAAGGCCCATGTTGATAGTGTTTGCGCCAGACTTCAACAGAGGATGTATTTTTTACGTAGACTCAGAGTGCATGGAGTTGAACAAAAATTTATATTGTTATTTTACCATGCAGTACTGGAGAGTATTTTAAGATATTGTATTTCACCCAGTATGGAGACCTGATGGTGCAGTCAAAATCACAGACTGCCCGTCTGGTACAGACAGTTATGAAGATTATGGGGGTCAAAAACCATCTGCCCCTCCAGACAGTCTACGAGCAGTCAGTTATTGGACAGGCGCAAAAACTAGTTTCTGATCGGACTCACATTCTTCACCCGGAATTTCCGCTTCTCCCCTCCGGGAGAAGATTCAGGGTTTCCGCATGTAAGCTGAACCAAAATAAACATTCATTCCTGCCTATGGCCATTAAGCCTCTAAACACTAACATGTAATGTGGATGTTGGCCACAAGGTAGTGCAATATGTGATTTGTACAATACATAGGCTATATGGGTTGTGCAGTATATCATATATGTGCAATGTCGGCTGTATGGGTTGTGCTTTATTTCATTTTTGCAATGTGTAGGCTGTATGGGTTTTGCAATATGTCATATATGTCATTATTTCTGCTATAAGAGTTGTACAATACATCACCATCAGATGCTGCTGCTGTTCACAGGCATGCAGACGAGTGTGTCTATGTTGTACATATACGAGAACAAGTGTTGTTAGATCTCTACTTTTATATTTTGTGAAGCTGCAGAATGGACAGAATCCAAAACAAATTTCCCTACGGAGACAATAAAAGTACATCTAATCTAATCTAATCTAAGAAAAAAGTAATCCAGTGAAATAAGTTCTGTTACTTTGTCGTCTGTCAGTGATTTCCTTTCCAAACTGTTCCTCAGTCAGACTCAGTGGGCCGGAGCCTCAGAGCCACAGACAGGTTTGTGAGTTCTGGAAGTAATGAGAGCTGAAGTAACACATAGTGACTGTGACTGTGAGGGAGCAGCTGTTCTTGGCTTTATGCAGAGTACAACACAACACACTCAAAGTGGTTTCATTTTGTGGCAGAATTGTTTACAGCTGAATGATTTTGTACTTGCTCAA
>JAPZDX010000007.1:16840331-16850334 GCA_029783625.1 Naso annulatus | reverse complement strand
ATTTGCTGGTTTGTGCGACTGATGCAAAGCTTTAATTGCGACTGTCGAGTTAAATTGAATTGTTTCCCTTTGTAACCAGCAGGTTGCCGCCTAAATGCATTTTAATGGATTATGAAAGTTATGAAGCACATCCTCCACCTTTTCTTCAACAACTCAACAAGCTATCAGAAATGTCTAAATTAGGGCCAGACCGAAATGGGATTAATGTGGCCAGTGCCAATACCAATATCAGGGAGCACGAAAATTCCGATATAAGATATGTTGGCTGATATTACGCACATGTAATATCAGCTGAATGTAGTTATCAAATACTTGCGACTAGGACATGCAATGGAGGCAATATATTTTACAATTTAACAAACTTAATTCCAAACATCATTGCCCTGAGTAACAGTAAATCCTTCATTTGTTCGTTATTAACTAACAGACTGCCCTCTGCTGGACAAATTACACGATTGCACCATTAAAAATGACCAGCCCGAGTATTTTTCTGGCCTTAAAAAGCAGTTTTAATATTGCCGCATATCGAAGGACATACGTGCTGATACCGATGTGTCTGTGATAAGCCAATATTGGCCGATAACATCGGCGAACAAATAAATCGGTCGGGTGCTAGTTTGAATTGTAATTTGGTTGTTGCAGAGAATTGTAACAAGATACTCCCTCCTTTCCCTGTTGCTCTGCTGCTTAAATGACAATAATGTATTCCTGTTTTAAAGGCTCTTGACAGCAGGCCTAATTTTGCAATGATGTTTTCTAATCATAATCCATTAGTATCGTCTGGGACTGATTTTGCTAGAGATGGTTCACACGGTGTGTACAGTATGTAAGAGACACAAAAAGTACTTTTCAGGATAAGAGAGACCGGAGGAGGTTAAAAGAGAGGGAACCACTGAAAGATCCATGTACTCCTGGCATTTACTATCTTTTCTCCTTTTAAACCCCCCCTGCAACAGCTCTCACAAAGAGTATGTGTGTGTATGTTCAGGGGTTATTGTGCGCAGAGGGAGGCGAGGCTTTCACCCCATATTGGATGGTAATTATACCTGACAGGTGTGATGGATGTTCTCCCGATCTTGCATTTGTCTTCATTGCCTGGCGTTTTTATGAAAAGGCATCACCCCCACCTCTGGGATCAACGACGGAGAGGTGAAAGAACCCAAGGTGGCAATTCAAAAGTGCGCCTGGACGGCTAAGCGGGATGCCACCATTTCTTGGTGAACTGATCTAGTAATGGACCGCAGAACCTGGATGACAGGATGTGCTTGATTTAAAGTGCGCACGGTTTAAATGGCAACATCAATCAACCCCACGAGAAGCTGGTTGGTTGCGATATATGACCAGCACCTCGCGCATGTCCGAGACCTCAATATTATGACCACTGGGAGGTGGATGCCCACAAACCAAACTGGCTGTTAGGTGAAAGCAGCAGTGGCCAGTTAATATTTGGTTTGTTTTAGTTCTTTTCTGTTTCGCCAATTAACAGTTTGAGCAGCTCCTCCAATTACACTGCAGTGGAATGTCACAGTCTGAGGTCACCTCCTCAGGGTAATCAGGTTTAACCCTTTTTGACCCTCTCTCTGGAGACAGAAATGAATACATGATCTATCCTTACTGTGCCCTTTCCCTCATTGTGCTGTTGGTCATAAACTAAACGTCAGGGCATGGCCGAGCAGCTGTAAAGCTGTCTCCCTGCTCTGCCGTGTGAGAGGACATCCTGAAAGGGCTGGACGGTCATCGTCCCCTTCAGCTCTTCTAGACCTTCATTTCACTGCCATACCCTCTCAAGACAGCCCCCTCCCCACCAACTATTACAGTCCTGCCCCTGGAGAGAGCAAAGGTCAGCTGTTAGTCACCTAGCTAGATGAGGGCGGGGCTTGAGTACGTACCATCAGACCTCTCATTATGAGATCTCTGCTAGAGAGACGGCTTGCTGATGCTCTGACCTAAACAGCATACTGAACATTGTTTTGCATTCAAATTAAAGGAAAAGGATTTTACAGTTGTATGTTTTAACTGGTTATTTCCAAAATTAAAAAAACCCCACCAAAAACTATCTTTTAAGCTCTTAAATTTAACATTTTAAATGTGTAAAAAGAGGCTAAGTGCTGAATTTTTTTCTTGGCAGATTACAGTTACCCCTGCGAAACTTAATGTCACTGAGAGTTCAGTGGGTTTTCAGTGTGACTCCATACATACCAAACAGGATGTAACCAGTAAAATATAATTTAATATCAGTTTCCTCACTTAAGACAAAGCCAGCCGTTTCCCCTCTGCTTCCTTTATTAATTCTAAGCTAAGCTAACCATCTCCTAGCTGTTGCTTTGCAGCTTTATATTTAAACCAGTCTATGTTTGACTTCTCAACATTAGCAGAGATTGCCCCTGTCTCCCACAAATTCGACCATGTGTATACTTTAGTAGATGAAAGACTGCATTTTAGACCCCATTCACTGCCATTCATATTGAAACAGGATATAGCAATACTATAGGTGGGATGAGAGTTGCTTGATATAGATAATTCACCCTTTATAAATGAATGTCTGCATTTATTTGGTCAAAAATCACTGAGTGAGAGAGAGAGGGGGGAGACGAAAGTTATTACGTCTGGAAAAATAGTTCCTTACATGTGCTGCCTTCCTAGCTTGAGTATGAAGGTGAAGAAAGATTTCGAGACTGACGTTCCTGTGAACTAACGTCACACATTTTCAGCTACTTTCTGTAACATTTATTGAATATGGACAAAATGCACACAAACACAATATCTCAACAAGCTTTTTGGGAAAATGGGTGGGGTTTATGTCACGGATGTGGCAGATGTTGATAAAGAACAATGACATGTAGTAACACTGGTATGATCTTTTAAGGATAATTTGGGGAGTTTTGGTAAACTGTTTTGCAGAAGAAACCACTTAGCAGACAGCAAGAAACTCTAGCTGTCAGTTGGAGACACGTTTAAGGTCATCATATAAATTCAAGTCTAATATTTCAGTACTTTAGCAGACAGATACAGGATCAAGAATCTAACCCTAATCCTCATGAAAATTTCCTGCATGGAAGTGAACAGATGTATTCCCCAAGATGTGAAAACTATTCCTGTAAGTTCATTTATTAGTTACATGTTTCCCTGCGTGTCTGTTTTAATAAACATATAAATGGCACATTTAGAATGAAAATAAATTCACACCATCTCACAAAATTAAACAAATCATTCAGCTAATGTCTAAATTAAGCGGTTGCGCAGAGGCTGCCTGCAGTCTGCAGCCAGCCAGTCTCCATCCTGGAGCATCTTTACTTAAACATGATTTGGATTTTGATGATCAGACTGCAGAAGTTGTGCACAGTTTGTAATCATTTTAGTCATTTTACTAATCTTAAATGTAAAAACATTGTTACCTTTCCTTGTAACTGGGTTGTAGGAAGTTTGTAAATGAGGTTAAGTTCACCTGTGTGAATGAACCAGTTTTGGCGGAGTTGAGATCCTTAGTAAGGAGGCCAGGGAGGGTGTTCAGGTTGGTATCATTTATCTTGTGGTCGTACCCCTGCTTCCCTCATTCTGTCAGGGACTTGCCTCCATCGTTTTCTGTCCCATCCAGTGCCGTCCTGATTTGGGATGGGATTTGGCGTCTTCTCAGGTCGCCTGATTTCGCTTTGTCAAAAGACCTGGCCTATCTGAGCACGGTCTGACCTGAGAGCACTTAATCTGTTTCTAAAGTACCTTTTAATGAATATCGCCCACTTGATTAAGATGAACTTGGTTCAGGAGCGGTAAAAATGCAGTAGTCAGCACATACTTTATGAGTGGGCATCTAATCAGAATATCCCTGTACATTCAGGGGACAGCCTTCATTTTTCTGGCTATGTGTGCATGTTTTGCTTATGTAGGAAAAAGTCTCTTTGCATAGTGAATTAAAATCAGCAATGATGGTACACAGGACAGATGGCTGCTGTAATCATTTCATGATGATCCAGAGAAAATTACAGGCATTTGCACTTTATAAGGTAGTGTTAAACAGCGCATTGTGAATCCACTGTAACAGCCGTCACAGTGACATCCATTTAAAGCTGCTATAATCAGTTATTTTAATAACCACGGATCACATGACTACATGTAATATGAAGGAGTCGCTTGTAGTGATGAACCTAAAAGACCAATCAACAACTCTGCAGTTTCCTTCAGCTTTAAGAAACAATTTAAGCATCTTTTAGCTAATTGTTTTGGGTTTACGGCCTCTGCTCTCTCTGCTCTCATTAGCTTTGCTTCCCGAGGCAACAAGCAGCCGCACTCAGCTCTGATTAACTTACGTACTTTATCTGCTAAGCTCTGAACAACAGACAAAGTTAACAACTGCATGGTGAACAAAGTGGAGCATTTAGGAGCTTTAAGGTCATAAATTTGCCTCAGGAGTTGGTGGAGACCAAAACAGAGCTGACAGAGATGGAATTTAAATATTGGGAGAGGGACTCACATTGGCCAGGTGACACAAACATGACCCCAAATGAAGAATATTGTTGATCAGTGTCTCCTGGATGTTAAAGTGCAGAGTAAGCCACTGTTAGCTACCAATTTTACCATATTAACTTGAAGGTGAGGATGTATCTAATATAAATATGTGTTTGCGAGCTGTTTTCTTTGCCCCCCAAAACAGCAGTTCATGCAGGTTTTAAGACTGCAGTGAATAACTTTGGTGATCTAATAGTAAAAAATGAGATGCCAGTTTCAAAGATGTTCTTATCCAGAAATAGATAATCTGCACACTGCTTGGACTTAAATGGCTTTTTCTTTTACATAGCTTGGATAGGTTAGAGATGGTGTAAATAGTCATTTGTGAGTCCAGCGTTTGGAGGGGATTGAGCCCTGCATTTGCTGAAATTATTAACATAGTGACAACAGCCAACAGCAGAAGAGAATGCTCCATTTTTTTCAGGTACTCTTGTCCTCTCTGACCTCAAAATTTGAATTCAGCCTTCGAAGATAGTTGCATTTTTATAGGCTGTAAAAATTTGCCTCAAGCAGCCTGAGGCTATTTTAAATGGGTACACGTGAGAGAGGAAGAAATGGAAATGCTATAGGTTAAACGTAGAAATGTGGCCTTCAAGAACAACTTCCATCTGTTTTTGTTTTTAATCCAATGCTCTTTTGTTGCAGTATGTTCCTCCAGACCTGTGCATCTGCACCTTTGTGCTGGAACAGTCTCTGTCGGTTCGGGCCTTACAGGAGATGCTGGCTAAAAGTGGACAGAACAGTGAAGGGGTGAGTATACCTTTTGTGCAAACACACACACACACACTCACACACACAGAGAAAACAGTCTGACGATCCATACTTCATAACCCATCCCCTCAGTCATGAACCGTGTGTCCTGTTCTGTTAGACGTTCAGAAGAGGAGGTTGTAAAACAGTTTGTTGTGATGAATGCAGTCAGCGTAGTTGAACACTCCTAACATGTGCATTCCCTACCAAGAGATTAACTGGCAAAATAGGCAGATTACAGTGGCCTGGGGACCCCGACTGCAGAGAGGTCCGTGCCCTTATGAATATTAATGAGGATACATTGGCATTACTGCAGCTTTTCCTCAAGTACAGTGTGCACTTTTGCCCATTTGATTAACACCGAGCCTTGAAGGAAAACAGCTCATTTAGCTCCATATTTTCCGTTGTGACATTAACATCGTATGAGCAAATAGAGCAGCTAGCAGTGTATTTAATTTTTATTAGAGAACTTCCAATATAGTAAAAGTATAAAGGGGGTATCTGTCTTATGGAAAGTAATGTGCATTATCCTGTACGAACAATTTCGCTGTGGAAAAAAAAAGAAAAACTTGGAATGATAAAAGAAAATCAGTATAAGTCAGTTGAGTCTGAGAGACGGAGGAACGTGCACATGTAATTATTGTTTTGGTTTTCTTCTTGCAAGAGTGTTTGCTTCTCTTCCTTACTGCTGTGAAAGAATGTGTAATTCTCCCATCTTTATCTTACTTTTTCTGTGTATAATCTCCATCTTTCGCATGATAGACGCGCGGCCCGGATCGATGGGTATGTTCACCATTCATCCTCATCCCCCTCTCATCCCTCATGCATGACGCAGTAGATAAGTCACAACACACAGATGTTCGAGTTCTCTTACTCTCCCTCCACTGGCGTCGTGTAGAAATGCTTTTCTGCCATAAGACATCCCCACTGCACATCTGTCTTTACTTTAGAAATAATAAAAAAAAATCAGTTTATGCAAAGGCGCCTGTGCTTTGAGGTAACTAATGATCTTATGGATTTTTTGTGTACACTGGGTGAGAAGATTGTGTCTGAGCTACTTCCGAGGCTGACAGAGACAAATAGAGTTTTGTGTAGACTTCCCAATAAGGTTCTCTGCAACCATCAGCTCTCACACGACTCAGTTTCCACCGTTGGAGAACTAGAGCAGCACCAATGCTGGATTAGCGTCAGATTAACATTAGTCTTGTCCTCGGGGCATTCAGATGGATGTTCATTGCAGTATCATTGGTTTTATGGAAACCCTACCACAGAGGATAAGCCCTAATTTGTCACAGTATCATAGCATGTACGCTATGAGATGCTATTAGATGATGCAAACAGCTAAGACCAAGATTTGTGCCACATGATGGGAAATTATCACGAGTGATTCAGTCAAAAAAAAAAAAAATCTCTGAGCTTTATCCAGTTCAAGATTTAATGCCACATAGCTAATGATGGAGAAAATGTCCGTAAGTCCTCAGCTGTTGAGACTCATGCTTATTGACTTGAGTTTTGAGATAAATTGTGTTTCAGTGCTGCAGCTTTGTGGCCACAGTGGACGGTCTGTTCAGTCGAAGGACAGAAGTCAAAAATCATTCGTTTCACTGCCAAGGGGAGTCTAAGAGGAAGCTGGCAGAGCTCAAAGTCTTAAATGCTATTAAATTAAAGCTCAAATGGGAATATTCAACTGCTAGTAAACCTCATCCCTCTTGCATCAGCACTTTTTCAAAGCATTAACATAGCACTGAAAGTCCAACTGAAATTAATTTACGGTTTTTGTCTGTTACAGCAAATATGCGTTCTGTAAGTCACTTGTCCATTTTTCTTCTTTGAGAAAAATGAAAAATCCATATTGCAGATTTTTTAGATTTCATTAAAGTCGCTCCTGCTTTTGCAACAAATAGACTTATTTCAGTGTCCCAATTAAATATTTTGGTTTAAACTGTATTTGCATAAAACGGTATCATCAGCTGACCAGACGCTCACACTGACTAACAGCCAGACAGCAGCGTGCTGCACGAGAGCCACAGACTTTGAATAACGACCCACATTAGCATTCCTGCCACAGTCTCCTTCTAATCTAACTTACAAACATCAACATATCTCGTCCTGCACCTCAGGGGTTTACCACGAGGAAGAGTCCACCACAGCAGGGCTTTCTCTGCATTAGCTGGCTGAACAAAACCCAAAACTCCAATCAGAGACAGCAGGCGTCACAAACGTGGCTGTTTTACTGTTAAACTTTTTTTTTTTTTTTTTTTTTTTACACATTGAAAAAACAGAACCCGTCAAAGCATTAATAAAGGCCCAAACTGTTGAGATTGACTGTGTCAGAAAACATCATTATGGACTTCCTCACTGCCTAAAACTCAAAGTGGACCTTGCAGCAAATTAAACCCCAACACACAAGCAGACACAGGTAACGGAAGAAGGATGACTGTGGTTCTGGTTCCTGTCTCAGTCTCAGCAGGGTCGGGGAGCAGCAGCAGGGGGGGTGGAGTCTCAGCAGGAGCTATCCCGTCTAAAGGCGGAGCTCGACAAAAAGATCCTGTTCTATGAGGAAGAGCTGCTGAGGCGAGACTCTGCACACACCTCTGAGATCAAAAACCTACGCAAAGACCTGCACGAGTCTGAGGGGGCACAGCTCACTGCCAACAAGGAGCTCCTGCAGCTCCGAGACAAGTTGGACAAGGCCAAGAGGGACAGGTGAGTTCCAGACCAGGTTACACTAAAGGGACAGGTGAGTCCTGAACCAGATCAAACTAAAGGGCCAGGTGACAGGTGAGTCCTAAACCAGGTTGTGTTTTGTGTGTGTCCTTGCAGGCAGACAGAGATGGATGAAGCTGTTGCAGCTTTGAAGGAGAAATATGAACGTGAGAAAAACCTGCTGACAGAAGAAAACCGCAAACTGACGGCTGAAACTGACAAGGTGACTGAGTGAAGTAGTGAAGGTGTCGTTGTGGTTCAGATGAACTGCTAGAGGTTTTGATTTATACTTCAGTCTCAGATATGAGCACCATGTGCTATTCAAAGTGTTGTGCCTAATGGGGTTGCATTATGCTTTGGATATACAACACACACAGAATCTATTTTAGATTTTGCTTCATATGCTTGGTGACTAAGAGCTACATGCAGACTTACAAAGCTCATCCAGGTGACCAATCACTCTAGCCGTTTATATTTAATGTTTCGGCGCCTCCAATGTCCGATTATGTAGCTTTAGCAGTATTAGCTCGACAGCTTACTTAAACTTTAATGTAAAGTATAAATGAAGCTTCAGATGATCTGACAGGGCCTTTGTTTTATGCTGATGGAGACCTTCACTCTTTTTAAACCCGGACTAATTATCCTGTAGTACTGCTGCTATGCAGTCTTTCTAAATCTGTGGAACTGCACATTGTGATCAAATGATCCTCCTGGTATTTGCAGCTGTGTGTGGTGTCAGATACTCGCATGTATTCAAAATGTACTGTGTGTTGTAGGCCTGAGCGATACAGCTGTAAATCTATTACGATAGTGAAGTTTCATATTGGTCGATATCGATAATTATTGATCATGTAGGTTGTGACTGACTTGATGTGCCTTTAAAAGGATGGGAGCAGCTAAGGTGATAAAATAAATAATATATAATAATAATACATATCTCAATATTTTTGGCCAAGTTTCTTGATACTGAGACAGTATTGTGAGGATGACTATTGGTGATTTCACAGAATATTAACCTGATGACACGTTTGGATAATTAATCATCAGTAATGTGGGTAAGTCGGTAAAGGCAAATTAAAGAATAGCAAAAGCAGTCTGGCAAGTTCAGAAAATCACATCATTTTACTGTAATTAAGCCTTTTCATCCAGGAAAAGACAACACTTACGCCATATCACGATGTAATTATATCCAAAATCTGTCATGATATGTTGTCTCATACCACAGTACGATACAATATTGATTTGCTCAGCCGTAGTATGTAGTCTTGTTCCTGTCACTGCACATGCTCAGTTAGTAACATTTCTCTGGTGGTCCTCTCAGTTGTGTTCGTTTGTGGATAAACTGACGGCTCAGAATCGTCAGCTTGAGGATGATCTTCAGGACTTGTCGTCCAAGAAAGAGAGTGTGGCTCACTGGGAAGCTCAGATCGCAGAGATCATTCAGTGGTAAGCTTGACAGTCCAAACCTGTGGTTCTGTGGTCAGCCACCAGGGGGTTCCCTTTGTTTAACATGTGTCTGTGTGTTCAGGGTCAGTGATGAGAAGGATGCTCGAGGTTACCTTCAGGCTCTGGCCACCAAGATGACGGAGGAGCTTGAAACACTGCGCAGCTCCAGTCTGGGAACAAGACCTCTGGTAACACGCACACACAGAACACACACTAAAATCACATGCATGGACCAGTACAGAACCAGTTTAGTACTGAAGGCAACACCAGAGACCTCACAAATCCAGAAAACCTGGAGAGCCAGGAACAGAATCCTAGAGTGTCTAAAAAGCCACAAATGTCTGGAAAATAAAATCATGGAAAAGTTCTCATTTTTCTGTCTGCTCAGTCAGAAGCCTCATAGAAATTCATATCTGTCCCGTGTTTTTGGAGAACGTCTCCTTTTTACTGTATACCTGTTTTATCATCCCGTGAATCTTGTTTAAATTTTTTTCACCTTAATCCCTTTAAGGCTTTTATTGTAAAAGTGAGCAAGTGTTGAGTTTTCGTCTTGTATCCATACTCGTCTCATCTGTCTTGACTGTCTCTATTAGTGTCT
>JAPZDX010000007.1:16826512-16838009 GCA_029783625.1 Naso annulatus | reverse complement strand
GTGTGTGTGTGCCGGTGTGTGTTTGTGTTCAAGCCATTTGGTTAAAAGTAGGAGGGGTGTCAGTGGGAGTGGCCTATTGCAAATAGACGCATAACTTCCAAATTGATTCACAGACTTGCTCAAGATTTAGTGGAAAGGTTGGTGTGAGCGAAAGGACAGCTGATTAACTATTTGGGCCAACTTGTAAAAGGGGGCATGGCAGTGGGAGTGGCCTGTAACAAAAAGGCGTATGACTTATAGAAGGATTTACGTAACATGGCCAAACTTTGTAGAAACTCTCTCACATACAAACTTTGATTGGTCATGGCTCGTCCCACCCCTGTGCTTTAGCCCCACCCCCCCCTTTACTTACATGCGATGACCAGACCAGAGAATTAGACCTGCACAGGTAAAATGATTTATTACAGTAAAAGAAAGAGACTGCGTCCCTGCACTTTTACTAGTGTGCACAGTATGTGCACAAATAAGGAAATGCTGCTTATGATTGTTTCTTCTTTCCTGCAGCACTTATCTATCTCCAATGGCAACATCCAAGTGGATGCTTCCTTCATGCAAACCCTGTGGAACGTCCATCCCATCTGCTCTGGTAGCAACATAGAAGAAGGTAGACACTTCACACTCAACCCCCGGCCCTCATGAGGTCTTCATGTTTTTTCCAATTTTGAAAATTCTATGATGCGAATGAAAGATAAATAGTCAGACATTCAAAAGAAAGTAAATACCTGAATATGTCTAGATGGGTGCAAGTCGAGGAAAGGTCCTCCAACATTCAAAACACTTTTCTGTGTTTTTGAATCAAATGAATGTGGCTGTGTCACAACAGTAACATATTACACTTTTTTTTCTTTACTCTGTTAATACAGATTTTTTCAGCTGTGATCATTCCAAGCAATAGTGGGCTACTTGTCATATTAGAATTACTGGAGTTTGAAATAATCTTACCTTGGATTTTTTAATATTTTAGATAAAAAAAAAATCTAAATGCAGATGTGATCCCTAAGTTTATACCCCTGTAAACAAGCATTTACAGTGGAGGAACAGCGACGTAGATTGTCTGATGTCACCATATTTAAATCTTCTGTCCTTCCTCCGCCAATAGGCTACTTGTTGGGAGGCCACGTGATGCGGCTCTTCCACGGACATGACGAGGTGGTGGCCATCCCAGGATCAGACCAGAGTGAGGAGCAGCAGAGGTGTGAAACACAGCAAGCCTTGAACAAACTAGTTTACCCTGCATCACTGGGGGTCATACATTAGTAATGACAAAGAAGTAATGTAGCACACGAGAAGCTCACTGACCTGTGAGTTACCTACGGTTCCTC
Organism: Naso annulatus; assembly: GCA_029783625.1. Taxonomy (NCBI): domain Eukaryota; kingdom Metazoa; phylum Chordata; class Actinopteri; order Acanthuriformes; family Acanthuridae; genus Naso; species Naso annulatus. The sequence goes on along the minus strand of JAPZDX010000007.1, from coordinate 16,836,687 downwards.
GGCTCCCACTTCACTTCATAAAAATGCATCTGACCAGCATGACACTTGGTCCTCTGGGGAGCCAAAATGGCGGCCACGTTATTTTTATCTACAGTGTGACTGCTTGGTGCCCGCACAGATGAGGGAGACCACAGAAAAATGGCACACTGGGCTTGAAGTGGGTCAAAAAAGCGGGCAAGGCCCATTCACATTGTGCCAGGTGCAGGAAGATGTGTCTTCCTCCAGGGCACGAACACACACGCAGGGTCTATTTTTAGAACACAGCATGGCAAATATGGAGGCGGGATTATTTATTAATATCCTTTTTTTCTTTTCTCCTTCTGTTGTCCTTGAAATCCGACAGACAGAGCAAGCTTTTGAGAGGTCTTACATTTTTCTGGGGCCAATCAAACACACTCCAAGCTGTCACGGGGGGGGTGGGGGGTGGGGGGGGTGATGAGCGATTTCTTTTATCTTTGGACCCAGTCACCCACATCACTGATAGACAGTGTAGCTGTAGGTTATCAGGGCGCACATGTCTTGGTTTGAAGGATGCGATGCTGCAGTCAGCAGAGTAAATACAGCCCATGCTTGCTTGTGTGTGTGTGTGTGCTTATGTGTCTGAGTCCAGCATCCTCCCAGTGACTATCAGTGTGACAAATGAGAGGAAAGAGGTGGTGTTCCTCTAAGCCAGGATGAATGACCTTGACAGCATCATTGGTGGCTAGACACTGAAAGCATCTTGCAGACAGACCACCCACTCATGCTTCTCTGGCTTCCCCCAGGACTGTCAACTATGAGACGGGTAAAGCCGGTGCCAAGGCCAGGTCCTTGTGGAGGCTGGAGCCACTTCGAATCAGGTGGGTTGTGTTTCGCACAATCTGTTATCTATTCCTTTTCTTCCTGGTCCTCATTACTTTTTTAAAAAAAATCAGTTTTATTCTTTTTTTCGCTTTCGATAATGTTCCTATTTGTAAATCCCACCTGTTTCTTTGTATCTGCTATTCCCTCTTTCTTTTTTTCTCTCCTCACCCATTTATCCTTTCCTCCCGCTCCCTACCTTTGATTTAATGCTGCACTGTGGCCTCTCACTCTCTTTTTTCCTGTCTTACTCCCTCCCTCTCTTCCTTTTTCTTTCAAGTCTTCAAACCTGGCTGTTTTACAGACTCACAGGGATGCAGCCTTTCCTTTTTCCATCACACCTCCAGTGCCAAATGTGATTTTTGTCACATCTGTCATCTTTTTGACCCTGGTTTGTTTTGAATTTCCTGAACAGAAACAACGTGCATAATTAGAGAAATGTTTTCAGCTATTTGATAATTATTCTGCCACATGGCATGCTAGATAATTAACAGCTGGCAGCAGTGTTTAGATCAACTAATTAGCCAATATTAGGCTTCCAGGGTTTATGAAAGGCAACTTTTTCTCCTTGTATGTCTGCGTGTGTGCTGCATTTTAATGTGTGGGTGTGACCTTTACAGTTGGAGTGGAAGCCACATCCGCTGGGGTCAGCCCTTTCGACTGCGGCACCTGACCACCGGTCACTACCTGGCCCTGACTGATGACAAGGGGTTAGTGCTGCAGGACAGAGAGAGGTCTGACACCATCGCCACCGCCTTCTGCTTCAGAGCCTCCAAGGTTATGACTCACACACACACACACACACGGATATAAGGGCAAAAGTTGTATGCACTTGACTTCCTGCTGTTCTACAAGGTGATCTGTGTCACATGGACTCAACAAAACACTTCCTTATTAAACACTGCTGTAAAGGAGTTAGGAAGGATCACCTCTAAGCCATTAGAAATGAACCGCCCACTCCCCACGGGCAGGAAAATTACCAGTTTTTGAAGGACAATGGAAATTATTGGACCAGTGAAATCTGCGCGATAGAGGTTAATTAAGATGAACTTGCAGACTGAGTGAACCGACCATTTAGCCTTTCTCTGTATAATGGAGATTCTAGATATGGCCAGTGATTTGGAGCCAATTAGTGACCCTTCTAATGTTTTTTTCAAACACACACACTTAGAAACGAAGTCATTCATCATGAAGTCCTCCTGCTGATTTTGGGTTGCTGTTTCATTTGATCCTAATAGCAACACAAGGACAATCATCTCTGCGGCAGATAGAGCCATAAACAGCAGATGCAGCTGACATTTGGTTGGCGGTTGATTAAGAACAAATTTGCATGCGGTACGTCTGCATGTGCACGTTTTGTGATTGTGCTAGCGTGCTCATGCGCTTCACCCTGACAGCTTTTGACATGTTCATTTTCTTCCCCTTCTGCAGGAGAAGCTGGAGCAGAGCCCCAAGCGGGACATCGAGGGCATGGGGGTGGCCGAGATTAAATACGGGGACTCGCTCTGCTTCATCATGCACGTGGCCACGAGTCTCTGGCTCTCCTACCAGGCACCTGATGTCAAATCTGCCCGTCTGGGTCCCCTCAAGAGACGAGTAAGTGAAGACAAATGCAAGCCCACGCCGGCCTGTCTTCACATGCAAAGCACATACAGTGAAAAAACAAATTAGGATATAAATGAGTTTCCTCAGACTGGATGATTGTTTTGATAGTAATGAGTTGATTGAGTTAGGATTGTTGTCTGTTAGTTCAGGTCTCTGCCTTGACTAAATATAAATCTTGTCCCTTAGCTACTGTGGCAGAATTGATGGAGGTGTATGGGTGATAATATGCGTGACAGTGTGTCCTCCATGTGTCAGCTCCTGTGTTCCAGACAGGCTGAGGATGTCTACAGACTTTCTCTCCATTAAATGGCATTTTTTGATTCCTTTCCCTCTTTTTTCCCTCATGTACTGTCTCATTACAGTCAGTGTCTCACGCTCTTTCTTCTCCTGTCCTCTCAAGGCGTGCCTACATTCTGAAGGTCACATGGATGACGGGTTGACCCTGCAGCGCTGTCAACACGAGGAGTCGCGCGCTGCACGAATCATCCGCAACACTACGCTGCTCTTTAACCGATTCATCAGGTATGCTAAACATTGCAGCACGCCACTGCTGTCTCTCACCAGTGCAGGCAGTGACGTGATCGCACAAATTGCCCAATTAAGCCAAATTACAGTCCACATTTGTCTTGGGCCACTTTATTAGGCTAATCTGCACAATGTCCTGTCGCTGGTACACGTTACATAAGCGCCACTCTGATGATGGCGGAGCATAATTAATAGAGATGAAACAGTCCCCAACAACGCCACATTACCAAATCACAGATGAGGCCTTCAAAACAGACACCTTAAAGCCCCACAGACCCTCACACAATCCACACAAATCGTGATGTAACGTCCCTCCAGACTGCAAGCGCCCCCAGTGGAGCGTTACACTCTGGGCTTGTGAGTTTTTAGCTGGGTGGGACTCCAAAGCCCCAGACAGCTCGCTCAGTGTTCCAGTCATGCGTTTCCAAGTGGCAAACATTACAGCAGCATCACGGCTATGCACAGCCAGCTGTGAAAAAGGGAGCCATGGAGCACAAAAGTGGATGCTTCCAGCACCCTTATTTGTTATCCAGCCGGCTGCTGTCCCCCAGGTCGGGCCGGGGGGCACAAACGGCTGAAACATGTGAGAGTCTGTCAGCCTTCCCCCGCGGCTGTGACACATACATCTCCCTGCACCCCTCCCACGTGTACTACAGGAGCTATTTTTAGCCCACCAGCGGAAATCAGCATTTCAGCATGGATGAACCTGTGGGCTAAACATTGTGTTAGTCATCACAGCCTCTCCTCAAGTCTGCTCAGGCTTCAGTTAGAGCGTCTCTGTGAGGAGGTTAATGCATTTGTGATAAATGGGTGTGTTTTGAAAACTAAACATGATCACAAACTATCATGTGTGAATTGGTCTTTTTTGTGAGTGTTGACGTCTCTTTGCTCTCTCTGTGTGCCCCCTCCCAGAGACCTGGATTGTCTGGGTGTTAAGAACAGGGCGCTCGTCTCGCTGCCTATTGAGGAAGTACTCCAAACCCTCAATGACCTCATCGCCTATTTCCAGCTCCCTGATGTTGAGCTAGAGCACGAAGAGAGGCAGATCAAGCTGCGCTCACTCAAGAACCGGCAGAACCTTTTCAAACAGGAAGTGAGTTTCACCGTAAAGGAAGGCGTAGCAAAGCAGCAGTCCAAGAACTATCAATTAATAACTCCACGAGCTGTTCCGCAGTGCAGAGAAATATTAAAACCTCCCCTGAGAAAAGAGTCTGACTTGTGATTGAGGCAATTTTAGTAAGTGGCTGCACATATGAGCGAGCTGGGAGCAGCGGCAAACTTGCAGCAGACAAAGTGTGTGAGAGGCTAATGCAATTGATTCTTTGTGGCGTGTGTGAATGCCATCATGTATTCGGAGGAACTGCATTTCAAGGCGTCAGCAGTTTTTGGTGCTGCGAGTTGTCCCAAGGCTGGCCCGAGTGCACCGAAGCTTTCCGCTAAGCCTCTAGGACCTAAATTGCTCTCATCAATTATGAAATGTCAGCTGCCTCACTGAAGGGGCCCTGCGATGTCAACCATCCAGAGTCCCCTTAACTCTATCAGGCTTCAACAGCGTGGATCCTCAAGCCATCATATATGTGAGAATTAGCTCAATAACTCATTTTTTTTTACGCATTAGTTCATTTTTGGTGCATATTTCTGCAATTAATCTCTCATCTTATTTATCTGTCATACTTCGATAATTCACCAAAATAGCACATTTCCATCCTGCCCCTAATTTATTACATATATTACATTTAGAAGGTCAATTTGTCACTGTAGGCAGCTGACTCATGATTTTTCCTGGTGTTATAAATCACCCCAATTTCCATTTTGTCTTCTCCAAGCCTCCATTTAGCATATCTGATCACTATAGATATTTCACTGGTGTATGAATCAGGATGACACAGCCTTTCAGGATGGACAGGTAGAATCCTGCAGAGAAAGATTTCACTGAATTAAGATGTCATACTAATGAGAGTTTGTTTCTCAATGGAGACGTCAATGTATTAAATGCATGTACTTCATGAGAATGTTGTTTTAAGTTTGGGCCCTGATCAATTTTTCAGTTTGCTGATATTGTCGGCTGATACTGATCTGTTGCTGATATATCAGTATCTGCGTATATGTACGCTTATATTTTATTTAATAACTAATTAGTCAAGTGTTCACTGATCGGTACACTGATGTTCAGAACAGAGTTTGTTCAAATTTAAGACATTCTCTTTATTTTCTCTCTCTCTTATTTTGGTATTGATATCGGCTTCAAAAATCCCATATTGGTTGGGCCCTGAGGAAGTTATGTTGTAGCTGTAGCTCAGAGCAGGTGTTCTCAGAAGGTCACCGGTTCAGTCCCCAGCTCCTCGAATCTGCAAGTCCAAGTGTCTGTGCACAACATACTGATCCCCCATAAGCTCCCGATGGCTCTGCAGTGTGTGTATGTGTGTGTGCGTAGATGTTCCTGCAGCTTAGCACTTCATATAGAAGCCTCTGCTATTGTGTGTAAATAGGTGAATACTGACCTGTGTGTTTGGGTGTACTGATTGGTCAAAAGACTAGAAAAATGCTAAATTTGAAGTTTCATTGAATACTCAGTGATTTGTCACAGTTATTTGTTTATGTTGTCTTTTAAATGCAGTTTCTTTCACATTTTTAATTTTTTGTTTGTCTCTTTTTGTTACCATTGTCTTTTAAATGCAATCTTAATGTTTTAATGTCCATTTTAATGTATTTCTGTGCCTCTAAAACACTTTGAATAGCTTTGTGTGTGAATTGTGCTATATAAAAAAAACTTACCTCGCCTTAAAATATGCGTTCATGTGTGCGTTTCTCAGGGCATGCTGACTCTGGTGTCCAACTGCATCGACCGTCTGAACGTCTACAACAGCGCCGCCCACTTCGGAGAGTGTGCCGGGGCAGAGGCCGGAGCAGCCTGGAAAGACATTCTCAACCTGCTGTATGAGCTGCTGGGTATGATGCTGATATACTACACACACACACACACACACGCACACAACCGAGCCGTTACTATAATCAATCACAGATGTTGTTTGAAGATGAAGAAGCTGCGGCGTGGTGCTTCAGTGTGCTGACCAGGTATTTAACCTGCCATTTACAGACAGACTGGGGCTGCCAGAATTCAGACATCTTAGAGTGAACGCACGGATACAAAACACACACCATGAAATACACAAATCTCCAATCAAAATTCACACATATACTCACATTGTTAGGAAAAGACTTGGGTGGCAAGTGGCTCTCTGCTTACAGAAGAGCTTATCTGTTTATGTAATGTAATGTATGTCCAGGGCGTCATCTCAACAAGATCAAGTTTGGTCATCACACACCTGCACACACTCAAAATTTTGGGTGTCCCCTAATGTCTAGATGGTTATTTAACCGCTGACTGTCAGGGCTCATCACTATGCTGTTTTCTGTTTTATAGCACAACGTCATCCGCCGCTGCCTTTCCAAAACCACTTTAACCTCTTGGACTGCGAGCATATGCTCTGTCACATATAGACGTCTCTCGCTAAAATGATCTGGCAGGGAAAAATAGATATTTTCTGCTCTCCCTCTCTGATGTTTTTTTTTTTTTTTGTCTTGCTGTATCTGATGAGTACAACGTTTGGCTTGAACATTCCCTTCACCACTTGTGACATAAAAGATGCAATCTGGAGCAGGAAATTGCGAGCATGATTCCCAAGAAGAGAACGTGAACGGCCCATATGGGAAGTGAAAATGTGAAGCCCTTCTACCCTCCAAGTGTGTCCTTCACACTCTTTTTTTTTTACTCTGATTTAACCGCCTGGCTTCTATTAGTGTTCTAGCCACGTCTCTCTTTTCCCCCGTTGCCTCCTCCACACACCTGCTCCGGCGCAGCACTAAGTGGATTCGGGACGCCTCCCCCCCTTTCTTCCCTGTCTGTCTGTGTTGGGTGACCCTGTCTTTTTTTTTGCCAGGAGGTATGTGGGTGTGTTTGTCTTCGCTACTTTATCTTAGGCGTCTTCCAAATTAATATGCATAAGGGTGTCAAAGCACAAACCCTTTCTTCCCTTCCTTGTCTTTGAGCGTGCGTACTAGGTGTCCACCCTTGGGTGACATTGTTTTTGCTGTTGTTTTCAAAGTGTGATTCGACATTGCGCTGAAGGGGATCCATCAAGCCACTCTGAACAAAAACACTTTTCTCTCCTGTAAAATTTGACTCGTGCATGCTTTCCTTGTGCCCTGCAGCGGCGTTAATTCGTGGGAACAGAAACAACTGCACCCAGTTCTCCAACAACTTGGACTGGCTGGTTAGCAAGCTGGAGAGACTGGAGTCTTCGTCAGGTATGCTCATTATCATCTCACACATACTGAGCCTCCAGTGAAACAGCACTATAAGAAAAAAAAAAAAAAAACAAAAGCAGGAAAAAAAAAACCCAATCCATCTGCTTTAATAGAAATCCAGTGAGACCAGTCTTAAAAGATGCAAAAAGATTCTATACGTACCTCTGCCTCCTCTGGTGAAGAAAGTACAAACAGCCGCACTAAGTGTTCCCTGTTGATCTATACGGACTGCATGTCTCATTGATGAGTGTCCTCTGGTGTGTCTTTCTCTTCTGTGGGTGTTAACTAATTGATGAATTTGCGGCTGTGCAGGCATCCTGGAAGTTCTGCACTGCATTTTAATTGAGAGCCCCGAGGCCCTCAACATCATCCAGAGAGGACACATCAAGTCCATCATATCGCTGCTCTACAAGCACGGACGCAACCACAAGGTGAGCAGCAAGTGGTGCTGCTGCAGTCGAGTGTTAATCTAGGGGACTGTCTGTGCTCTGATGAAAGATAATAACACATATGGGCTCAATTTGTGTGCATAATAACTTTGAGGTGAGAATGGTGAATGATGTGGTAGTTAATGGTAAACAGTTACGTAATAAAATAATGACATGTTTCCTCATCAGTGCCACATGCAACTTTTTTGTTTTTACCAGTTAAAGTAGAATTTCTTGCTCCTGTGACTGAGTGTGGCTAAAAAATTAGATCAAATCTGTTTCAGATCATTTGACCCAATCTTAGTTGATGGCTCACAATACAAAGGGCTGCGTTTTATTATGTGCAAGTCCCAACATACTGTACAATATAATGATTAAGATTTCTGGTTTTCACACAGGAAGCTCAAGTTCAATAATGTGAACATTTCATGTCTTGCTGTCAGTGTTTATTCATTTATTTTTTTAGGGTGGCTGTAGGTTGGTAGGTAGAAGGGGTTGTCTACCAATCAGAAAGTCGGTGTTTTGATTCCCAGCTCCTCTGGTCTACATGTCGAAGTGTCCTTGGGCAAGATGCAAAACTCCAAATAACTCCCGATGGTTGTTCCATTGGTGTGTGAATGTGTGTGTTTGAGTTCCTAATGAGCAGGTTAGCGCTTCTGAAAGTTTGGAAGTGTATGTGAAGGGGTGAATGATGACTTGTGTCGTAAAAGCACAACATAAATACAGTCCATTTACCATTGACTGGCATGCACTCTTACACTTTCATAGCCCAGTTTAAAGTAGAAACCAACCCTGTACATTAAATACAAAGTACCTCTGTATAGGAACTGTACTCTAAAAAGTACCAAAATGTTACATGTAGCACCGTTAAAGGAATACAGTAGTTCACATTTGGGAAATATGCTTTTGTGAAATGCGTTTGTCTGTAAGGTAAAACTATAAAGCAAAAGCCAATTGCCAATTATCTTAGCTTAGCATAAAGACTGGAAGGACGGTGGAATAACTAGCCTCTCTCTAAAGGTAACAACATCTGTCTAGAAGCACCTACATCTTGACTGAGATTAATAACTTCCTGAAGTCTCAACAGGTTGTTAGGCAACTGATCCCGGTCAAAAAATAGTCCTGTACAAACCCACTTTAGATGGGAAATCATTGTTTATGCTCTTTTTGTTTTGTCTGTAGTGAACAGATGAGATGTAATGTGATGATTTACATTTTAAAGGTGCTGTTTGATTTTAAAGCCAATTTGGAGAGAGAGCCACCCTTGCAGCTTCGCTTGTTTCTGTTCTTTAAGCTACGCTAAGAAATCTGGCTGCTGGCTCCAGCTTAGTTTTTACCTTAAGACACAACTGTGGTATAAGTCTTCTCCTGTAACTCTTGCCAAGAAAGCAGATGAGTATATTAACCAAAATGGCTGCCTGTTCTTTAAAGGTCCTGATAAAATAACACCAGCAACTCAGATATTTTCTGAAACTTTTAGTCAGGCAAGAAAGCACACAACAACTGCTAAAAATGCCTGTTTGTCTCGCATGCAGTCAGCTCCAGTTCCTTTCTCATTAGGTTCACCAAAATGCTTCACTGGATGAACATTTATATCCATAACTGTTCCCTGTGGCCTTCGTTGTCGCCTCTTCTTCTCTTTAGCTACTAATTCATTGTGCTTATCCTCTACCAGCATACAAACTTCCATCTTTGACAGAAGGCTGCTGGGGCTTCGCTCGCAGTGTGTCCCTATCATGAATCACTCAGGTTAACAGTGAAACGAGATCAGGAGCAGACAGTCAACCGGCCGCGGTCATAAATCAGCCTGAGTGTATCGTTTTGCTAATGAAGCAGCAGAAAAGAGCCAATGATAAAGCATGGGTACACTGGCTTGTCACCCTTGGCTGAGCTTCCCGGCTCATTTAATTCTATGGCTTTGTTAAGCTAACATCAAAGGGATATTATTGGACATGTTTTTGCCCCTGGTAAGCATCTCTGAGTAATTATGCAGCGGTTGTATGAAAAGAGTCTGTCTCTACAAAAGCAACCTGGACAGCAAAAAGGGACAAAGATAATGAGTCATTTCTAAAAGGTATAGATTCATATCCAGGGTTTAATGGGGGAAATGAGGTCAATGTGTAATCAGCTATTGGGGAGCTATTGTGCTCTTCTTCTCAGTATTGTTGATTATTTTTCCCCCTGGTGCCTCCTCTCTCTCTTTTTTAGATTCTGGATGTGCTCTGCTCGCTGTGTGTGTGTAATGGCGTTGCTGTGCGAACCAATCAGAACCTAATCTGTGATCACTTGCTGCCCAAGAGAGATCTGCTGCTGCAAACCCAGCTGGTCAATGATGTGCAGAGGTTAGAAATCCATACAGGCGCTACACCTACTGTAAACATCACGCCTCTCGGATACTTTCTTCATTCATCTACATTCTATGATTACATTTAAAAATTGTGGTATTTAAAAGGGACTAATGTCTTTTTT
>JAPZDX010000007.1:16781394-16802037 GCA_029783625.1 Naso annulatus | reverse complement strand
AGGGTTTCTGTGTCTTTTTTTGTGACCTCAGTTAATGAAAGAAAGGTGAGAGAATACTTTCCTAATGAAGTCAGTGCTATGCAGCGGGGATTCAGCAACGCAGCGGGACTGAACAATTATGGCCAAAATGATTATCCCAATTAATTTGATCAATATTGAGATCATAACTGGGGCTGTGACTTAGAGGGTAAGGCATGTCATCCGCCTAACAAAAGACCTGTGCTTCAAGATTTGATTTTTGCTTTTCTTTTGCTCTCTCTTTGCACTCGTCTACTCTTGCTGCGTACACGCTGTGGGGTGAACGCGGCACCGTGACCCCAAAAGTGCACAAAATGAGCACGACCATCTGGACCATGGCAGAGCAAGTTTTTTTTTTCTTTAAAAAAAAGAAAAAAACCAACAGCGTTGTTTTGTGAGAGCTTCCTGTATTTTCTTTATTGCAATCTAAATAACTTTGGGGTAGTATTGTATTTATGGAGATTTCTGAATGCATCATGCTGTCAAGCCATACCAGACTGCTCTATGCAGCATTAAACTGCTCATCAATATATTTTATTTAACAATTGATTGTTCATTGATTTTGATGGGCTTTTAACAATTTTCAGTTCATCTTTTTGATTTTATCTCTCATGTTTTCATTTTTTAATTTACTCTCACATGTTCAGCTGCAGGAGGGGGCTGTTCTCAGGTTTTTTTAATTTTTTTTAATTTTTGTAATGGATTTAAAAAAGGAGGAAAAAAAAGTCTTATCCGCCACCTGACCAACACCAAACATCAGCAAGACAAAGTCAGGGGAGCCATGGATCCATGTTTGCAAACACATTATAAGGCCATGAAATGCTATTGTTGTGTTTACAGCTTGTTCTAAATATAGTGGCTCCAAATGTTGTAACTTTAACTACGATGTATGTTTGATGTAATGTGTCCTTTTCATCACTCTTATAGTGATTTGTTGCTTGTAAGGAAGACCATCTACCCACCCGACCTTTTTTTTTTTTAAACAAATAATGAGTTGCACTGAAAATGCCAGATCCACCGTCTTTGTACTTTTGGACTACTCGTCAAGACATCACAACCTCTGCTACGTAGTTTTGACCACTTTCTTTGTAATCCATTTCTTGCAAGTCCTCCAACTTTGTAAAACTGCAACCAATCACTAGAGAGCATAATGCATGAATGCTTTCTATTCTGTTGGGTAAAAAACATTGATTTAAGTGTGAGTCATCCTGTATCTAATTCCTGTTTAGTCAGTCTCCAGTCGCAAGTCATTCACTTTTTCATGAAAGACATTTTGTAGGTTAGTGCAGCATAAATGATCAGTTTAGAAAGTTTCTTGATTGTAAAAATGTTTGACCGACTGACTGATCGACTGACTGACCGACAGAGCGACCTATAGAGCTGTTGGTAATGTCTCTTTTACAAAAGGAAATCATCAGTAATCCTCTCCTGCCTCTCTCTCCAGCCAACTTAAAGGAGCTGATCTCTCAGACGATGGTCAGTTGGGCCCAGGAGTGTCACATCCAGGACCCGCAGCTGGTCCGAAAGATGTTCAGCCTGCTGAGGAGGCAGTATGACAGCATCGGGGAGCTGCTCCGGGCCATGAGGAAGACTTACACCATCAGCGCCGCCTCGGTCCAGGACACCATCAACCTCCTAGCCTCCCTCGGTCAGATCAGATCTCTGCTGTCTGTTCGTATGGGGAAAGAGGAGGAGAAGCTCATGATTGATGGACTTGGGTAGGCTGTAGTTGCATCAGATGAGAGAAAGTCATGTTAAATATGTTTGAGTTGTTGCTTTTATCTTAAATACAAACCATCATGTTTCCAATCTGGAACGCTAATGAAATCCAATGCACTTTTAGTGAATTTTAAGTCTCCGTTATGTCTTTTTTTTTCCTCTCCAGGGACATCATGAACAACAAAGTGTTCTACCAGCACCCCAACCTAATGAGAATACTGGGCATGCATGAGACTGTGATGGAGGTCATGGTCAATGTGCTCGGAGGAGACAAGTCCCAGGTTCACCGACTTCTACCTCTATATTTATTTCTGCTTACACAGACTGTTAAAGACGCGCCCACAGGGTTCACGGCACCACCTTGCCAGAAGTCATGTTGCTCGCTGAGAAAGTTTGTGTTTGGGTCCAGTTTTGTGTGTTATTGTTAGTGTGTGTGAAGCACGGTCGCGGGGTGAGCGTGCTGTAATGAAGATGGGGTCCCGGTAGGTGGGCTCTTTCCTCAGGCTGACAGCATCAGAGTGTGGGAGGGAGGGCAGAGAGGGCAGCATGTGGCTGGCTGGTTGTGTGAAGGTGTCGGGCCTTTTAGACGTTAATTAGGGACGAAGACATGCGGGAGATTTTCTAGTAATTTTCCTGGAGGAAGTAATTACAATAATCTCAGTACCTGAGAAGAGAATAAGGCGGCACACTGTCCAAAACCACTTGGTGTCAAATTAGTGTTTATTAGGTGGGTGTGGGTTTGTTAGTTAGATGTTCCACTATAAAATAAATTATTATAAATCAGTTAATAAATGCAGGAGACTGTTGCCTGACAAATATTTCAGGTGTAAGCCTACTTGAGCTTTCCAGCAATATTGGTTGAGATAATGCCACACTGAAATCTAACCAGGGGAAGATGTTTGACCCTAATGTGTCCGTATGTGCCATTCAACAGGAAATTGCCTTTCCCAAGATGGTGGCCAGCTGCTGTCGCTTCTTGTGCTATTTCTGCCGGATCAGCCGCGAGAACCAGAAAGCCATGTTCGACCACCTCAGCTATCTGCTGGAGAACAGCAGCGTTGGGTTAGGTGTGTAAAGCCTCCCTGTGTCTCTCCTCAGCTGCTACTCTTTCTGTTATCCATCATGCCACATTAAGATTAGCAGGGTGCATACTGATGCTGTGCTACAGCATTATTTTACTGGGTGAAGACTAAACAGCAGGAGCAGGATTTAACTAAAATGTACAGAAATTAGGACAGATGTGCCAAAATAAGACATAGTCTGACACTTGTGAGGGACAAACACGTGTGAAAAAGCCCTCGGATGGATGAAAAATGACTTCTAAAAACTGCCAGCATCCTCACTGATATGACTGATACATTGTAATCCCCCCCTTCTGCCGCGTTAGAACTTGTTCTGCTCCTCTGAGCTCGTATTTTAGCCTCACACCTCAGAAGATGTGTGTGTAATTGCGAGTCTGAGTGCCCTCAGTCTACCGACTCGCCTCTCATTCTGTTAGAAGATGGCAGTGCAACAGTCTCAAAGAGCACCCAGCTGGGGTAAGAGAGTGTCTCCCCTTGATGCGCACAGATATGCACCCAGTCACGAACACACACACACACACACACGCACATACACACACACACTTCACAGACTGCTCAGTTATGTGACACGAGGAGCAATAATAAAATTAAAACTCCAGAAAAAAATCTTTAACACTCAAATTCAATAAAAATACAAGCTGTCACCACAATATCAACAACAATGTGTTTTTATGCAAAGTGCTACATAAACCCTGAGAAACCCGACACAAGTGTAGGTATTAATTGGTAGAGAAAACTTTCCTTTATTACTAATGTTAACCAAATTAGCTGCCAGTAATATTTTGGAAGGAGTGGGAACAGTGCCCCCTGCTGTTTGCTTCATGGAAACTTGCATGCAGACACGGGCTAATATAGGAGACAACAGAGTAAAAAGTTGACTCCATGAGTTCGCTTTGTGTTCTAGCCTCACCAGCTATGAGAGGCTCCACTCCTCTGGACGTGGCTGCTTCCTCTGTGATGGACAACAACGGCCTCGCTCTGGCGCTGGAAGAACCTGATCTGGACAAAGTAAGACAGAGTGCTACCGAAGTGTTTACGTGCTTCATGTCAGTAAAAATTGGGGGGATCTTCACATGCATGAACTATGAGCTACCCTATTTTAAATCACCTAGGATGAGTAGATTCAGTCTGATTAGGTATCAGTCCACATGTAATGCTATCTGCCTGCAGGTGGTCACCTATCTGGCAGGTTGTGGTCTCCAGAGTTGTCCGATGCTGCTGGCTAAAGGTTATCCAGACATCGGCTGGAATCCCATTGAGGGGGAGCGTTACCTTTCTTTCTTGCGGTTTGCTGTCTTTGTCAACGGTAAGTTTCTTTCTTTCTTTCTTTCTTTCTTTCTTTCTTTCTGTCTCTCTCTGTGTTTATGCCTTTACTGTATCTGTCCAAACATGTACATAAAGTTTGAAAGGCTACGTCTACCTGTGTCCTGCCTGAGACTTTGGGCGGTGTGTGGTGTAGTTATGTAAGAGCTGCAGAGTGCGTATGTGCTGTTTTCTTGCTGACATTAATGAATGATGCTCTTGTTGGTACTCATATGATCTGTGTTCCAGGTGAGAGTGTGGAGGAGAACTCCAGTGTTGTAGTCAAGCTGCTCATCCGTCGTCCAGAGTGTTTTGGACCGGCCCTGAGGGGAGAAGGAGGGAACGGCCTGCTGGCCGCCATGAAGGAAGCCATCAAGATCTCTGAGACACCAGCTTTGGACCTCCCAGGCTCCGTGCACGGCGTCAGCTCTGTCGTGTAAGCCGCAAAGATCAAGCAAAGCTTAGCAAATCAATGCAGAGGACTCAACCTTAAGATCAGCTGCTTATCCTTCTCACCTTTGAGTCTTTGCTCTGATGCCCTTTAAAAATGTTGCTCTTCTTTTCTGCTTCCTCAACTCTTCACTTTCCCACCGTTAGGTCTGCTGATGGTGATGATGAGGAGGAGGTGGTGCACATGGGCAATGCTATCATGTCTTTCTACTCTGCACTCATTGACCTGTTGGGACGCTGTGCCCCAGAGATGCATGTATGTTTGACGGAAACTGAATTAATTTGATGTTTTTATCAGACAGATTTCCCCTTTTTTCACCTACTTTTCTCCTCTTCAGCTCATCAACAAGGGGAAAGGTGAAGCTCTGCGTATTCGTGCCATCCTGCGCTCTCTGGTGCCCACCGAAGACCTTGTGGGAATCATAAGCATACCTCTCAAAATGCCCATCATCAACAAAGGTACACTCTACAACGCAGGACACTTCCTGTTCATTTGCATGCTACTACAGGACATCTAGCTCACATGAAAGTACATTGGATGTGAAAGTCTGCACACTCAGTGCAAGGCGGAGGTTATTGATTTAGTTTCACTGCTCATGCCTTTTTAATCAGCACAACGCTTTACTGCACACCCCCATAGCTCTGAGTAAGCCAGATCATTTCTATAGCCAGCTGTCTTGCTCTGTTGATTGATCGGCATAAGCATGGTAACACCGGCTTCTTAAATTTGCTGCCCCGAGCTCTGCCACACAGGATCTGTCAGCGGGCAAAGAGAAAAGACAGCACTGTGTTTCCAGCACCAGAAAACTCTCATTTACATGCTGCTGCATGCTACCTAATGAATACACATCACTCCCATAATCAGAAAAGACATGCCATTATGTACTGTGGGCTGTTGTCGGTAGATTGTACTGCCTCACGCCTGTGTGGTATACTTTACGTGTTGTGCCTCTCTAAATTTCCCTCAGATGGGTCAGTGACAGAGCCGGACATGTCGGCTAGCTTCTGTCCGGACCACAAGGCCCCCATGGTGCTTTTTTTGGACAGGGTGTACGGCATTGAGGACCAGAGCTTTCTGCTTCACCTGCTCGAAGTGGGCTTCCTTCCTGACCTGAGGGCTGCTACCTCTCTGGATACGGTAGGCAAAGCTGACAGCAGCACCAGAGCGAAGTAACAAATGACCAGCCTCTGCAACGTCAACTTAATCAGGGATTTCTGGATCAATAATTCCCGGCAACCTTTTATACTAATGAGGAGCTCCTCATTAAGTCTTTGCTCTAATATCTCTTTGGTTTGGTGATGTAATAGTCCTTATAAAAGTTTTAGAATTTTAAGTAGATGAACAAAAATCTTTTTAGCACAAACCTGGCTTGCTCGACTCTAAAAGGCCAAACCCACAGGGTGTGGACTTTTGCTAAAATGAACCTGTCATAACATATTTGATAAAAAGCACAGGAGCACACAAAGGAGTCATTAGAGCACCTGGCCTGCCATGAAATCAGCTGTTTGAGAGCTGGAGTCCCTGTCTGTGTGCAATATACAGTATGAACAATGCAGTAGTTAGTTTGACTCGCGGTGATTCCTTAGACAGCACTCAGAGCTCAATATCCCTCAACCTGGCTCTCATTTTAGTCCAAAAAGGTTCAAAATGTCTCTACTGAAACTTAGTAACACTTTTCTTATTGACAGACAAGTGATTCAAGGTTTTTCATGTCAAGGTGGAAAACCTTAAATCACTTGTCTGTCAATAAGAAAAGTGTTAATAGACTCCTATTTTAGACATCAGACAAAACGATCACAATAAGCTGTTAATTTAAAATGAATTAATTTGGCCTAGACTCACCCTGACCACAAGTATTGTAGCTATGAATGAATGAATCCTTTATTTTTGTGTCTAATCGCTCCAACACGGCCCAACCCTTATGACACAACTCGGACACCTTTCAAGGAGACATTCTTTCCAGAACCACCGCACCGACACAAAACAAAAATAAATACAAAAGGTACAAATGTAAAGTAAACAGTTCAACACAAAATACGGTCGAAATACAATAAATACCTGATACAAATAGAAAATGAACAGATCAACAGATAGGTGTTCAGGATAAAGAGTGAGGGAGGACAATGAGATAGAGAGAAACTAGCCTGCAAGCGGAAGCATTTGCTCGATAAATGTAAATGCTGAAATATTCTTTAAGAGTAGCCCAGAGTCACGCAGTTAGTTAGTAGCAGCCTGACTTAATAAGGTCAGTTACGCAGCAATATCTATGAAAAGTCTGCTAACATCACCCCTCATAACAGACCAGTCAAGGCTAGCAAAACCTTTCTTGAGTCAGAGAAGAAGTGTAAGGGGACATTTTCGTGTGTTAAATGAAGCAAAGTCACAAGTGTGCCTTGTTTCCACAGGAGGGCCTGTGTACCACAGAGACCGCCCTCGCCATGAACCGCTACATCGGCTCTGCCTTGCTCCCCCTCCTGACCCGCTGCGCCCCCCTCTTTGCCGGCACCGAGCACCACGCCACCCTCATCGACTCCACCCTGCACACCATCTACCGCCTCTCCAAGGGTCGCTCGCTCACCAAGGCCCAGAGAGATGCCATAGAGGAGTGCCTGCTGTCTGTCTGCAAGTAAGGAACGCACAAAACTCTATTAGAGGAGATAAAAGTTTTCTCTAATTGTGGGCATTTTCACACAAACGCTAGATTAACATTTGATCTGCTTTCTAACAAAACTACTCTAGCTCAGGGACCCGTTTCCCTGACTATGCCTATAAATCATGAGACAAAACTGGTTAAAGTCTGAAGATGTTCTGGTTACAGAAAGCCCGGGGCAGCAGCACTCTTATCTCTCTCTCACCTTCTTCTGCAGACACCTCCGTCCCTCCATGCTGCAGCAGCTCCTGCGCCGCCTCGTCTTTGATGTGCCCTTGCTGACTGATTACTGCAAGATGCCTCTCAGAGTGGGCAACAGTTTTCTTCACTTTTCATCCCTTCATCATTCCGTGTCTTGCCTTTATTTTACTTTGCCTGTTGTTCTGCAGTTTTAGTTGTTTCCTGCTTCATGATCCGGCTTTACTCCTCCTTTCTTCATAATTTAAAATTCATTCTTTGTTGGGTCGCTGCTTAGCAACGCTTTATCACCTTAATTTAGAGAAAGGCTCTGCAGCGAGGTCACAACGGCTTATTTCCACCAACTCCATTGAAGGGTTACCTTTAATGTCGTTTATGTCTCTCGGGCGCACACAGACACACTCAACACAGTCACAGTGTTAATAATCTGGTGTGGAGGCTGAAGGAGGGAAAACAAGGGGATGAAGTGTTGGACTGTGTGATTAAAGGCTTGTCGGCTCTGCTGCTCCACGCTGTCCGTCTGGCAAAACGAGGGAAATGTCAGAGATGTAATAGATTGAGACTGGCCTGTGAAATGGACACATTCTTTCTTGCAAACTTTTTCCATATTTTTCTGGAGTGTGTGAGAGCTGATTTCCTTTGATGCTTTTTGTTATATGTGCATGGCTCAGCGCCAGTGTGTTGCAAAGGCTGCATGCTTGTTGCCTCCCAGTTAATGTCTTGTTTACTATTATTTTGTTTGCTTATTATTCTGCTTGTCTGACCTTTGCACTTTGTGTGTCCTCCAGCTGCTAACCAACCACTATGAGCAGAACTGGAAGTTCTACTGCCTCCCGTCAGGCTGGGGCAGCTACGGCACAGCATCTGAGGATGAGCTTCTGCTCACCAAGAAAATCTTCTGGGGAGTATTTGACTCTCTGTCACAGAGGGTGAGGTTCGCTCATGTCTTATGCAACAGTGTTTTTTTCTAATCTGGGTTATTTGCAATGTCTTGTGTGTAATGTTTGGAACAAAAACTGATGTTTTGCAAGAGGGAGTAATTCCAGAAATGCTTTGAAAAGTCATGACGGTTAAATCAGATTCAACTCATTCTGCACGGTCTTGATAAACATGAGCGTATGCAAAGGATGCACTGGCACAAATGTCTGGAGGTCTGTCCGCGATGCAGAAAGCTGGACTCAGCACATCTCTCTAAATGCATACTCATGAAAGAAGGGTGAGCAGGGGGCAGGCCTGAAAACATCAATATCCCGATATTCATCATTGATCCAAGCCTCTAGCCCGCTGGTTCTCCAGCTTTTAGAATAATTCTTCATTAATGTCTCTGTTTCTCTCCCCTGCGCTGAAACACTTAGACTGGAGAGGCTGTATAGCTTTATTGAAGTTCTACCTTAAATGACCAACAAAACAAATAACTTTCTATTACTTTCATAAAAAAATACACTACTTCTTGAGAATTATGAGAGCTTTTTGTATTAACTCTATCTTTCTCTCTCTGGTCATACAGAAATATGACCCAGAGCTATTCAAGATGGCCATGCCTTGCCTCAGTGCCATAGCTGGAGCTTTGCCACCGGACTACGTAGATGCCTCCATCAGTACAACTGTGGAAAAGCCTGTTTCTGTCGACGCTCAGGGCAACTTTGACCCCAAACCCATCAACACTGCTAAGTATGTCCCATTCAAGTTGTGAAAATACAGTATCAGTCTGAATTATTATGTCATACCTGTGATGACATGCACAGCACATGACTGTGCAAGACTTGGGTAACACACATGTGCATAAACAAGCTGTATAACTGTCCTTCTCTTTTACCAGCATTGCTCTTCCAGAGAAGCTTGAACACTTTGCCAACAAATACGCAGAGCATTCCCATGAGAAATGGTCAGCAGAGAAGGTGAGACCACAGATAAGAGCTTACGCTTTGGGAAAATGGATACTGAATTGCAAAGTATTTAAGTTGGAGTAAGTATTGTAAGAAAAGGAGAGCGGATGAAAAAAAAGGTCTTTTTAAGGAAATGCTGCTCAAAAAAATCATAGAGAATGCATTTCAACCATTCGAAGTAAAAAAGATGCTGTGTAAATTTCTTCATATGGTCTTTTATTGTAGTATCATCACCGCATCAGTGTATTTTTTTGGAGATGTCTCCATTTTGTTTTAATTTAACAGGTTACTCCAGGCATTCTGACAGCAGTCTCTTTTTGTGCCAACTGCTTAGTCTGCATTGTTGCATCTGTCAGAAGATTCAGCAAGAGCTGATGACAGCAAGAACTGAACGTACCATAACTCTTAAAAACGTTATACATACTCAATCTTCCAAATCATAAATCACGTCCTTAAGCGACTCCGAAGACAGTGAAGATTGCTTTTACCCTCTGAACACCCCTGTGTGCTTGTGCCTCAGGTGCTGCTGGGATGGAAATATGGAGACTGTGTGGATGAGAAGGCCAAGATTCACCCTCAGCTCAGGACCTACAAAGCTCTGACAGAGAAGGTACAAAATGTAAAATGTGAGATTTGAGGAGAAAATTGAAATTTAGGGTGATAAATGTTGAGATCTCTGAGCCAAGCCTTTGTTCCCCATTTCTGTCTCTGGGCTTTAGGAGAAAGAAATTTACAGATGGCCAATCAGAGAGTCCCTGAAGAGTATGCTGGCAATGGGCTGGAGCATCGACAGAACCAAGGATGGAGAAAGCATGTCGCAACAGAGGGAGAGTGAGAAAATGCGAAAAATCTCTCAGGCTTCACAGGTGCAGTGCAGAAAATATGAGACAAACACTAACATCAAGTGTGCTTGTGCTTCAAAAATCATTCCATTATACTACCAAACCATTAAAGTATGTTGTGAGCAACATGGTCAAAAAATTATGAATATTTCCCCATAAACCTCTTGTATGATGATGAAAAACTTGTTTTTGTTGTTGTTGTTGTTGTTGTTGTTGTTTTTCTATTTGGCAAGTCAGTTATACATGCAGGTTTATACATGTCTATGAAATAAACTAATCATCTAGACAATTATTATTTTTATAAACTTGATTTCTTAGTTATATTAAAGTGGATATTGCTACAAAATAAATATGATTTAGGAATTGTCAGTGTTGAGGTTGCATTTGTACTCCCACTTGAAAAGCATATATTAAACCTTTCAGCCATTTATCCATTAGCATTAGCCAACCTTTTATGCTGTTAATTTACTGTAAGCTAATGTGAACTGTTAACTGTTACCTTGACTGTTTATTTACAGTTTTTTGTCACTTTTTTGCTAACTTTAAAAAAAAAAATTCTCTTGCTCTTTATCTATTAGCATACTTCAAGCTGTTGCAAGTGCTTTTCACTCCTGGAAGCTAACTAGCAACTAGCATAATTTTAACAATTTATTTACAGTACTTTAACGTTAACTATTTAAACTTTTTGTTAAGTTTTTGACCTTTATTTTAGCTAACAGTTTCAACTGTTTATTTGTTATTATAAGCTATTTCAACTGTTTATTTAACCTAAGTTATTCTTTTATCTACTGGTAACTCTTTCAGTTGGTTATTTACTGCTTTTCTAAACTAATTAAAGCTTCTGCTGCTATCAGCTCACATTTTCTCTTATTTGGACAATACCACTTGGCAGCACTTACTGTGTGCAGTCGTAAACATTGAGCTCACACAGTTATTTACTGTGAATACAAAGATGATTTTGTACTAATCTCCTTACATAATAGACAGAAAGCCTAAAGACAAAGACTAATCCTTTAACAAATGATAATGAAGCAGAAATCTTGTTATTAAAATGTTCATTTCTAAATGATTCCACAGTGTGTCTCACTGTAAATCTACATCTTTTTAAACATTTCCAGTCAAATGGCTTCAACCCGAGCCCGATTGACACAAGCAACGTGGTGCTATCCAGAGAACTGCAGGTGAGCGACCTCTTGTTTGTTTTGTCAGACACTTGTTTTTTAAACAGCAAATGATCTTTTAGTCTGAGTACAAGATGAAAGGCAGAATTTCCTAAATGTGACTGAGTAATGTGGACACACTCCTCACTGAGATGAACTCTTTGTACTGTTTGTCTTCGGTTCAAGGGGATGGTGGAGGTGGTGGCTGAAAATCACCATAACATCTGGGCTAAGAAGAAAAAGAGTGAACTTGGAAGCAGAGGTGATTTACCAATGATGGCAATCAGAGTCGACACACATGACATAGTAATACCTGTGAAATAGAGAGGAGGAGATGATTGGCTTTGTTTTTGTCAGGCGAGGCACAGCACAAAGAGCAGGGAGCACAAGTAGATGTAGCCATCTTTTTTAGCTATTTGGTGAACATTGATGCAGGCCAATCTGTGGCGCAGATGGGTGAAAAGATAGTTTGAAGTAGGAGGAAGAGAAATTAGAAGGTGTGTCACAGCTGATTTCAATAATAATAATAAATAATTAGATCAGCTCCTTTCATTCTCTTTGAGACCGCTGTGACGCACCTTACTGTCGATTTCATTATGGCTGAAGAAGGAGCAGACAGGTGCTACCAGCCAAACTTTACACAGGAGTAAACTGACTTACTAGATCGAGAGGTTCAGGCTCGTGATCAGCAAATTTACAATACTGCGAGTAAGCCCTCTATCAATTGGTGAAAAGGTTGCATTCAAAATTATTGTTGTTATTATTCATGTAAGTGGAATGAAACATGAAGGACATCCACTAAACCTGCCTGTGGGACTTTAGATATTCTATTCATGTCCTCTAAAGCCATGAAAATAATGAAATGACACCAAAATTGCAATGCACCAGTGCATCTTAACCGGCACACCCTTTGTTGTGCTGCTCCACCCAGCTCAGCCCAGTCGGATTCATCTCAGTCCATTAAAATAGCAGCTTGGTGCAGGCTTGGAAAAAAGCCACCAGCGCAGTACCAAATTACCAATACGCCTAGACCTGTGCTTAGACCAGCTTCGTGCCAGGACAAAAAGACAGGAGCTTAATGTGTGATATAGGTGGATGTGTCTCCAGTTTTTGCGCCTGTGAGCATATGCGTGTGTCTGCCTCAGCAGTCTTGAATAAAAAGGTTTAGTTGAGTGATTTACCCAATTTATGTCGCCATCTGCCTTCACACAGGCACACAGCAGAGAGCCAGGGCTGATCGAGTCTTATTTAACACAGGGTTGACTGTGGTTTCAGGAGGAGGGACACATCCTCTGTTGGTGCCCTACGACACGCTGACAGCCAAGGAGAAGGCCCGCGACCGAGAGAAGGCCCAGGACCTTTTCCGCTTCCTGCAGATTAACGGCTATAGCATCACAAGGTCAACTATCACGCTGATCTCTTGAGGAAACTTTATGCTGCCTCATAAATTTTCCTTGCTATAGGTACCTTTGTCACTAAAGCGCAGATGTTATCGTGTTGCAGAGGTTTAAAGGACTTAGAGCAGGATTCTTCCTCCATGGAGAAGAGGTTTGCTTACAAGTTCCTCAAGAAGCTGCTTAAATATGTTGACTCAGCTCAGGAGTTCATCGCTCACTTGGGTACGGTAATTTTACATTTAAGCCTGACTACATGAGATTTAAGTGGACTTGTTACTTACTTTTAAATATGTATTTTTAACCCAGAGGCCATGGCTGCCAGTGGCAAAACGGACAGATCCCCTCATGAACAAGAAATCAAGTTTTTTGCCAAAGTAAGAATGTAAAAATAGAAAAGGATAGCTTTAATACAAATGTTTCATCAACCTGATCTGATCTTGTCATTATTCGTGTCCTCCCTCAGGTTCTCCTTCCTCTCATCGACCAGTACTTCAAGAACCACTCTCTCTACTTCCTCTCCTCCCCCAATAAGAACCTGAGCAGCAGTGGTTACGCCTCCAACAAAGAGAAGGAGATGGTCACCAGGTACAAAATGAAAACATTGTTCTTATCTACAACAATATAGCATGATGTAACTATTCTTTACTTACCGTCCTAAACTTTTAGCAACTTAATTACTCATCTTCACTCCAATAATGTACTCATTGTACTGATCTGATTTCCTCCCTTTGTCTGTCCGTCACACCTCCAGCCTCTTTTGTAAACTGGCAGCTCTTGTCAGACATAGGATTTCTCTCTTTGGTAAGCTGATTACTGACTGGTCAGCAGTGTGTGTGTGTGTTTCTGTGTGTGTTTTGTTGAAGTGAGCGTTTGTGGTTTAATTATCTCCTAAGTTGGTGACTTCTCGGTTCTGATGAACTGAAGTCTCTTGTTTTTACAGACTGAAACCACAACAAATCCTGAAGCATGTGTCTGTAAAACTGCACTGTGCATGTTTATGGATTATGTTTTAAACAGACAAAATGTAACATGTTTGTTTGTAAGCGTTAGAGGTGCTGATTTGGTTCAGAACCTGGTTTGCTCTTTCCCACTGTTTTCAGTCTTTATGCTAAGCTAATTGCTGCTTGCTGTAGCTTCATTTTTATTGTTTAGCATGAGAGTGGTATCGATCTTCTTATAACTCCTAACAAGAAAACTCTTATATATATTTCTTAAAATGATGAACTACTTTTTTAAAATGACAGCAGCTTGGCTACTGAAGTAATGATTATTTAAATTTTGAGGCTTCGATAGTTTAGTTTAGGGCTGGCCCGAATGCCATTTTTTAGGCTTTGGACACTCCGTGGTGCTACTGAACAAACCTCCGAACTTTCGTTCCCACAGAAACATGTTTAAAAATTAGGAATACTGTTACCCTGTTTGATCCTCTTTCATAACTAAAAGCTACAGTTCATTTAGATCCAATGTGTCATCGCATAACCTAGCGTGAATGAAGAGAATACACACAGCCCGCTTACATTAGCTCGTTCAGAAGAGGGGAGGTCTTTCCATTTTCTGTTTATTCGCATAGTGAATTATGGGTCTTGTTTACCAGGCTAATTAACTACGGCTGATATTACCATTATTGAAAGCACTGTATCAGCTGTGGACGTCTGTGCTCTTAACATCATCCCGTAGTGTGTTGCAACGCTCCGTTTCCACACACAGCAAAGTGGGGACGTTGCCAGTAAAATAGTAGTTTCTGCACTGTATCAGTTGTGGAAGTCCTTCAAATTTTGGAAAACTTATTAACATCATGTCTGGGTTATTTAACATCATCCTGCAGTATAAAATTGAGTCCTATTGCTCCGTTTCCACACAGCAAAGTAGGGACATCAGGAGGAATGGGGGCTCACCATTTCATTAACCGCAGCTGATATAATTACTGTTGCTGCACTGTATTCGTTGTGGAAGTCTCAGACACGTTGAAAAACTTAACAGCATCGTTACTGGGTCATAACATCATCTGTAGGTGCATAAAGTTGTGTTGTACAGCTTAGGCAAGATCATGTTGCATCTGCTGTGAAAACCATCAGAGAGTTATGATGACATATCATGTTCTTGAAGGAGTGTGCCAGTTTGTGCGGGTAGATTTCAACCACTGCCTCTTGTAACTTTGTTTAAAAAAAACAACAAAAAAAACTCCAAACCCTGAATTGAAATTCGAATGCATATGTGCTGAACGAATTCTGAAACATTTGAATGTTTGGGGCCAGCCCTAGCTCAGTTAAATCAATTAAATCACTGAATTCATGACTTTAACCATCCCGCCTTCAACCACAGTGAGTAAAACACGTCTAACCGAGGTGATAAACTAGATATTGATCAATGTACCTGATATATACTGAACAGGGATAACAGTATGTGTTTCCGTGACATATTGTTGGCTTTTTGTGTTGACTTGCAGGAAGTGACTCCACTACCATCGTCAGCTGTTTGCACATTCTGGCACACACACTGGACACCAGGTGAGAACAAATGTGGCAACACGCAAGACTCACAAGGAATCTGGCATCGTTAAGTTTCTTCTGTGAAAGGAAATGTGGGGGGAAAAAAAGTTAAATTTTAAATGTTAGCAGAAGCCCTCGGCTCAGTAATGACTTCACCAAAACAATAATTGTTTGAGAAACCAATTACATTTTTCCTGTGTAAAGCAATGACGTAGAATCTGACCTCTGTTAGACCCTCAAGAGGAGCATATATGTCATGAGCATTTTCTTTTGAACAGTTATTACTGTGGCGTCTTATGGGAGGCACTGACATTAACAAAGAGCATCCTCTGGCATTTAAATAGGCAAAACAAAATTCATACACCACATGATGCCCGAGGCTTATGCTGTTCTTTAGACACAGTGTACTGTTTGTTAAAGCAGCTCCGACATAACGAGGGTAAATCGGCCAATATGTTACTATGTCTTGTTTGTGCTGAAGAGCTGCAGCTCATGCCCACAGACTCTGTCTGTCATTCCTCCTGCCCACTGGGACATATCAAGGTTTAAAAATGGGTAATTCATTTTGAAGTTATGAACTGTGGTATGTTAAAAATGGACGGACTGACCATATTAATGCATTGTGCTATTTCAGAGTGTTGTACTATAAGGCTGAACTCCAACGTTTGCAATTTCACATTGGATTTAAATCTCTGACTAATTCATTAAATACATAATTGATGATTCAGGTTAAGGGCTGTCAGGTTGACTCTCATGTCTCATATTTCATGGCTAAAACCTTCACAGATTACGAGTGAAGTAATTGCATAGTGAGCATGTCTCACTGTTGGTAAACAGTACCGTCCTTTGCATACAAAAGGGTATCCAGTGGTTTATTATAGCTCTGCCCTTGCATATCCCCTCATTTAGTTTCCCTCGTTTATCACGCCCCCGTTCACTCCAACAGGACAGTGATGAAGTCGGGCTCAGAGCTGGTCAGGGTGGGGCTGAGGACGTTTTTTGAGAATGCCGCAGAGGACCTGGAGAAGACGTTCGAGAACCTGAAGCTGGGGAAGTTCACTCACTCTCGCTCGCAGATGAAAGGGGTGTCGCAGAACATCAACTACACCACCGTGGCGCTGCTCCCCATTTTAACCGCTCTGTTTGAACACATCACTCAGCACCACTTTGGAGTCGACCTGATTTGTAAGTCTTGACAGATAAGTGCAAGAGGCTGCTAAAAAACTGGATTCAAGTGTCACGTTCATTGTAATGCAGCTAATACTTCAGGTACCTCTTACGTCCTGGCACCATCAAAGACATCAATCGCGCCTTTACACATTTGTGCTCACTCCTTAAAGACGAAGTTTGTTTTTTTGCTCATTAAACCGTATAAAAAGTCTTTTTTTTTCTTATCATATACAATGTTCTACATCACTATTATGATAAACAGTGCAGTGCAGTGCTGAGAGCTGGAGCTTGTTGCTAACATCACTGCTTCCACAATGGATTCAAAGGGGCAACAAAACACTTGTTTTCAAAGACAACAAACTCAGTGGTCAGTAGTGCCCGCCGATGTTCTGATACAAAAGTTGTCACCTAGCATACTTTGCATTGAGTTTTACTTATGAAACTGTTTTCAGCCAGCCACCTCATGGGTTGTAAACTTCCGCGTGATTTTTCGAAACAATACTTGTTGCCATCTAAGTCATTTCTTGGCCTTCATCCTCCAGCACCAAATCTTCCATATCCATTTTGCTAAAAGTGTAAAGTTAGGCTAACGTCATTTTTGCACAACACAACGAATGATCAACAGAAAACTACTAACTTTCCAAACAATCAATCTTCCAGGATATCTTGGCCTTTAGAGAATGTCCTTACAACTAAATGGACTTTATAAAAAAAATAAATAAAATTCCATGATAGAACATTGTATATGATTGGAAAATCCTTAGAACAAGAGTATTAATTAGCAAAATAATAAGGGACATACACAGTACTTTACAATACATACTCATAGTAGAAAATGTATTGCTGTTAGAGTATAATGTCAACATTTTAGGTTGGTCAGTCCATTGCTTTGGTCAAGACAGAAATATCTCTACATCTGTTGGTTAGATTAAAATAATTTTTAGTACAGACATTCATGATCTCCAGAGGATGAATCCTAATAACTTTGATCCTCTGAATTTTTCATTGCTCCACCAGCAGGTCAGGGTTACCCACTGAAATATCTCAGGCTCTACTCTATAGTTTGCCACAATATTTAGTTTGACCTTTATGAGTCCCAGTCGATGTTTTCCTGTTTGTTTGGTTTACTTTGTCTTGTTGCACCACCCCCAAAATTTGCACATTATTTTTAGTTCAGTGTCTTAGCAACGATTTGTTGAATTACCATACTCAGTGATTCAGACTTAATGTTCTACTCAGGATGAATTAGAATAGTTTTGATGATCCTCTGACTTTTCAGGTAGCATGAATATGAGGTCGAACTTTTACTTTGCCCAGCACTGTGGTTTATGAGCAAATAGCTGCAAAACTAACAGCAGACACCTGTTAAACTACAACATGTTAACAGTGTCTCTTTGAAAGCATTACCATTCTGACATGCTTTTGGAAGTGCAGCTTCACAGAGCAGCTAGCATGTCCTTAGTTTTAGTCAGTTAGTTAGTTTTTATCTAATTTTCTTTATTTTTTCCAGTGGATGATGTCCAAGTGTCTTGCTACAGAATCCTGACCAGTCTCTATGCACTGGGCACTGGAAAAAACATCTATGTCGAAAGGTATTTCAGCTTCAAATTTGGGTAAATTGTTTGAAAAATCTATGGAAAAACTCAGATAATCTCTGCATTTTTCATCAACTCCCCTGCTCCTTGCATCCCTCAGACAGCTTCCAGCTCTTGGTCAGTGTCTGGCCACCCTGGCTGGAGCCATGCCTGTAGCCTTTCTGGAGCCGCAGCTGAACACGTACAACCTCTGCTCCGTCTTTAATACCAAGAGTGCCAGAGAACGAGCCAGTGAGTCATAAGCAATTATTCTAAAATGAAAGGGTTCATTACCAAGGTCGGACCAAGATGGCAAATCAAACTGCTATTATTGTAGATAATGAACTTGTGTGTCTTTTACAACCATCCTGTCATTTTGAGATGTTCTACAGAATGAAAAAAATAACTGATACTTACAGTTTTTGTGTAAAATCTTCTCACATTACTTATAAATATCATTTGATACTTTTCAACATTGTGTTCATCTTGTGAAATCTCTTGTGGTGTTTCAGTCCTTGGTGTTCCAGACTCTGTAGAGGAGATGTGCATCGGGATGCCGCGGCTGGACGGTCTGATGAAGGACATCAACGACATGGCCGAGTCTGGAGCTCGGTACACAGAAATGCCCCACGTTATTGAAGTGGTGCTGCCCATGCTGTGTAACTATTTGTCCTACTGGTGGGAGAGGGGGCCTGAGAACCAACCAGTCAGTGGGGGCAGCGTCTGCTGTACCACTGTCACGTCAGAGCACCTCAGCCTCATTCTCGGAAACATCCTCAAGATCCTAAACAACAACCTGGGCATCGATGAGGCCTCCTGGATGAAGAGAATTGCAGGTGGACATAAGTGCAGTGGGAGGATTGTCTCACTTTTTTTTAGTTCAAAATTAATGCTAGAAACTGCCCAATTTCTTTTTTTTTTTTTTTTGCATTTTACCTTTGACCAGCAGCTCTATAGGTTACTCTGTTGGTCAGTGGGTTTGTTGGTCCACAAAAATGACCCACTCCTAAGCAGCCACACTTTTCGCCCTGTGAGGCTGAAGTTTGGCATGGAGGTCAAATGTGTGTTTGTGAAGGATTGAGTTTGTGTTCAGGCCAATTGGCTAGAAGGGGGCGTGGCAATTGGAGTGGCCTATTGCCAAAAGGCTTATAACTTCCAAATGGATTCACAGATTTGCACAAGATTTAGTGGAAGGGTTGGACAAGAGCCAAAGGGCAACTGACTAACTGTTTGGGCCAACTGGCAAAAAGGGGGCGTGTCTCGTAGCAAAATGACGCATAATTTCTAAACTTCACGTAACATGGCTAAACTTTGTAGAAACAAACACACAGACACTTTCATTGTTCAGGATTTGCCGTGCCCCTGCACTTTAGCCCCGCCCCATAAGAGGACTGTAACATTTTTAGCTGCTGGTCACAGCCATTGTGATTTTGTGCTTGTAATTTTTTAAAAGGAGTGTTGGAGATGTATCTTCACACAGTAATCCTGCGTGAACCATT
This sequence comes from Naso annulatus, assembly GCA_029783625.1. Taxonomy (NCBI): domain Eukaryota; kingdom Metazoa; phylum Chordata; class Actinopteri; order Acanthuriformes; family Acanthuridae; genus Naso; species Naso annulatus. The sequence goes on along the minus strand of JAPZDX010000007.1, from coordinate 16,782,600 downwards.
AGGCCTACAGAGTTACCAATCAAATGTCAGCCTCTTTTTTCAATTCATTACGTCTTTCTAGTGTTACAAAGGCCTTCGGTGCACCTGCAAACTAAAATGTTTTCTTTTTATTATTCCAAAAAAGGCAGTGCCGCTACGTGAAACATTAAATCGAAAGAGCTACATCATTGTCTATAGAACAGTAAATTTAGCAAATGTGAAAACTTCTTTTTGAAATACTAATGCGGTATACTATTGTTTGGAAAAAAGTTTCAAAATTCAGTGTTATTTATCTGAAAATTTACAAAAAACATTCTTCCCAAAATACCCACAAATTTTTAATACTTCTGAACACTAAACTGTAACAAAGTGGCATTTCCTCTCTTTCACTGTTCAGTGTACGTGCAGCCCATCATCGGCAAGGCCCGCGCAGACCTGCTCAAGAGCCACTTCCTGCCTACGCTGGAGAAGCTAAAGAAGAAGACGGTGAAGGTGGTGGCGGAGGAAGAGCTCCTGAAAGCAGACAGTAAAGGAGACACACAGGAGGCTGAGCTGCTCATCCTGGATGAGTTTGCTGTTCTCTGCAGGGACCTGTACGCCTTTTACCCCATGCTCATCCGCTATGTGGACAACAACAGGTTAGCTCACCGAGTGGTGGATGATAGAGCTGCTTGTTAAGGAGTATTTAGGAGAAAATGGTACAGATGTGTTAATCTCTTTTGCTTTTTTAGGTCCAGGTGGCTTAAAGAACCAGACGCTGACTCTAACGAGCTCTTCAGAATGGTTGCTGAGATATTTATCCTCTGGTGCAAATCACACGTAAGTTCTCTCGTCTCCTCACAAGATTAACTGCAAAAAAACAGCAGTTTTTATATATTAAAATACTGATAAAGCATAGCTATCTTTCCTCTGCATTTGCTTCCAGAATTTTAAACGGGAGGAGCAGAACTTTGTGGTCCAGAATGAAATAAACAACCTTTCCTTCCTGACTGGAGACAATAAAACCAAGATGTCTAAGGTAGATTTTGTACTTGCACACAACATGTCAACACTTTCAACTTAATTTCCCTGTTTCAGCAGCTGATTGTAACTCTTTTAGTCATGTGTAATGACACTTTAACCACCAAGCTTTTGTGCATGTTTTTTATGTATGAGAAAGCTCCAAAAACAGACAGAATCTTCACTGAGTTTGACTTTTGATTATGTGTGTGTCTGTGTGTGAGTATG
>JAPZDX010000007.1:16769961-16781294 GCA_029783625.1 Naso annulatus | reverse complement strand
AAGGTAGATTTTGTACTTGCCCACAACATATCAACACTTTCAACTTAATATCCCTGTTTCAGCAGCTGATTGTAATTTTTTTAGTCATGTGTAATGACACTTTAACCACCAAGCTTTTGTGCATGTTTTTTATGTATGAGGAAGCTCCAAAAACAGACAGAATCTTCACTGAGTTTGACTTTTGAATATGTGTGTGTTTGTGAGTGAGTATGTGCGGGTGTATGAATTTATGCATGAAGTAGATGACTGACACTAACATTCATCCTCTGTTTACAAATATATTCAGCCCCTGCCAGCATTGAAGGGGTCAGAACATTTGATTTCTTGTCTGCCTGGTGTAGATGTTTAAAGGCAAACAAATGGTTTTCATTGCAGTGCATGTCCATGTGAGGACTGTGTGCCTCCATTAACTGCCCTCTCTTCATTTTCCTCTATCTGCCCTCTCTCTTCCTGTCTCTCTCTCTGTCTCAAACAGTCCTTTAAGGAAAAGGTAGAGTGATGCAGTGCATGAGCTGTTTACCTGCCAGCTTATTGGCTTATGTGTGCCAGCCGCCAAGCAGATGGGCCAATAGCTTGTGCCGCTGTGCTGTATAGACTGTAGTGCAGTTATATCTCATGTCACTTGATTATTTGTGGCCTCCATTCATTACCATGCGTGACATGGTAACTCCGGTCATTGCTCATTCCTTTATGGGCGGAACACGTGTCATCCGGAGTAATGAAGCCCCGCCCTTCTGTCGCAAATCATGTGATCACATTCCACTGGTGTGTTTGCAGTTGATGGATTGTGGTACCTTGGTGTGTTTGGCCGATAGTTTCCTCAAGCTATTTACATTATGTCGTGGTCTATGTGTGGTAAGTGTGTGTGTGTGTTTGTCAGTGTATATATTAATGTGTTTTTTTACTGGACCAGCTGTTTTAATTTGGCTCTTAAGTTTTTCGCTGTTCTAACGTAAGCAGTAACTTAGCTCACTAGCGCAACTTTACAGCTGAGGTGTGAAACTTTTTAATGCTGTAGCGGCGTGTCTGGTCGCAGATTTTGCCAGGGTTGAAAATACACATTGTTTGAATACAGTTTAGAGTTTCTTCTGTACAATAATCTCCAATATTACACTGTAAAGGCCTCAGTTTTAACCCAGAGAGTGCTTTAGTGTAACACTAAATATAGCAAAAAGAGAAAAATAGTATGTATTTGCGAAATGAAGACCAGCTTATTAAGCTGCCATAGCCTTTATTAGTCACCATTTTGTGCTGACTATAGTTAACATTAGGGGTTTTTTTTCAGTCTGGAGGACAAGACCAGGAGAGAAGACACAAGAAAAGGCGAGGTGAGTTTTATTCCATCCAGACCTCGCTGATCGTGGCGGCTCTGAAGAAGATGCTGCCGATCGGCCTCAACATGTGCACCCCAGGAGACCAGGAGCTCATCTCTCTAGCCAAGACTCGCTACCTGCTGGTGAGACAATTTTTATGTGACCATTTGGTGCATATCTTAACACTTTCTCACAGTCGTTTCAATATAATAAAACTTTACATTTCCATCCCTGCTCCTGCTTTAACAGAGAGACACAGACGAAGAGGTCAAAGATCATATTCGGCAAAATCTGCATCTGCGAGAAAAGGTGAGCGTGTGAAAAATTGATATCATGACTGTCACTTGTTATTACTGTCAAAAGACTACATATATGTACTTCTTCTTCTCAGTCGGAGGACCCTGCAGTGAGATGGCAGCTAAACCTCTACAAAGACATAGCGATGAGGAGCGAGGGGCCCCCGGACCCTGACAGGGTGGTGGACCGTATCCAGAGGATCTCTGCTGCTGTCTTTAATCTGGAGCAGGTCAGGCTCAAACATTTATACACACCGAAACATAGTGTGAGCTGCAAGTGCCACTGAGGATGCTTGTTTCATTAAATACTTGTGGGGGTGCGGGGTCACTGAACATACAGCTAATGACAGCAGTAATGCCAAATATGCTGCCAACGTCTAATGATGTTACATTTATTTTTAGTACGATGAATAACTGTTTGCCAGTGTAGACAAGGGCGTCCACAACTCTGTCCTGGACGTGGTCACCTCCACACCCATCTCTCCATTTATTAGAGCACACACTGAAAGCTTTATTAGTTCTTAGAGTTGTGTATACTGTATATTGTGAGATTAGAAAACATGAGACTTTATCTCTTTTTCATTTTTTGGCTTTTTCAGCCACAAAAAAATGCATAGAATCAACTGTGTTGCACCTTTTGCTTTTTGTTCTTTTTACACTGACAGCCAAAGTGGACCGGACTTTCTCCAGCAATTCTCATTTTAGTTATGCAGATTCAGGTTCACAAAAAGTCACCAAAACTACCTAACCATTTTCACACAGTTTTTTTCTTTTCTCATTAGGTGGAGCAGCCACTGAGATCCAAGAAATGTGTGTGGCAGAAGTTGCTCTCCAAGCAGAGGAAGCGAGCGGTTGTCGCCTGCTTCCGCATGGCTCCGCTTTATAATCTGCCAAGGTATAACTGCATACATTACACCTACAAGCTCTGTGCCTTTGTTGAGCCGTTTCTGGCCTGAAACCACTCTAAGCAGCACCAAAGCAGAGTAGCAGAGCTCCCAGTATTACTATTAGCACATAGAGAAACTGTAGCCCCTTTTACACAGCCTTCTTCTGTGTCCCTTATCCCTGCCTCACTGTCTGTATAGAAGTTACAGAGGCAGCGTCGGGGGTCAGTTTTGTTTGTGGTAGGGATGTGACCGTGTACATGAGAGCATGAAAGTTTTGAAAAAAATTCACAACTGTAAAAAAAAAGGGGGTTTAATTCTGTACATAGACATAAAGAAATATGGCGATTTAAGTTTCACTTTCACTCACACTGCTGTGGAAAGATGAATAGAATCCCGGTGGACAGCAGCCTTCTTAAGTATACCTGTGTGGAATAACTTACCTTTTTTTGTTTGTTTCTTGTTTATAGAATCTTTAGGTGTTAAGGGTGAAATTGCCCATTGTAAACATGTAACCTAGAGGTTTCTATACACATAACCTTACCCACAATTATTGTACATGTTAGGTATTTTTATAACAGAGGGCATATTAAGCTTGAAGGAAAGCAACAAGTAGGTCTGTGCTGGATGGGTTTTGATTACTGTGTTACATCATTCTTGCCAGCATTTTCCGATGGTTTTTATGCATTGTAATCGCTTATTTAACTGTTTGTGGCACATGTCAGGCATTTATCTTAACAGAGGAAGCTGACGCTGTTCAATGTCACACAGGTCACGTCTCCTTTGAACCTGCAGCCCGGGCTCTCTGTATAAAGTGGCACAATGGGTGAACCCTTAGTGGGGCGCTGAGGCAGCTTCTCTGTGTGAGAAGGGCTTGTAGCGCAAGTGTTGCAGCAACACCTCAGTGTTTACCGGCCAAATACCTCCACACATTCTTCTTCTTCTGTCTAACTCCCGTCTCATTTCTCTCTTCCCGGGTTCTGACCCTGCATTAATGCCCAGCCTCTCTCCCTGCCTGCGTTCGTAGGACAAACGTCTTGCCCGAAGCCGTTATCAAGGAGTAGAAAAAAAGGACACTAGCAATTTCACGCCCTGCTGCTCTGTAACTCAATCACAGGAAGTCAGGCAGAGAGCTGCAGCAGGGAGGAAAACAATTATGAGGCCCAACCTGGGGGTGGCCATCTTCAATATGTGCTCAGCTGACGCCGCCCGCCCGCCTGCCTGACAGCATGACTCATTTATTCAGAGTTGTTGACAGTGAAATATGACACAGCATAGCTGATAATTATTAGACAGTATTTACATCGCAGGCACAATTGATTGTTTTTGTTTGGAGTAATTGATTTGTGTTCGAGAGGTGTATGTGAAGCTTCTGGATATTGTCAACTCTCACCGAGTTTCACGCACTCAGATGTCATCTTTTCTCTTTTGTGTCTCTATTCAGCCTTTGTTCTCTCCTCAATGTCACACTCTACTCTACCTCATTCCCTCAGGCACAAAAATAATAATTACTTCCTGAATGCCTACCGACATATTTGGCTGGAGATAATGCATGAGAACACAGACTATGACAGTCTGCTCTCCATGCTGACGGTAACGTAGTGCTGACCAGCTGTTGCTGCTGTTTGACCTTGCATACCCTCCCTGACTACCCTTCTCTCTCCTCAAGGCACGGTTATTGCTGCAGATTTAACTCCCATTCAGATGTTTCCGCTGGTTTTTCCACTGGTCCACATGTGTCGAGTAATGCAGCAAACAAGCAAGTGCTTTAAAGGTCCAGGGTGCAGGATTTCGTGGCATCTAGCGTTGAAGTTGTGAACCCAACCACTCACCCTCTCTTTCCAAGCATGTAGGAAACTTGCTAAAAAAAACCTGGCCCTTTCTAGAGCCACCTTTTGGTTTGTCCATCTGAGGCTACTGTAGAAACATTGTGTTTTTAACATGGCAGACTGCGTGGAACAAGACCCACTCCCTCCACAGACATAAAATGCCCACTCAAAGGTAATTAAATCCCAAGATTCCTTATTATCAGGTGATTACTGACTGCGGAAACATACTTATAAATATTGTAATTTATTTTTGCCATATTTTACAAATAGATTGCCTCTAAATCCTACACACTGGATGTTTAAACAAATAGTTTGACATTTTGGGAAATACTCTAAACATTGCTTTCTTGTCCAAGAGGTGGATGAGAAGAACCACACCACTATCATGACTGCAAGCTTAATGTGACCCTAGAGCCAGCAGGCAGTTAGCTTAGCTTAACATGTAGACCAGGAGCAGGTGCAAACAGCTAGCATGGCCTGTCAGAAGGATAAAAAAAAAAAGCACCAGATTTTGTTTGTTTAATCTGCACAGATGAGCTTTAGAGGTGCCCGTAGGTGGATTGTTTACCTTAGAACAGAGCCAAGGTAGCTGATTCCGTTAGCTTTCAATATGCTAAGATAAGCTAACAATCTCCTGGCTGTAGCACAATATAATAATGATAACTCTCATTCCCCAAATATCAAAATAATCCTTGCTGCTGTTGTGCAGATACAAGTATTTTATATAATCAGAGCTAAGTCAGTAATCTAGTCTGGAGCAACAATTTTTGATGCAATACGTAAAGAAAGAATTGTGCCTTTAAGAGCATTTACATCACTACTCTTTATTTGATGTGTAAGCGTCACGACAGTTTCCCCTCAGGTGACCAGTTGGATGTGCCAGTAAACCCTAAACTAACCAGCATTAACCGCTCATAAAGGGACATGTTCCCTCCTTTGCTTTGCTCCTATCTAACCCAGGCTGGTGTCCTCTCACCCTTCCTTAGGCATCGCTCTATTAACCTCTTCCTCCTGGCCTATCAGAGAATATGGATAGAAACAGAGGAGTACTCTTTTGAGGAGAAGCTAGTGCAGGATCTTGCAGTAAGTACTTGTGTTGTCCACCAGTTCCCTCCTCCTGCTCTGGAGAGCTGAGCGTCGCCTCCACAGCACCTTCTTCCTTTACTTGTGTCACTGTTAAAAAGTGCTTGAAAGCACCCCCACCCTCCCCCACGTCCCGCTGGCTCTCAGCCTCAGTCATCCACAGAGCAAGCATGACATCATCACTGATGTCAGAGCCAGCTGATGTGTTTTGACCACTATGCTCCATCCGACATTCAGTAAGGGGGCATCCTACCACGATGCTTCGACTTACTGAAATTTCTGAAAGTTTTGGTGTCTTGAATTCTCCAAAATCATCACAATCATATTTTGAGTTTGTATAGAAGGCAAAAACTGCAGCATGTTGCTGCTTTCTTTACACCTTCACAGAAGAGCTTCAAAAATATTGGACTTTGTGGCCCATGATAACCTACAGCATAATATGCGTAGCTTGATTAAAAATGCTCCAAGGATTCGTTAAATAGAGTTTGATAAATTCAGTTAGACTATCATGAAAGAGAGCTGGAACTCAACATATCCGACTGTGCCACTGGGAGTGTTCTTTTTTTTTCCCCTGTTTTTTTTTTTTTCAATAATGAAATTAAATGATTAAAATTTGAATTAATGCAGCTTTTGAAAATCTAATCTTTCTTTAGCTCTTCTAACAGTCATATCTTTTCCACATTATTTGAAATTAAAGCCACAGGGCACCGCAGAAGAAGTTTATGGTGTGACAGATGAAGAACTTTATGATTCTGTCAACCACACTCACATTCTTTAAAATTATTCCAATGTCAGAGATTTACAGTGTCAGAAAGGTTACTTTTCAAAAGTAAAAGATTACAGAACTTTGTTTTATGTGACTGGTTCCACTTACATCAAATTCCTGTTGCTGTTTTCTCAGGTTTGACATTTGACATTTTGACACTGACAAGCTAACTTCTGCTAAATTAGCTTTAGCTTTGCATCCTGTCAGAGCCATTGTCTGATTTCATAATGATGATATTTTTGAACTTCCAGCAGTAGAAGAAATTCTTGTCTGACTCCATGGTCACCTTCTCATGTTGATAACTTTTACACAAAAAGAATTCAAATGTAAAACCGTTGTGATCACCAGTTTTTTTGCTAAGTAACTGTTATTTTGATTTCTTACTTTTGAGTTACTGTAACAGGTTAGAATTACATTTAACGCATTATTTAATTGCACAACTGGGTTACTGTAGGTACCCTCCAGCATCAGTAGTTTATCATAGAAAATCTATGATAAAGTGTAAACTGGGCTCGTGGAGAGTCATGCATAACTCCATTCTCACCTTGTAACACTGCTGCACAACCCCTACAGTGTACGTGTGTGTGTGTATGTGTGTGTGTGTGCCAGCATGTGATTTAATGTGCCTGTCACTGTGTTCATGCTCGTGCTTGTGCTTTTTGTCTGCATGCTCCCAGTGCATCTTTATATTGTCTTTTTCTGATACGACCTTATTCTCTCAAGGTAAGTGGTGCATCGTAACTGTAACTGCCCTTTATAAAAAGTTACGGTTCATATTAACAGACGATATTAAAACTTCACGCCGAGCTCGAGGACTCACTTGTTTGGTTTTGTCCAGAAAACGCCGCCCAAAGTGGAGGAAGAGGAGGAGGAGGAGCAGAGAAAGCAGCCAGATCCTCTTCATCAGCTCGTTCTGCATTTCAGCCACAATGCTCTGACTGAGTGCAGGTAAATACACACTCAGAGCCACACACCTGGCCACCATCTGTGCTATATTATAGTGCTGGGCTGCCTCATAGCTAATAAAGAGCTGCATTAAACTAAATCATCAGCATATATTTTATACTAGGAGAGAAACACGACTTTATAACATTTCACTGTAATCTTGCTGCTGACAAACATTGCTGTGGCCGTAAAAAACCATTCAGACTCACTATTTTAAGAAGAAATGTGATTGTGTGTTATACAAAGTTTAACCACCAGATTTATCTTTCCTTTTTGTTAGTTCTTTGGAAGAGGATCCCTTGTATATTGCATATGCAGATATGATGGCAAAGGTATTTTGTTCTCCAAATTGCTTTTACTCATCTGTATGCTGTTCAGTACAATCTTGCAGGTTTGACATTCATTCTGCGTTCTTTTTCAGAGTTGTGCTGAAGGTGAAGAAGAGGAGGACGAGGAAGGGAAAGAGAAAACATTTGAGGTGCTGTTGACGTCTCAGGAATGCTGTTCTGGTTTTACCTTGTTTTTGAGGCGTATGTTCACTCTGTTACCTTTATGCAGGAGAAGGAAATGGAAAAGCAAAAGATGCTGTACCAGCAGGCCAGACTTCACGATCGAGGAGCTGCAGAGATGGTGCTTCAGATGATCAGTGCCAGCAAAGGTAAGAAAAACATTCACCTGTCTACTTTTTCATACCTGCCAACTCTGCTGTAGCATCGACGTAACATGAGCTGTTTTAATCAGGGAGACTTGGTGCTATGGTGACTTTCACCCTCAAACTTGGCATCTCCATTCTCAACGGTGGGAACATACTGGTGCAGCAGGTACGCGTCGGCCAGAATGCAGAATTTGTGTAATAAACAGCATCAGCATCGCTATTCACTGTGCGTTTATGTTGATGCAGAAAATGCTGGACTACCTGAAGGAAAAAAGGGACGTTGGCTTTTTCAAAAGTTTGTCTGGACTGATGATGTCTTGCAGGTAATATAGCCGTAAATCACTTAAGTAATTTACTTTCCTTTTTTTCTCAACTTTGATTTAGAAATAAAACAACTCAGCATGTGCATACAGTTGCATAATTCCATTTTTTAAAAATCTTGTTAAAAAACTTACCTCTTTTCCTTTGTCTTTTATTCTTGATCTAAAATATCTGTTCACAGTGTGATTTATTGTTGCTTTCTATTTGTGTGTTTTTACAATTTCCTTGTATAATCCTGTCTTTGTTTTTTATCTTGATCATTTCTTGTTTTATCTCTTGTGTTTGTGAAGCGCTCTGGTCAACATTTGTTGTTTTTAAATGTGCTCTATAAATAAACCCTGACTTGCCTTGACTTTACACAATATCCTCTGTGGCTCTTGAGGAGATTTGAGTTGCATTATGGGACGAGTGGGATTCAGTGGCTTTGAAACATGACCTGTAACAAAGACTCAAGGATAATGGCGACCATCTGTCATGATTGTATTTTAAACTGTCTGAGTTCTAAAACTAAATGGAAGTTTATTGCTTAAAATTCTGGAGTGGCCATTTAAAATACATATTGCAGGAATACGTAACACAGAAATGAAGTCTATTACAGGTCAGGCTTTGCCTTTTATCTCTTTCAGTGTTCTGGACTTGAATGCTTTTGAAAGGCAAAATAAAGCCGAAGGTCTGGGGATGGTTACTGAAGAAGGATCAAGTAAGTGAGGATAATAAATGCGGTAAACAGTTTAAGACAAACAATATGAATGACAAGTTTGTCCTCTCGGAGACTCTTAATCATGCTGATGTAAGAAGCAATACACAGTGTATTTGTGACCTTAATATGGTACTGAATAAATTGCTTACAAGTCAATATCTGCATAGCCTGATTTAATGTTTTGCATAACAGTAGAGGAAATACAGTTTTAACAGACCCTCAATACTAAAAGATCAGAAATGTGTGTATGTTGTTGCTAAACCCTAATCTACTGCAAATTTGATTTGTTCCAAACAAAAAGGAAACAAACTGAGGTAATTGAATTTGTAGCTTTTATATGTGTAGCAGGAATACTTTTATCCAGCAAGACCTCTCAGTGTCTCAGTGATACAAATGTGGCCCAAACCACAAAACAAGCTGTAAGTGATATTGTTGAGAACACACAGAAATCCTACTGTGACATCACATGTCTCATTCCGCCTGTTGGCGTTGTTGTCCTGCAATCAGACTCTTAATCGGCTGCTAGACAAATGACGCAGCTTGACGAAGCATCTCCTCTTTAGTTCGTCGCTGTCCAAGCCCATCTCCACGTCACGTTTGTGTCTCGTGTGTCATGTTGTACGTCATCATCGTGCAGGTGAACCTGTGCTACTGTATGTCTACGTCCTGTCTGGGCATTGTCTGCCACTTAAAAGCACCCACAGCCACAGCTGCATCCACATGAAAACCCACTTTTATCAGAGGTCTCTATTTGGTCTGATGGGTAGCATACAGTATATAAATATGTTTTTTCTCATGCATATTCCAGCTCATTTTCACCTCATAAGCTCAGGCATAAGTGATGGTAACTGTTAGTCCGGTACTCTGTCTAACCTGAAGTCTAAACACCTGCCCAGCGAGCAGAATGTTCCTTAATGTGTAATCGTAACTGTGTGTCAGTGTCGCAGATCACTGTGAGTATGTAAAGATATATCTATAGCGCTATCATTCTCTCCTGTTCCTACTTCTTCTGATTGAATCTCAATGTCTTCTCCTTTGCTTATGTCTGCTTTTTGTTTTGTTTGTTTGTTTTCCTCTGATCATGTTTTTTATCTCATCGGTCGCAGTCAACGTGAGTGAGCGGGGTAAATACATGGTTTAGATTCTACTCATTCTATGCAATGCTGACATCTTGATTGCTCTCCTCCCTCTCCTCGATCCCTTCCAATCTCTCTCTCCCCCATTCCTCCCCCTCCTCCCTTGCCCTGAATGCAATGCAGCCACCTTCTTTTAAACCTTGGACTGAAGGAACGTATGCATGCTCCTATGACATCTGGATAGATTGTTCAGTCCAGGGTCAGGCGCCCCAAACTGACTCAAATCTCTCCACTTTTTGTTACACCTCTTTTATAAGAGGCCAGTGCTTGTCATTTGTGTGGGACCTTTTATGTTTATCAGTTTTTATGATACTAACCAGCGAGTAATAAATGATAAATCTCACAAAGCTTTGCTTGTAAGACACAACAAAGCTTTGCTGGCGTTTAACAATAAGGCTTAGTTTTATTCCAATAAAAAACCCTGTTTTAATTTGTGAAAATGATGCACTATACCTTGTCTGTCTGAGCCTCATTTATAGTGCACATAATTTAATGCTGTTTGGCAACTAGACAGCAGCTTCACGAGGGAGTGAAAGCTATGCCAGCCCTGATGCCTGTACTGACATTAAAATGATGGGTCTCTGACCTTCATACTACTGAAGGGGGCAGTTAATCTCGTTTTCTGTCCTCAGGTTCCAAGGTACTGCAGGATGATGAGTTCACTAAGGATCTCTTTAGGTTTCTGCAGCTTCTCTGTGAGGGCCACAACAATGGTAAGTGGACGCATTTCCATTAGCCACAATTAAAGAAGATGCATGTGTCTAAACGGCAGTTTAAGATATCGACCCACATGGGATTTTTGGGGGCAGACACAGATATTAGGGAGAAAGAAAGTTCTGATATCCAATATAAAGGCTGATATTATATAAACAATATCAGCTGAACATTGTTATCAAAGACTTGTGACAAGGATATATAATGGAGGCAGGATACAAACTTTATTTCATCCAAACATCAGTGCACTGAGGAGTAAACGCTTCACTTAGTAGTCATTAAACAGTGGACCGCCCTCTGCTGGACAAACTATGTGATTACACCATTTTAAATAACTTGTAAAGGCCTTTTTTATGGCTTTAAAAACTGTTTTAATATTTGCACATATCAAAGAACACGAACGCTGATACAGATATGTATGGGAGAGGTTGATATTGGACAATAGTATTGGCAAACTAATATATTCGTCAGGCCTTAGTATTACAGTGGGGTGGTGTACTTTTATCTTATTTTATTGTCTGTTTTAGATTTTCAGAACTTCCTGAGGACTCAGACAGGGAACACGACTACAGTCAACATCATCATTAGTACTGTAGACTACCTACTAAGACTTCAGGTATTATTACAGACACATCTACAACAATTGATTAAATCCATTCACCGTCTTTAATGTACTAATTCATTCTTCTAT
>JAPZDX010000007.1:16746998-16759150 GCA_029783625.1 Naso annulatus | reverse complement strand
CAAGCTAAGACGGACCAGTTTACTGGGCTACAACTTTCCCTGCAACTGTTTCATCTCAGTTCGAACTGGACTTAAAAGAGAGAGCGACAACAAAGGAAATAAAACACAAGCCAGAGGCAATGTCTGCAAAGGAGTTGCTTTCCAGCGAGTTTAATGCTACAGCCCGCATTAGCTTGTTAACTTGTTAGCAGAAGTTACCAACTGCAACTTTGAGTTTGGTAAATTTTACAGAGAGTAATCCTCTATAGTTTGAAATGACTGTTAGAAAAAAAGTAAGTATCTTTCCTTTCAGGAACTCTTGACTCAAGAAATTTGGATTACTCCTGTGTTTTTTAGAATTCCGTCTCTCTTCAGTCATTTAAGCGACTGCCAGTCAAGCCGGATGAAGTTCACCGCTGCATATGTGTGCAGTTTTTTGGTCCTAAAGAGAATGAAATGAGAGGGGGAAATAAATATTGACTTAAGTGTTAGTAAATTAAGTCGAAGTTTTGTGAAACACACTTGTCACTATGCAACCTGACTCCATGTGAGGTCAGAGAAAACCATGACGTTCCTGGAAAAAACCAGGAGAGACGAAGTGTGCCACTCTCTCTTAGCTCAGATGACCCTGATGACACCTTGAGGGTAATTTTCTGAGGAAGCTCACACGATGTTTTACAGCTGTTTACAGGCTGAGTCTCACTAACCATAATAGTTAAAAATTCAGTAGATTTCCCTCTTAAAATGATGCAGTGTTTTCTTTTCTTTATTACAAGCAATAACTAAAACGCAGAGAGAAACAAAGGCAGCATGTGCTCTAATTATCCTTTACTTTTCTGTCCTCAGACCAAATGTTTCATCTGTGGGATTGGTAACGACTACTTTGACACGACGCCTCACGGCTTTGAGACTCACACCTTACAAGAGCACAATTTGGCCAACTACCTGTAAGTTTTTCCACTTCCCAGCATTTTATAGTAGAGCTTTTTTTACTGCATATCTATGAACCATTATTGTCATCTTTCATCAGCATGAAGTGCCTCTTCTCTGTAATTTAACCACATGATTGATGGTTTTAGCACATTACCAGAGCATCAGGGCCAAAGTCACTAATAGTCCCAGTGATCCAGAACACGAGATCCCTTTAGGTTGTCTTTCCATCTGTCTCTGTGTTTCCCTGCCCCTCCTGCTCATCCAGTGTTTCTCTATAATGCCCGTGACAATAGAAAGTCGCAGTCCATTTGCGCTCACAGTCAGCTGGCCGGAGGATATGAGAACGACCTCATTATGTTGCTTCATTACTCTTTAATGCCATGAACTTTATTGGAAAATAGGTTTGTGATAGTGTTCTCTCATACAGTATTCATCAGGATTTGGCAAGCTGCGATGCCCACAGAGATGCAGCGACCGTTGCCATTTGCACTTGATTTGGGAAACAACGGGTGATTTGCTGATAGAGACCGGCTGGTTTGACTTTGTTTCACACTTGTTTCAGAAACTGTCTGTTCACAACAACAACAGAATGTGACATTTACTGCGCCATTGTTTTAGCTGGGATCAGATGTTCAGGCAGGCGAATGTGAAAGTTTTTCTGGTCTGACATTTTTGTTTTGTCTCATTGGCCTTTTGTTTTTGTTTTTTTTGTTTTTTTTTAAAGGTTTTTCCTGATGTACCTTATCAACAAGGATGAGACAGAGCACACCGGTCAGGTACAGCGTGACTCTACACTAATGACATTTCTGTCCATTAAAAACAAAAAAACAGTTATTATTCTGTCATTGTCAGAGAGAAGAGGTGCGATCATAAGTTTCCAGGACTTTTTCTGTTGTGCACAAACAGAGCGTTGCTCAATAATGTGCATGAAGCAGGTGCAAAAAACAACTTCTTAAGTTGATATTCCAAGTGATATCACTCTGTCATCGATAGCACAAACGGTACGTTGGTCTTTGTGACCCCTGACATGTGCGCAGTCCAATTTCCACAGTCACATCAGGCCAAGGATGACCCGAAACTTCATGTCGAGGATCGTCACTTGTGACAAGAGTCGCGTCTATGGCCCCAACCCTATAAAAACAAGCAGCAGTCTTGACAGTGGAGAATACAACCAGGAGCATGCCTGGTTGGTACTTGTCAAGTCTGTGAGAGAACATTTTTGCCAACAATCACAACTGTAGGATGATGACGTCAGGGTTTTCAAACATGACAGTGCCTCGCTCAGAGCCCATTTGATATTCACGAGTTTCTCGCCCACAACAAGACAGTCGTCCCTCTTCATCCTCTCTCACAGGATTTTTTCTACCAGCTATTTCTTTCTGTTCTCAAAAATGAAGTTTGACATCAGTTCATAGCAGTAGCCACAAGGTTCAAGTTTTAAATGGTGAAATTACACATGCACGTGTACTAGTGGGCACAAAAACGAGTACAACTCTACATACTTACGAAGGTTTTAGCTTGTAGCTGCTATATGCACATTACTGCCCGATGTGCTGTTTATGCACAGCAAAAACAGTTTTTGAAGGTTTTATCGGCTTCTTCCGTCTTTTCAAGACTGAACAGTTTTTTGGTTTTTTGTTTTGAAGTAACTCACAGAATTAAACTGTCCATAAACTAAGTAAACTTGGCATACATGTGCTATAAATTTGCCTATAAGGACAGCTGACACTATGAAAAACAAATAATGACAGTTGGTGTTATTATTAGCAAAGCCAAAGGGCATTAGTTTAACTGTGACTGTGCAATTACCTAACTCATTTAACATTTGACTTGATTGGATTGCGCAGCCCTGGCCTTTGCATATTTTGCATGCGTGTGCACGTTGGTGAATTACTTATAATTTAGAGTAAACACACCGGAGTCCATTTATGTGTTTGACTCCAGGAATCATACGTGTGGAAGATGTACCAGGAGCGCTGCTGGGATTTCTTTCCAGCCGGAGATTGCTTCCGCAAACAGTATGAGGATCAGCTTGGATAGAGCAGATTCAGCGTCTTTACCTCTGCCCATAAGTGGGCTGCTGGGACACGTAGTCCTACATACGGCTAATGGACTACAACACCACAGTCATCCCACCAATGTTTCAGACTGGCCTGAGTGAGACAAAACTCCTTTTTTATTTAAAGAAGTGAAAAGTCTCCTACCCCCGTCAGATGTACCCTCGTCACCATTGGTGCAGTGCCAGTCTGTGAAGAAACGACCTGTGACCTGCCCGGACGTTTTGTTTTGGGACTCGTTTTTGACAGCGTGTTGCCTTTTACTCCACATAACCCCAAATCATTGCACAATTTTTTTCTTTTGGTCTTTTTGAGAAACACTGGGTTGTGTGGGGTTATGGGACAATGTGTCAGTCATATTATGCACAAACACCCAACTTCAATGTTTTGAGAATGTTGAACTTGAGACTTAATGCCAAAAGAAAAGTGGGCGAGGAAAGTAGATTTACGTAGTGCGTGAAAATGTGATATGAGAAAAGTTTTTTTTGTTCAGATATTGTAAACTTGCATATTGAGATGAAGATTTAGAACGAAATGGCAAAGAGGTTTATCATATAGGATGAAAAAATGCCTAAATTTATTTCATGAAGTGCCTTAAAGTACTGTATCTACATTACAATGAAGCTATGCAAAACTTCTGTTTTTTCTTTATTGTATGTAAGTACAGTAATTTCCCTGGACCGGTAACAAGTAGATGTCCAGATATGTAGATTGTGGCTGAACTTTCTCATTTGGACATGGAAGAACAGCATTGGTTTGATTTGACAGTTTATTTATTTGATTTTCTTTTTTCTTTTTTTTTCTTCTTCTTCTTCTTCTTTTCCTGAATGCAGCGTAACTGCAAATGTTCGAGGTTTAAAGTGTAAAAATGACCCATCAGAATTTATTGAACACCTTCAAACAAGAACAAAAATTGAATTGCTATTGTATGGCCATTTGTATGTAGTAGCTTTGCTGATCTGTGCATTTCTTTTGATGGGAAAAAAAATAAAGAAATCAATGCAAGAAACATTTATGTTCATGTTATTCCTTAGAACCTTTAAGCTGAGGTGGGCAATGCCTGGAAATCAAGTGAGCTATAGCATGAGATTCCTAAAGAAGAAACTTGGCCGTCCTCTCCCCTCCCTGTTTTTGCTTTGTAGATTTGTCCTGCCCTTTAGCTGACTCATGTTTTATTTCATTTGTGGTCACTCTCTCTTTTAGATGATCATTTTGAAATTGTACATCAGCCTCCTTTTTTTTGGTTGCTTTGCCGTGTATGCCATTGTTGCTAAAGCTGGAAGAGCAACTATTCCTCCTGCTTTGTCCGCCATTGTATCGTCTACCTTTGTAGAACAGCCAAGAGGAACACGTGCTCTCTGAAATGATTGGCTGAAAAATGTCCATCACGGTCCTTATTTTCTAAAGCTTGAATACAGAGCTAAGGAGGGCTGCAGAAGTCAAAGTTCTTACAACAAAAATAAACAGCCTAGCTCAGCTTTAACTCCTGTTACATATGCTAAATACACCCACAACAAACACAATCACACTTTCAAAACTGTTCTTCACACTAACACCAAGTCATAACAGGATGTGATTTACAGTCTAAAAGCTCTGCCACAGTGAGTCATCTCAGTCCCAAAATGGACAAGATGCAACATCTGTCTCTGCAGCTAATCCAAACCTTTTCAAAATAAAACACCTCCTGTGCGCAAACAGCCCTTGGCTCTGGCTCTAAGTTGACGTGACTCACACCAAACCTCACAGCTGTATCGTAACTGTGACTGTCCAGCAGCAGCCTTTAATTACAGTGTGGTTGGAAGCAGTGGCTGCATAGATGTGCACTCCTGGTTGGTCAGAGAGGTAGGACGGGCACACAGCAGGCTGCATGACGGGAGTTTTGGCCCTGTTATCCCTGGTGCCACCTGTCAGCTCGCATCATGTCACCACACCTCAGGCACCACACAGTGCTGCAGTCTGCCGCTGAGAGCAGCTCTCCCTCCTCGAGACCTCAGCTTACACCTTCACAGCTCCAACATGTCGACTGGTTTTAATGGTTCTAGCAAACTTTGATGAAGTCCTTTTTTTTTAATTAAAAAGTGAGTCAATAACAGCAAAGTTGAAATGTCATGTTTAGTACTAAGTGTCTGTCACAGTTAAGTAAATATGTAATGAATGTAGTTTTGAGTGTGCCTTGTAAAACGAAGGCAATATTGAAGAAAACTCAATTTAAAGTTTCAGATATTATATTCTATGCTCTAACAAGCAAAGAGGCTCAGTAATATTTAGCATTATAATGTGGCCATTATGGCAACGGGGGGAACCAATAATGTTTGAAATCTCTGATATGATCTTTCTCACTAATTTGACATAATGAAAGCTGTGGGAAGTCGTTGTCAACATGAAATAGCAACAATTAAGCCATCAAATAACTGGAGACACATAATAGCTATTAAATCCCCATTGTTATATTTGATAGTAGCAAAATGAGGTTAGACCTTTCATTTAGCCCTCTAATGGCTTGTTGAGGAAATTTATGATCTATCATATCTTATAATTTTCTACAAGAAAATTAATAAAATAAATAAATGAAATAGATAAAAGAAAATTTGGCCTGTCAATGAAAAAATAGCCACACAGCCATCTGCTAAATACAGTTAGCTTAGCCTAGCTAAAGACTTTAGGCAGAAGAAGAAAGCTAGCTTGGCTCAGTGTAAAAAAAAAAGGTTAAAAAAATCAGCTTACCCACACCTATAAATGTCGGTAAATAACACATTTACTTCCAGCAAAGCCAGACTAGCTGTTTCAGCCTTAAGTTAAAATGACACCAGTCTGACTCAGTTTTACATTAGGGTAATTTTTAAAAGATATGATGGTATCAGTTTTGTTTTGTTTTTTTAACTCTAGAAAAAAAAAATCAACTGTAACAGTAAAAATTTAAACAAACAAACAAAAAAAAGGCATACTTATCTGGGTAAAGACACAGACCCCCCTGGACTGATGCCTTGAAGTGCTTTTACACAGTTACTCCATTATGTTACCGGTTTGTAAAGTAACTGTGACAAGGTGAGGAGAGCGGGTCATTTATCGGTCAGCTTGTTGCTGTCAGCTTTTACAAACACTCCAGAGGCTCCATCTCCAAATTACAGCCCAGATAAAACATGGCTCGAAAACCCAGGGGACATTACTGCCACTCCACCACCGTCTTCAGGTGACAGAATCTGACAGGTTTGTCTAATTTACATGACTCTGAAACTTTGACACAATATGTGGTTTGAAGTAACTCTCAGATTCAATATGGAGTGCTGATTTGGAGGTACTAGCCCCCTATCTGTATTCCGTTCAGTATCTAGTATTTCTTACACAATCCCTCGACAAATGCCAAATGATTTGCTCGCTGTAATACCTAAACTCTGTTCTCTGCTCTCTGTGGTTCCCCCAAATAAACCTATTGCTGATGTCGGCGCTGTGGAGCGACGTGTTGGGAGAGAGCAGGGAGCAGCTTGAGTCACAACCTGTGCTGTCGACTGCAGCTGATGACCTGCAGAGAAACCTCCAACTGGTGACAAGTCACTGCATATGCTCCTGTTAATGCATCCTGTCAGTGTGTGAGCCTTTCAGGCAACATCACACAACACACAAGACATGGTGATAGCCTCGTATTTGGTCAGAATACGGTCAGTGTGTGAAAATGTGGCTTTTAATAACAGGACTAGTAGTTAATAGTTCATTAAAGTGAACATCTGTATATTACATGCAGTTTTCTAAAGTTGTCCCAGAAAAACCTGTTTTTAAATGGCAGGGAAGTAGCAAATTAAATGACATGGCTTATTGTGATTTAAACCATGACCTGGATGAGTAGCTACTCTATTCTGATTGGTTGACAGGTGTGTGTTAAAACTGTTTAACACGCCAAGTAGTTTGACTCAAGTTTAATCCTCTTTCGAAAATTTATTTGTCTGCACACTGGGTCACCCTGCTGAACGCAATTCCTAACACAGCAAACATACTGAAAGACACTCTCGACCAAAATAATTTAATTTTAATACTTTGTAATGAGTTACGGTGATGGGGCCATGAACTTTGCTTATCTCACCCTGCTGTAATTATACTTAACCAACAGCTTGATTGTTAAAAGGATAATAATTACTTGTTGTCTCGATGTAAACTATAAATTCTGTGCTTCATAATCTTTAGATTTTAAGTGCAAAACTTCCACCAAGAATTTGCAGTGCTTTTGTTCTATATTTGTTTGGAAATGACCGTGGTATAAGCCGCATTATCAACTTGTTGGTGTGCATTAAAAGGTTTTAAGTCACTTTTGCCTCTTCGTAGTGCCTTAAAACCATTTAATGCACACCTACTCCTCTGTTTTCCCTTACTTACTGTGATTTCTGTATGCTTTTCAATCACTAGACCCTGGAAAAAATGTTGAATTATACTCTTTTAGAGACTGTTCATGATTAATCGTAATTCCAAAAACAATGCAATATCTTCATCATGCAGCTACTCAGTCACAGACAGATTGTCTGATAGATGTCCATCCAACAACACCTTAATAGCTTAACTAGGTGTGCAGAGGGAGGAGGAAGAGGGGCAGTTTGGGTAATTTCCCCCGTCATTCAATAATCAACTGTGATAGCATCAATAATGATAAGTGATAATGATAATTGGTCATACCTCTCTTATTTTTATCTGAATTGTTACCGAAATTAATGACCAAATATTGTGTGTCACACCCAGTGAGACATAATTTAAAATTTCTGGATGGTTTTTTAATGGCCCTTGAATTTTTTTAGGGTTGACACACGTTGGTTTACTGTTTTTTTATAGTGAAGGGATCTGTTTACATGCAAGCTCAGTTGTTATGATAATTTTCTTCAAAGCACTTTTATGACCCTCAGTGCCCTTCAAATTAAGCATGACAGTCCATTCTTGACATGTAAAATAGTTTAATTGTTAATGGTTTTGTCTGCAAAATGTCAGAAAATTGGTGGAAAATGGCCTTGACAATTTCCCAGAGCACAAGGCGACATCTTAAAATTGCTCTTTTTGTCCAACCCGCACTCCCTAACGTATTCTGATTGTAAGAGGCTAAAAAAATAGATTAGAGTGTACAATGATGGAGCCAGAACTGCAAATTGTATGGAATTTCGGATCAAATATGACAATCACTTGATTATCAAAACAGTCGAATAATCAACCAAAGCACCAGAAAACAAGACTAGATCCAAACCCAGCATACGACAGGACTGCCTACGGTCACCAGTAGTGTCTACATTGTAAATACTGGGATATTATCTGCATTTTTTGTATTAGTATTGGCAAAATTCGTTCTTTAAGAGTACTGAAGTAGCAAATCAAATGGCCCAAAATGTTGAAATGCAAGAACAAAACTTTCCACTCACAAAATGTTTGAGTTGAAAGAGAACTTATTCAGTTATAATTATGCCCCTTAATTCGTTTCTATCTGCAGGGGGTCTCATTTTAGCATGACTCACTTCGTATGAAGTGTTTTGTGATGGAGATGGTTAATTGAGGTATGTGCGCTCTTTCTCATGCCTGTTGGTTTTACTCCTACTCTTATACTCTGCTGGATTCTCACAGAGCATAGGAATTAACTTTTTTATGTTGATTATTCAGTTTCAATTCCCAATTTTGTTTTGTGTGCTATCGGTGCACATATGATATACTGTGATGCACTATTGCGCTGTGGAATTGGTTTTTGATTTCTCAGTGGGTGTGTTTGTGCTTTTGGGTTGCGATGGTTTTAGCAGGAAAAGGCTGCATGAGACAGAAGTTAGTTACACACTGCAGATTCTAATGGTAACCTCAGTCTGATTCATGTATGTTGCTGAAGAAAAGGAGCTGATTTTACAGTCTTATTTGTTCAGTATTAGTACACACACTGTACTTCTTTATGGTTAGTCTTTGTGGTATTTGTCCCACCCCTCCTCCACTGTGTTTAGGTGACTGGATAAATCGTGACAGCTAGCACGCGTGGCGTATAACTCAAACTAGAACCTTTTTCAACTTTTGTAAGCAGAAAGAAACACAAACATGCTGTGCCAAATAAGCGCTCTGCGCCTCCTCATACTCATTTAGTATGCATAGTGTAAATAAGTGGCACTCACACTTTTTGCGCCTATTCATTTTAAAGGGACAGCATCCAGTCAAGAAACACACTCTGCTGAGCGACCAATCGCTTCTTATGCATTCTTCTGCTGCTCAGTCAGTCACGGACAAGTGCAGCTGCTTCCACTGGTGTCATCCAACCAAAAAATAATGAGCAGACCTTGAGTTATTTTATCATTATATATTATACATTGCATTTTACATGACATGCAATTATACATGAATTTAATGAGTTTCAATACTGATAAGTATTTAGGAGCTGAAGTTGTGAGATCAAATTACCAGACAGACAAACAACTCTGGCAGACAGTTAAGCCAGCTGATTGGCTGTGGGTTTTTTTTAAAGTAACTACTTAAAACAATGACATTTTTTCAGATTACTCAGTAAATGTTTCTCGATTGGGAGTCTCTTTAAAAATAAATCTTTGTATGTGAAAAGGGTATAACCAGCTAAAAAAAGAAACACATGATGACTAATGCAGCAGCATTGTGAGGGGCATGAGTTTCAGTAAACACAGGGAGCTAAATGTGTCCAGGAGATCCTATGAACAGATGGAAATAGCGACATGGAGCTGAAATTCACTCAGAAAAGATATCATTTGTACACCAAATATGAAAGCAATCCTACTGAAGAGTGGATAAAAGTGGCTTGTGACTCTGTGTGTATGTGTGTTTGTGTGTGTGTGCGTGTGTGTGTGTGTGTGTATGTGTGTGTGTGTGTGTTCATTCAGCACTCTCCACGCTAACAGAAAACCCTCTGTCCTCAGCTCACACTGCAGTGCTGGCATCCACCTCTCTGACAGACGTGTTCGTCCCTGAAGCACACTACATCAGTGCAGTTTATGCAGTTTGTGCAGGTTTAAGTGTGTGTGTGTGCAAGAGATAAAAGATTAAAGACTTTAACATCGCTCACATCACAACCTCTCCCTCTATTCTTTTAAGCAGTAAATCAGCATCTGTCAGTGGACTAACTGAGCTGGATTGCCACCTCAAGAAACTCAGTGGAATTGGAGTTAATCATTAGACTTTCTATCTATTGGTGTCAGTAACCCTTACTGAGGGGCTTGAGGTCAGGTGTGGTGAAGCCTTTTTTATGTGAGGACAAGTTTCCTTCATAGCCCACCTAAATGACACATGACCTACAGTGTTTCGTATCTTTAACATCTTTTTTCTGGCTGCGAAACAATTGAAGTGAAAGATCTGGGTTGTTTTTAACAAAGTCTGAGGGTGCAAAACACAGCTGCTGAGGTTTCTTCTGCTGTTTTTCTGGGACGTGCAAGCTGGACTGAGGCACTTCTCACTGTGCTCTTGTTTTGAAAGCATGAGTGGGAAACCTGTCACTTGCTATTGTCTGAAAGAAAAAAGGCTTTCTCCTGTCAGCTTCTATTTAGTTCATCTTCCTGAGACAGATTCACACGGACCCTCTGCAAGAACCTACGTGTTTTATGTGTGTGCGCGATTCTTTGAAAGTGGCTGCTGCATAAAAAAATGTCTTACATGAAAATGAAACCACAAACCTTGTACTAAAATTCGAATTACAGATTAAACAATCCATTCAAATTTCAAGCACCTAACAAGCACCTGAACATCATGTCTGGTTTATTGGACTTCATGTCCTTGGATGTCTGCAGAGAAACAGGTCTTAGGTTCTTGAGTGGGGGATCTATTACATATCCAAGGTCAGATGGAGGCATGTTAGCCCGTGGCTGTTGAGTAACTGAATGCTGCAGGGCCAGCAGTGCAGAGGACAGTGACGCGAGGCGAGCGGTGCTGAGCGAGGGTTGAAGTGAGCTGAACGAGCTGCTTCGTACTCCAGAGGTGTTCTGTTGCGCTGATGCAGCAGGGGACGAGTCAAGTGCAAATCCAGCACTGACACGGAGCCAAACATACCTGGAGAGGATGAAAAGAAAATAAGAGAAGTGTGCAAATCAGACTTTTAAGGCTTGTATTTGGGGTTTATGGGTCAACTTTTGATTTTAGTGTTTGTACAGCAGTTGGTAGATCTGTATTATACCCCATAAATAAATGGGTTTGCTTTTGGAAAATACGATCAATTGCTTAAGTTGCGAGTAAGATTAAAACATCAAGACCACCCTCATGTTTATCCATTAACATCAAAATGAAGCTATAGCTAGCAGCCATTTTAGCATAAAGACTGGCTTTTAGGTGAAAAAACAGCCTTCCAGCACTTCTTGAAGTCAAGATGGAATTAAAATGCATTTTTAACCCCTTTGAATCATATTCCTGGTCATAGTGTGCACCTGTTTAACAATGTATGCCAAAAAATTACTAGAATTTAATTTCTTTGTATTCTCACATCAAAGTCTATCACTTTTTATCCATGTTAAACAAAATCTGCCAAGTTATTACATAGGGGGAAACCAACCAATTTTCAAACAATCATATCATGACATGTACCCACAAATCATTATTTATATTCATATAAATTATTAGATATATTCATACTCATATTTCAGGTGACTGAGAGAGCACAGATATATTCAGATAGTGACAGATAGAAACAGAGACAGAGAGACAGACAGATTTAGAGAAAGGCAGATTTGGAGTAATGTAGTTACATTAGCATTAATGTTATGGGTAGAGTGGGTAGGCACTTAGCTAGCTAGTTAGCTTTGTTAGCAACAGTACAGTGGAGTGGTGTGTTTTTAGGTGTTCGCCAGTCAAAATCCTCCCAAAGTTATGTCCTGTCTCTACATCCTGTTTGAAGCCGTTTCACTCAGAAATATGCGTAGGTATTTTTTGGACTGCTGGGATTTCAGAATAATGGGGAGTCCCAGTACAGAGGTCATAATTGTGTTTTCTGTCCCTCTTATAGTTTGTTCAGGCCCTACAAAAGCTAAATCCATTAAATGATTGGAATGGTTTGATTAAACATTAATTTTTTATTTATTTATTTTTTTTCATGAAGTAAAGTTCCAGAGTCAGACACACCCACTGTTTCCAGTCTTTATACTAAGCTGGCTGTTGGCTGACATGACGACTGGATATGGGAGAAACAGCTAGTCAGCTCAGGAAGAAGGTGGAAAAAAAAAAAAAGCCAACTAGCAC
>JAPZDX010000007.1:16698326-16709118 GCA_029783625.1 Naso annulatus | reverse complement strand
ACTGCTGATTAAAGATCTGGAAGTTTCTGTAACAAAGTTAAATAAATACTTAAATACCACAACGGCTGTGTATTCTGATTAACAAATGGTGCCAAATCTCAAAAATTGTGGCAAATTCTCACTAGTTTTAAGTGATGCTGCATAAGCAGTTTAGTTACTATTATGATAGTTTGAACACTTGATGGGACTGATTATAGATTTGTGATTATTACAAGAACTGTGTTTTTTTTGTTTTTTTTTTACTGTGCTTTAAACATAAAGTGTTGCTTAGATATACACAGCTTTTTATCTCTTGATCGTATCTTTTAATTTTTACTGTAAAACAAAGTGAACTTTACTTGTCGTGCGAAGGTTTAGTTGATCCACTGCAGCCACTTGTTTTGAGTTCCTCCTGCCAGTTTTTCAAAACTGAGTTTATCCACTTTAAACCGACAATAAGATACCTGTGAGAATCAGGAAAAACCTTCAGTGACTGCATTTCTGTACAGTAATTCTCCTGCTACATAATGTCTGTTCATCTGTGTGCATGATGTGTTTCATTCTTCAGCAGAATTACTCACTCTTCATATGGAGAGGTGAGGACTTTCCTAACTAAAGGAAAGAAGTCAACACAACCGCCAATAGTAATCTTGCGGGAATCTTCATCAATACTGAAGAGAAAATTAGATTAAAGTAACACTGAGTTCACTTGTAGTCAGTGTAATTTAGACTTTTGCGAAATTTTGCTCACTTACCTTTTGCTTATTATGGGGAGAAAATCAACAATCACACCAATATCTTGGATTCTGTACAAAAAGAATTAATTAAAAAATACCTTAAATTCTAGCAAACATATGGAATGTTACATGTTTAAACTAACTTCATGCTACGTGTAAATACCTCAGAAAGTATGTCAAGAGCTCTCCAAAATTTCTCTGCCACAATGTTAAGGACACTTTCAGTCTCAGATTTCTTCCAAAGAGCAAATTACTCATTGTGCTGTGATCCCTTCTGAGCTGAAAAAACAGTTTTATCTCCTTATTAGCAACATAGTAAGAAAAAAAACACAGCACAAGGCACAGAAACAAAGTCTGAGCTGTGATGGTTAGTCTAACCTCATTGATTGTGCAGTGGTCAGGTTGTTCAGAACCAGTTCTCCCAGTCTTATGCTTGCTGTCCACATTTAGTGGGAACTCCCAAAGGTCCGTGTCGAAAATTTCCTGTTGCTTATCCTGCATGCAGTTCATCTCATTCTCCTTGTTTCCAGCATCACAAGTCCTCCCAGTCCCGAGCTGCTTCCTCCGAGCCACCGTCAGGTGATGGGTCTTCCTCTTGCATGACACCACCCGCTTCACTCTGCCAGGGTTGTTGCCGGAGCGACTCACTGGATACCTGGGCAATGTGCAACGTTCAACCACTCCTTTATAAGCCAGATCACATCATCCACTTGCTGTACTGTCACCACCAAATATGCATAACTTACCTCTTTTTGTTCAGGTCCTCCTCCTGCATTTAAAAATATATTTAGAATTTTGATTAATAGCGCACTGATGAACATTAAAAGATTGCAAGCAAACAGAAATACACCTGTGTGTTATAACATGACACCCAGCTCACCTCTTTAGTGTTTCTCCCATGGCGATAGGTCACTTTGTACGGGGCTGCATCCTGTTGGAGGGCATGCTCAATATTATGATACTCCCCATCTTCACTGGTGGAGTCCATTAGACCTAAAAGAGAAGACACTTTTTTTATGAGTTCTAATAAACTATTGGATTTAATTTAATAGATATAAACACACACACAACCAGTTATCAAGGTGGTCAGGTCAGCACAATAAGATAAAAACAACATGGCTATGTGAAGTTGTACTGTATGCTGTGTGCCCAGCCACGTCAAAGACAATTTTCTGTTATGACAGACAATAAAGTTTTCTGAATCAGCATCTGAATGGTTCATGTCTCTGAATGTATTAATTACAGGATTCATATGGCATTTTATTTGTCTTTTGGTGGCACTCTGTGAAAATTTGTTTGAAGAGAAAAAAAAGAAGAAAAAAAAAGTTTCCATCCTCCAGTATTATTTTCTAGGCTTAACATAGTAAAACACAATTACCCACAATGCACCAGGGCATTGTTGTTTGACGTAGTCAGGAACTCCCCGGCAAAACAGCTGAGTGGTGTTGTGAGTGTTTTTGATTACTAATTTAACATTTAGCGAAGTTATTCGAGTTTGACATTGTTGGGGGCTCTCTGCAGTTTTGTTTGTCGTCTCCAAACTGTAAGTGTTGTTCAGAGACAACATAAACAGGCTTTTTGTTGCACGTAACACGTTATATCGTTGTATGCCGCGGCAGAGTTGTTAATACCTGTGCGTACCTGTGGTTGAAATGAACGTTAGCCAGCTAACAGCTAACGAGCCGAACACAGCTGGTTAGCAGGTTAGCACGGTTGAACAATACAACCAGTGGTCCAGGAAGCTGCCTGTGACCTTCACGGCAAATCGTAACTGTGTTACAACACCAAACGTGAAACAAATAAGCGGTGGACTCACCTTATCTTCCCGTGCTAAGCAGCGACAATAGTGTTAGAGCTTCTTTTTGTTTCTTTCAGGCGACAGCTAACAAGCTAATATCCAATTTCAACAGATAAAACCGCCCAGCATATGAGAATAAAGCATCCTATTCAAAATGCAGTTTGCACTGTGCACCCCCTAGCGACTGACATTACTGAAATGTTAATGGAGCAAATTTTAAAAGCAAACACTCGGTTAAAGCAGTGTTATCCACGTGCGGTTATAAGTCATGCCCCTAATCAGCTGATCTCACTGATACACACAGTAAACTAGGAAGACAGTTACCATAACTGATAAAAGACACCAGCTGGTCTAATGAAACTTCTGCTTTTGCCTTCATGAGCCTTGACCCTGATTGTTTCTTTAGCCGGATCAGTGAGGCATTTCAGTCGTTTGTCTGAGCACTTCATTGATCTGAGACATGCTGTGGCTTGTGGTCTAATCCCTGCTGTACTTGAACTCACTTTGACAGCAGCGACTTCCCTGAATGCACAATTAAAAACAACATCAGCTGCCTTTATTGACACATCACCTCTTTCCATTTGGCTCTGGCTGACTCTGCTGTTTCGTTTCTGCAGTTTCATCATTCCGGTCGACTGATGTAGAGGTCCTCGACCAAGGCCATACAAGGTCTGTGTGTGTGTGTGTGTTGTAGCTGAACACTGTACAAACTGGCACCGAGGTCAGGTAAGATATGTTAACGCTTTACTCTTTATTTAATTTAAGAATAGGCACATTAATCCACTTGGTTGTATAACAATGTGTCATGTGATGTTTGACCAGAAAACTTCTGGACATCATGTGACAACATGTTTAATTTCCTGGATGTTTGTTGCTACTTTTCCCAGGCTTTTGTTCCTGCAACCAGTGTTAAAATGGTGCCTGTTCGTGCAGTCTGTGCTCTCTTAAGCCTTGCGCCCCTTTTGGTGCTCGGTGTGCCTCCCATTTGGACTCAGCCAGAACAGGTGCACATCTCTTACCCAGGCAAGTGTTTGAACTTTCTGCCTCGGCCTTTTGTTTTCATGTAGGGTACAAATTTCTTCATAGTAGTACACACTGTTTTCATATGGATACCAGATTTATGGATGTTTTCTACATCATAACAGCTGAACTTTTTGTTATTGTTCTTAGTCAGAGTGTTTCATGTAAGGCAGCTGATTTAAAGGAGGTCTTGTGTTTTTTCCTGCAACAGCAACATGTCATATTTAAGTGTCCTGTTACACAGAAACACTTTTTGTTTACTCCTTGTAAGTCACTGAGTTGGAAAGCAACATATGATTGCCTTAACGTCTGTTCAGTACGTTTTTGATGTTATCCTTGTTTCACACAGAGTCTGTTCAGCATTTTACTTCTTTTGTTCATCCTTTATGAAGGTTAAACGTGACAATCATTAAGTAAGTTGATGTCTTGATGAAATGAGTAATTGGCCAGTCGTCAGCTTAACTCAGATTAACCCAGGTTGTATCTCGCCAGCGGCAAGATCAAGAAGTCAACTTTTGTGCAAACTCAGCCTTTACATAAGCGTCTCTTGGCTTCTCTGAACGCATCAGTAAGTGAATCCGGTTGCTCTGTCGGATCAATCTACATCACCTCTCCAATAATTGGGCTTTTCTTCACAGGGGTGTCAGGTTCTATGGTGGTGACGTGGACCACCTTCAATAAGACAGAAAGCAAGGTGGAGTACAGCCTTCTCGGGGGTCGGCTCTTTGGGATGAGCGCTAGAGGTAATGCCACTCTGTTTGTGGACTCAGGAGAGGAGAAGAGGAAGATGTTCATCCACAGAGTCACTCTCACAGGCCTCAAACCTGCTGCTACTTATGGTAGGTGGAGCTTCAATACTACTTTTACTGTGTCAGAATGGAGTTCCAAATCAATGAGTAATGAAATTTCTGCAGTAATCCAAAATCCCATTGAAAATCTGGTCGGTAGTGTTAACTTCCACGTTGACCTTCAGAAATTCATGTTTGTTTGAAATGAAAACAATGCATTTGAAATACTTTCTTTGTCTTTAGTTTAAAAAAAAATCAATTACAATCGAATGTGCTGTGAAAAAATTGGGATTCTACTTTCAGGCCACATCGTCCAGCCCTACTCTCCATATAGACGTGTTTGTCTTCTTCTGTGTTATTTCAGTGTACCACTGTGGGAGTGATGAAGGCTGGAGCAACATATTCTCCTTCACTGCTCTGAATGACAGCACTAGTTTCAGTCCAAGGTTTGCTCTGTACGGTGATCTGGGCAACGAGAACCCCAAGTCTCTGGCTCGACTGCAAAAGGAGACGCAGCTGGGCATGTATGACGTAATCCTGCACATAGGTAAGTTTCTACACTGTGAGAATTATTACAAGAGAGACGATAAACTTTATCAGCTGTTGTCTGAGGCATTAGTTAAGCACAAATATCTGGGACAACAGAGATGTCTAATAAAGACGTAATATATCACGTTGGTAATTGCTGTAATCAGTGTAATGATCCCTATTTGTCATTTGTATGTTTTGCTTTTGGACTGTATGGGTTAGATGCCGGTCACACTCTTGCTCCATCACTACTCACATTTGAGAATGTGAACAGTGTAGGAGGACAATCTGAAGAAATATGTGTCTGTGTTCTGCCAAAACTTGTTTGCCCAGAAATCTCTGAATCACTGGCTCTGTAGCTTTTGTTCCCTGTCTCAGTTTCATGCCAGCAAATGGGAGCAGAAACATTTTTCTTTTCCTCTTAATTTAATGTCAAATGAAACACAAACTCACAATCACAGAATTGCCTCTTAAAGCGAGAGTTTGAGGCTAATGTAATTCAGTAGTCATTTATAAAAGGGACAGTTTGACTCTTTGTAAGATTGCTAAATTGTTTTCTTGACTGATTGATGAATTGATGCCAGTCTCATGACCGTACGCTAAATATAAAAATATATGGTGAGAGCCAGTAGCCTATTGACAGACTGGAAACCAGTACAAACAACTGGCCTGACTTTATCGAAAGGTCAAACTAACCCTAACTCTAAGTCTGTCTGTAAAAACCCCAAACTGTCATTCTTACCTTTTGATTTTTGTGTTAATTGCTGAACTCTGTAGATGCTAGATGGTTGCTTGCAGTTTCCCTTTGTTTGCTGTCCTTATGGTAAGCTAATTAAACTGTGTGTTGGCTCTAGCCTGATATTGAGATGACAGACATGACAGCAGAATCCAATGTTTTATCTAACTTTCAGCAAGAAAACAATTAAGCATATTTCCTTTTTTTGTGAAAATACATTTTGACACAGTGCACCGCAGACATATATGTTGTTGTTACTCTAACCTGTGTGAGAAAATATTTAAGCATTAATAAAGATTCATTATAATCTTTCGATGTCTTCTTGTTTTGCAGGGGACTTTGCCTATGATATGCATGAGGTATTTTACTTTTCTGTCTTTTCATTATCATGAGCTCTGATCATACTTGTGCCAACTTAAGGTCACTTACATTAAATTTCTTTCAGCAGTAGTTTATCTTCTAAAAACCACTCATATTCCATTAAATCCATCAGATGAGATAAACTTCTCTATTGTTCTTTAAGAAGAAACCATATTTATTATTAATGCTGTTGTGGTTGAGGAACACAGCTTATTATTAACAATTTTTTAAAAGACGGTAGCTGAGGTCATGACAGTATTTCTTGACTGAAATAAACCATCTAATGGTCACATTTAATACCAAGTGGACATAACATTGTCCTTGATGCTAATTTCATTTTAAGGTTAATGTTCCTGCATTGTCATTGCATAATTTCTCAAATACGGAGAAATGCTAAATGCGGAAAGCAGACTACCGTGAAAATTAATAACTATAATTCATCCAAGCCATGTCTTAAGCAGGAATGTGCAAGTACATCTTGCGGCTTCACTGATATTATTAGCAGAAAAACAGAGAGTTTTGACTGAATGATCATTAATGGCTGTGGCAGGTAAAAAGCCATCAGTACAGCCATGGACCACAGTGTTTTGTTTTTAAAAGCTGCGCAGAAAAAAGACAAGAATGCCTCTGGTTTCGCTGAGGTTTGTCTGGTTGCACTGATGATACACTCCTTAAGCAGACTGGAAAATGTACTTACATAGCTCTTAATACTGCATTGGCTGAATATCATTAAATCGAGAGAACTGAAACATTGCTGTCTGAGAGAAAATGTTTGTCATGTGAAATGACTGAATGACTCCATTCCAGGACAATGCCAGAATTGGAGATGAATTCATGAGGCAGATAGAGTCCATAGCCGCCTACGTGCCCTACATGACCTGTCCAGGCAACCATGAAGCCACATAGTAGGTGGATCCTCAAATGAATTCAGTAACACATCTGCTGAAGAAATGTTTCTTAGCGTTAGCAGCATTGAGAGAAATTCGTAGCCTGTGACTCAACATGGAAGCTGACTGTTTCCCTTTTTGTTTTCTTTTAATGCCACATTCTGCCCGAGGCAGAACTACGTTATAATTAATGGATTTCGGACAAGAACAGTGGTACATTCTGTTTTCCATATCGTTGAGTGAGACATGCCAGACATCCCCCGACAAATTGCGCTCGCAGCGGGCTACTGTATATGTAAAGTGTGTATGTTTTTTGAGGGGTCTTGTCCACAGTTTTTCCCCTTTAACGAACACACGCTGGTTTTATTTCTTCACTGTACTATTTGAACAGATGGGAGCTATTTTGGTCTCTAAGGGCTGGAAAAGCATCAGTAACCACCAACATCTAAACAAGGCAACGCTCACCAAAGCAAACATTTATTTAACTGGGAATCATCAGCTATCGCTATCTGTTTTTCTGTTCCCAGAGACGGCTCGGGGTTGCGGGAACTCTGTCTGTGTTTTGATTCATCATCTCTGAATGTGTTGTTCACGTTTAAGCCTGGGAATTTTCTGGAATGAGGCGCAGGACAGTGAGTGAAGAGCAATTATTTGCAGCTTATGATGAATTTGCCAGAAGCTGTTAACAAAACTGCAGATCAGTCGATAATGAAAATAACAATCTTTTGCAGCCCATAACAGTTTGTACCAGCTGTCAGTGCTACTGCTCGTGCTTTGAGTTGGACACTGGTGCCTTAAGGCAAATTCTTTAAATTTGACTTTAATGCCCACTTAGACTCGAGGATAAACTGAAATTTCTAGCCCAATTATGACAGAATATTACACAAGTGACTGTGAAGTTCTCACTAATAACTAATGGGATAAAATAATGAGGTGATGATATTTCATATCCAACAGACCAAAGGTTCACTTCACTGTGACATCATAGAAACACTGGACATTATTCTACATTATCACTCTGGAACAGAAGGGGAGATTGTGACCATATTTCAAGATGTGTATGAGGCATTAATGTTGGAGAATTTGTAGCTTCTTTGCAGCCGCATTCATATTTAAAGCTTCGTATTTCACCACAGCTTCACTGGTTTTGCTTATATTGAGCTTCAGGTGACTGCAGTGGAACCATGTGACGAAGATCTCTATCAGTCCTCTTTATTTCTCTGTTAAAAAAAAAAAAGTCTCTAAGTGAAAGAATAATGTGTCTAACTGTAAATTATTCACTAGACTCTCAGTATAGTGATAACCTCTGTTTCACCAAAAAATACAGCTAGTACACTTGTATAAAATAGGAGTCTGGACAGACATGATGTAAGGTGCAGCTTGACTGGCTCATGGAGGCATACGACTGCAAGGCAGTAAGTCTAGCAGTATTTTGAAAAGAAGTTCATAAACTGATGTTTATGCACACCTGGGTGCCGGAGAGCCAGTGGTGTATGATTATAATATTCCAGAGCCGTGGCCAATAATATCCAAATGACATCACTATTACAACAAAAAACAACAGTTCTGACTTTGATTCAGCAGAGCACATTAAAAATCTTTTAGCATTTTAGCTTTATAATTCATACCTGTCAAATCAGACAAGTCAGTGTATGGAATGCTCAACACAAAAATCAAAATTGCTGCTCAGTCTGCAGGAAGACCCCACAATTAGGCACTAAGTATAAAAGAATTGGTGTACAGCCATGCTTTTTTAAATGCGCAAGATCATGAAAGAAGTGTAGCATTTATTGTGCATCCCTAATCAGGAGTGTGCCACTGGTTGTTGCCACTTGTTAAATAAAATTTTGTCGGTCCATAAAGTGGTACATTTTCATTTCAGTAGTATTTTATTGCAGACAGTACAGATGATTGAAGACCTCAGCGGCCTCAGATGCTTTCAGCAGATCGTATATCTCTTTGTTCCAAGAACGTCTCTTGGAGTTTGTTGTTTGTTTATGCGTTTTGAAACATTTAGCCATGCGTGATCTTGCGCCATAATATTTACTTCCCCCTGCTATGCTGAGACGGCGCTCACCTGGCCTTGCCATGTGTAGCTGCCTGGTCGTCATGCTGTTAACAGTAGTCTCGTGTTCTTGCCGCCGCATCCTGACATAAGAACCTGATATTATAACCATCGCTCGCTGCATTACATAACAGAAATCCAGCGCCTCTCTTCCTCCTTTATACCTAAATGTGTGTTTGGTTCTGTGGTGTCGTTTCGACTCCAGATATTCCCTGGGACTGGTTCCTGCTTTTTCATTCTCGCGCTCTGTTGTGTGCCCTCCCACTGGATATCTCTGCTCCTCTTTATTTCCAACCTCAAAATCTAATGGGTGAAAAGCAATTGAAACTGGACCGACCGCAAAAGTTTTCAGTCAGCATTCCAGCAGGATGAGAACAGTGGATCCACTGAAGATGCGAAGGCCCCAATCAAGACCGTCTTTGTTCACCGAGCACAATATGGTTCATCAAGCCCAGGCGAAGAAACCGTCGCTGTTTGAAACAACGTCCTGTGATCGGAGTCAGTGACAAGCTTTCTGAACGCTCCAACTGGTTCCTCTAGCTTCTCTAACGGCAATTAATGAATTAAGTTGATCCGATGATGAAAGGGGAAGATCTGATGAGGATGGAAAGTCTCGTTGGGTCAGGTTAAGAGTCAGGTTGTGCACATCGAGTTTGACAGCTACTAGATTATAATCTCCATCTCATTTTAATGGAAAAGCGAAGACACATGGAAACAAGCGTGCGTCGGGTTACAGAGGGTGACTCACACGTTGAATTCCCACAGAGCAGATTAATGAAACAAATATAAGCTTATTATATTTGTACCACAAAACGAGAGACTTTAAAGCCTGCGGTTGACTTTGTTTCTTTAGGCTGATCCTTTCCCTCGGGGCCTGCTCGGTTATATCACTCTGTTTGGATTCATAGAGAGTATGTGTATTATTTTACTGAATAGAAGCTTGGTTGTTTATTTCTACTAAGTAGATACTGCCTTCTCACGTTCCTCTACATGTTTGCTGGTACCATTGCTAGCCACAAGATGGGAGTATAAAGCCGTCTTTTGATTGCTCCTGGTTCAGAGCCATGAATGAGAACTCCAGATCCTAATTGATTTTCACAGGAGCAGGATCCCGTCTTTACCTCTGTTTTAGCTTACATTTCTTGTTCCAATGGGCTAGAATCTTTTTTAAAGTTTCAGTTGATGCATTGCTGTACATGCTGGGATGCTTATTTCAGACATTTTTCTAATTATTTAGGAGTTAAATGTGAAATTTGAAGTTTTTCTGTTGGAGAATGTCAGTTTAAGGTCATAGTAGTTTGATAGAGACCTAAAGGAAATCTTCAAGACTCGTCTCCTTTGTGCTAAATGATCACAGCTCACAAACTGGCCTCTTGTTTATCACACAGGCCTCAGCTGTTTAATCCTGACCCTGGTTTCCACAGAGACTACAGGTCACATTAGTTTTAGACCTATTCAGCATTTGTAAAGGTCTCTGTGATCCTTTGACGTCTGACCCTGCTGGTCTCTAGTTACCCCTAACCATACATTAACCCAGTCAGTGAATGGATCTGAAGTCTAAATAATTGTCGTGTATCTTTCCCTTATTCAAGTTTAAAAAGAAAAAAAAGAAAATCATTACCATCATCTTGCGTTCTTAATGGCCTGTTGACAAGATTGTTCCCTGCTTTCATGTAGAAATTAAAGGCCTTATAGAGAGATCAGCATGTTGCCGTCAGCAAGGTTTTCCATTCCAGAGTTTTTCCCTTTGCATCGTGCACTCGTTGTAATTAGGGGTGGGATAATTTTTATAGTTTTTATCGTTTATCCTGATAGAAACACTCACAACAAATTAATAGTGGTGAATTTGAATAAATCGTATAATCGTCATAATTATGAATTAGTGTCTGCTGTG
>JAPZDX010000007.1:16679396-16690995 GCA_029783625.1 Naso annulatus | reverse complement strand
TCCAGTTAATCATCTATGTAAAATGTATAATGCAAAAATGGACTGATGGAAAGTTCTTGCCTGAAATAATGAGCATGTCACGTGGCCTTTACTTTCCTCATTATTTAGTTCATGTGATTTTCTGAAATCTTTAAAAAAAAAAGCATTGATCAGAATCCAGGAAAAAAAGAGCAAAAGGAGAAAATAACATGTCACTTCAAATCGCATGGCTGTTGCTGAAATATGATGTGCTTATTACCGCCTGTGATAGACGAACAGCAGGTTTGTGGTTGTGTGGTTAAGGGCTTTTGTTGACAGCAATTGATTCCTGCCTTTAACACGGCAACAGATTTTCTAGCACTTCCTTGTCTACTCCATTTTCGCCAAGTTATTTCTCTCGAGCTTTGCAGGCTTTGGCAGGTCAGAAGTCAGAATTGTAGCTGACAAAAACCCACTGTGTTTCAGGCATGAAGCAGATTGTTAATCACTTCATATATCCTGCTTCTTACTGATAGTACATCAGTAGTTACATCTGACCAGAATTTGCCCTGTTAGTCCTCTTCAGGTTCAGTTTCCAGTCTAGTAAAACACAAGCTGCTGTCTGCTTAGACGTCTAAGTTTCCTGGGACCCTGACATGACCACATGGCCTTCCCACTTCAGCTAACTTCATTGCAGCAGGCTAATTTCTAATGACACATCAACAGCTATTTATCCCTTCCCAAGCTTATGGCACAGCAAACCCTACCAGTAATGAACTCTCTCAAGACCACATGCGAAATTGAGAAGCAGATGTCTCTTTTTCTTCACCAAACAGCCGTGAAGCCTCTCTGTAAGACCACTCAGAACACCCTTTATTTAAACTCTGCGGCTTACCAACATTATTTATCTATTTTCAAGAGCTTCTACTCGCTAACACTCAACAACAATCTCCCCCAGGAGACAGGAGACTGCTTCTGTGTGGTATTTCTCTCCATGGAGGTTAAACCGTGGAGACTGGGAACATGTGTAATGAATTCAAGGCCCTCAGATGCAGAATTTCTGGGATATTTCATCAATGCGAAAGCTCAGTGTTCATCCATAACCAAAGCGCCACTATTAAGCTGCCTCAGACCGCCACCAAGACAAACAGCTAAGTATAGTCTGCCCAGCACATCACTGCACATTCTTGCAATAATTACACTTTCAACATTAACACCGCAGTGACTTACAGGGCTTCAGGATATAACATCAACAGGAACACAGCATGTGTCCCGTGAACGCACTATATTGCTATAGTAAATCCGAGGTAAACATGACAGCGTCAGTGTTGATACGGGGTTTTGTTTTTATACATGCACAAAGTGTGTGAGGGAAATACAAGAAAAAACGTGAACCCAAATATCAGACTTGGAGTGGATGAAAGCAGTATATTATTTTTGGAATCTTTGGAAATATGAGCGGCAGGGCGTCTGGGTCAAAATAACACAGAAAATGAAGTCTAAGAATTCTCAGTGATAAAACACCACTGGGAGTCAAACAGCACGTGTGCTGTCTCCACACAGCATACAGGAGTGAAAATCACATGAGTATAACAAGACACATGTCCATTTTAAATGTGTTCAGTTTTAAAGTATTACATTAAACACGTTATACAGAGTATAGTTACACAGTTGTAACTATTAGATCCAATAGCCTCCCCTGTTAACCTTCAGCTACAGCTCAGCAAAGATTACAGATCAGAAGGTACTCCTGCAGTGCCCAGAGAGATTGTAGCTGATCTAATTTAAAACACAAGAAACAATGATTTGATAAGATTTTATCAAATTCAAACACTTTAACAGCTGTTGTAATTGAGAGTATGCAAAAAAAAAAAAGTTAGCAAGCAAGGAGAGATGTCTTAACAGAAGTAGGCTAATTAAAAATAGTTGTAAACAGACGAAATTAAAAGTAGTTAACATTTCAAATAATTATGAAGCCTAACGTTTTATATAGCTAGAAGTAACTGATAAATGTTTGTAGTAAGTACATGCTCAAATTTGTTAGCTAAAAGTACTGGTTACTGGATAAACTGTTAAAATAAATGGCAAAAAGTAGTGGGCTAATTACTGAACCAGCATGACTAAATTAATAAATGCTTAAAATAGTTAGCTTAAAGTAGGCTTAAGTATAAACTGTCGAAACATTTAGCTAAAAACAGTGGATAAATGGTTGAATTAGATAACTATCAAAGCTGCTAAAAATACAAGATGAATTGTTGAAATGGTTAACACTGGTGAATTAAAATAACTAAAAGTTGTGAATTAAAATGACTGAAAGTTCCAGGCCTACATGATATATGGCTGGAATAGAAAGCTAAAATTAGCGAACATATATGTTCAAGAAGTTAGCATAAAGCAATGGATAAGCTCTTAGAATAGCTAAAAGTAGCGAATAAAAGGTTGAAAGTGCTAGATAATGGATAAATAGTTGCAGTAGCTAATTAGAAGTGAATAAATGTTCACAATAGTAACTAAAATTAATGGATAAACTGTTGAGTTAACTCCTGTTTAAAACCAGTGCCACAGAAAAGCCCACATTTGGAAGATAACGGGAAAGTCGATGTGCCTAGGCTCCTCTTGTTTGGAGGAATACATCAGACAAGGAGGGATAACAACCACTGATGTAACGAATCAGCATGTATAGTAGTATATTTTGACTGTAGAGTATAAGATAATCGATAGACGGAGAAGTTTCCATCCAGTTCTGACCATAAGCACTAAACTGGTAACTCAAAATGGAGCTAACAAGCATCAGTAGTAGTGCTACTGCAGTATTCATCCTGTTTGAAAAGTATGCAATTTAGAGGACATTGGTTAAACTTCTCTTGTTTAGTCAAGCAAACAGCACTCAATACATGACCCATCATCAGTCCTATTTTGTGTGTGTGTGTGTGTGTCCTCTTCTCTTTACTTTTCCAAGTTTTCAATCTTCCCCATCGAGCAGAAGAACTTTAAGATAAACAGGTCGTGCTGTTCTGCATACAGATGAGGTTGTTCTTTAAAGCTATAGCAGGCCAACCTGAGACTCCTCTCAGTCTGCAGAACTGCTTCCTAGTGCCAGAGGGCACAAATTCAAATCATTAACTTTGAGCCTCAACGGTTGAGGGGCCTTGAGCGACAACAGGGGTATGCTACCAAATTGGCTGCTACTGGCAGGCAGAGCTGGGGCATGTCACTCGGTTCAAGAAGTCCGTGTTCGAGTCTGCTTAGCTAAAAAAAAAGAAAATCTCATTCAGCAGCCTGCCTTGTGTGGAGAAGCTAAATTACTGAAGCCTGATCTGTCGACAATATGACGTTGGATTTCTTGCCAGTGACTGCCTGTGAAGAAAGCCTTGCTTTGCTGAAATGAACATGATTATGCATTGTGGCATGCAATCATAAACTTTCCAAAGGCATCTGTTTTTGTAATCACAGTCATGTCTTGCTTGGGGTCCCTTATTTCCTAGCTGTCACAGCATCAACCTGTTTCCTAATTTGTGATCACACCTGACCTATTGTGAAATGCCACCAACGCCGGAGACAATTACCCATATCCTCTAAGTCAGGCCACAAGGATCCGACTCATTTAACTACTGCACATACTCTCAGTGCTCGGTCATGCCTGCCTGATGAAGACAAATTGCAAGGCAGAGCTGTCTTCTCTCACGGGCTGGCACCGCTGACCAAATGCTCTCACAGAATGCAGCGTGCTGAGAACAATGCCAGGCTCATTATTGCCTTATCCTGTGTCCTAAATGTTGTGCATGCCAGGCAGCCTGTCTCCTTTAACTTTGGTTACTGTTACATTCTCACACTTGGCTCCAAATATCAGTGAGGCCTGTCATTGTTGGAAAAATTGCTTATAATGTAGTGTTCTTGTTGATCCTTGTCCACTGTCAGAGCCACATACTGTTGAGCACAGGCTGTGTTGGCCCGAATAACAACCTTTGTTGTTTTGGGTACCAAGCCATGACTCTATCGGCACTTGACATCTGAGCTCTAGCAAAGGTCAGTAAATGGTTTACAATACATGTCAGGTGTTTTACGGGAATGGTAACACAAGGATGTCTTCAAGACTGTGGTTTTGAAACCACTTAGATAGGAATGAAGTGATTAACATCATAATGGATTTTGCATTCAAAACTCCAAACTCTTAGTCCATTAAAGATGTCACAACAAGAGCCTTGACGCTCTTAGAATGTTCTCAACCTTCCAGGCACGTGTAGAGGCCGTACTTCACACTCCTCACATTAGGAAGCAAATAGAAGGGTAGAAACCACAAGCCCTTTTGAGCTTGCCTGCTGCTACTATTTGACACGACAATCACCCAGTGGTGAGCAATCCCTGCCGTGTCCAAAGGAAATCATTTAGCTCAGTGAGAATGTTATGACAAGGGCATAACCTGACTCTAGACTTAAGACAATATTTCAACGCCTTATTTCCCTTGGGGAGTTGGTGCAGGATCTTTCTTTAGGGACTCCTGTGGTATCCTCAATGCCAATGCAGAGTGATGGATCTTTCAGCACTCTGCAGAAAGACAGCCACGTCAAAACTGCTTTTTTTCTTATTCACCTGAGGTAAGTCCGGCATTTAAGACGGTCCTGTCACCTCAAGTTCATGTGTCAGCACTAGAGACCTCAGCACTGCCCTTTTTGGCCTCCAGTCTTGGCCAAAAAGAGGTTAGGAACGCAAACGCAAGAAAGGAAGGTACTTGGAACAAGATTAAGGGATAAAAAAAAAAAGAAAAAGACTGTGGACAGCATTAAAAGCTGTCTCTGTCCTATAAGCCACAATTCAGGCTGTAAAGGTAATCATCCCAGGGAGATGCGACTCACTGTTTGTTTTTGAAAAAGCGTGATCATACTGGATGTCTTATTGACGGTAAAGTGGTTTTCAGTGTTTATGGAGAGATCCAAATGAATGGGCAATGTAGCTCTTCAGTGTACCTTGAAAAAAACACTCCTCTCTTCACCAGCCTGTTGGTTGGGAACTAAGTGACTGGCTCACTACAAAAACACAGATGTCTTAAATCACGGCACAGAAAGTATTCAGTGAATCTGCCCAGAAATAGCAGGTGGTTTTGTCATTGGCCTGATGACACGCTATGGACAGACAGGTATGTTCCATGTCTAGACCTGTAAAGATATGTTACGTCCCGTTACCTCGATCATCTAGATGAATATGGCTTGGCTTCAAGGATGAGATTTGGTGACACTTGCCAGAGATGAGTTATAATTCAACTACGGAATAAGTCTATTGGTGCAAAAATAGCTTGCCCCATTTCTTCGTTCAGTTAAGAAATTTACAGCAGTTTGTTAGACATATATTCAGCAATGTTAGCAGCATGACTAGTTGGTTGGTCCACTACTTTTGTCCAGACTGAAATACCTCAAAAAATATCAGATGGATTGCCATGATTTTTCTGGATGGATGTTCAATAAGGACAGAAAATTGATTTGATGACTGTGTTTTTCCTTTCAAATGTATCGGAACGGTATTAGAAGTCATCGGATTCTTACTCAAAAAATGTGCGGATGGGTGCAACTTTTGATGGTATTGGTCCAATTTCGGTAAATGATGAGGTGTTGTGAGCTACTTAGCATATGTTAGAACACTGACATGCTAAACAGAGAAAGTGAACATTCACATATTATACCTGCAACTTGTTAGCGGTGTTAGCAAGTTAGCATTTAGGTCAAAGCACCACTGCTCCTAAGTATACCCTACACAGAGCTGCTAGCATAGTTGTGGGATTTGAATTTCTTCTTTGATGTGTCCACCCAAACAAATTTAAGCCGCACACTGACAATATTTCCTCGGTGATAACACAAACCGTTTGCAGTAAATATACCCTTTCATTGCAAACAGCCAAAAAATCTAACAAAGCAAAGACTTGGCTTGTTTGTCCTACCTTACAATAAGTGTGTTTGACCACTCATTAAATGGACCAAGGCATGAATTTTGGCAGAGAGGAGCAAATCATCCCATGGCTGGGAATCAGTTTTGTGTGGCCACTGGCCACCGGAGGAGCTTGTTTAAACATACATTGACTGAAAGACTTAATGACCACGCTGACAGCAGTCATTCGAGATGTCTAGTGAGGCTGGAGTGTGTGGCTGAGAGGGAGAGTCCGACAGCTGCAGAGAACAAGGGACAGATGTTGTGGTCACCGTCTCTTTATGTAAGCTCCAGAGAAAAGAGGCGCACGAGATTCATTTTTGAATCTGACTTCAATACTTGCTCTCTCACCAAACCTAAACCAATAGAATATACAGTCCTGTGGCAGCCTGCTGTGTTTTCCCCTGCTACCTCAAACGTGTTCTGCCATTTGCTCCAATGTCATCTCAATTAAACATTACCATGTGGACAGAGAACAGCTCAGACATAGAAGTAGGTTTGTGTTTTTGAAATGTAGTGGTGAGTTTGGATTGCATCCTAAATACAATTGCACATATTTGGAGTAAAGTCTGCTGATTTGATTAATTCCCCCAAACCCACAAGTTATTTACACGTGCTTAACACGTGCTGACCAGCAGTGGATGTGCATATGTTGAAAACAGTAGCAGAACTCTTTTCTAAAATAATAAGATGACACTGTTGTTATCAAACTAATGTTTGATGCTGACACACAAAAATTTTCAACATCAGATACTGTTCTTCCTAAGTTTAACCTGTGATCTTGTGGGTAATTCTTATCTCAAGCCCCACAATTCCCCAAGTTCGGGCCTGCAGAGGAAACCACATGTGCATGAAATGTCTTCTGGTCTTTGGCCCTTGTTATCTGATAGAGCCTTGGTCTGCTTCTATGTGTTGATCCCTCTAACTTGGACCAAGCCAAGCCAGAGAGAGAAGATCCAGATATCAAGAGCTCTGATGATCGTCATAATCTTTACTCTGTTCCAAACAGGCTCACAGCAAATAGTAAAAAAAAACAAAACAAAACACTTTTATTACTGAAGATATCTTCTTCTGTCAAGTTGGTATAAAGAAAACCACACAGTAATTGATAAATGAACAAAATGAGTAAAAGTATGATTCGCACCAAAATCTGACATTAAAGAAAAAAGAAGACCTCACTGTGATGCTTGCAAAGAATGTTGAAATTTAAATAAATCTTTCTTTAAAAAACAATTATCTAAAATTTGCAATATATCTGCTGTTTCCACAATAAAACCAAAACATTAGTAAAATCAATAACTGTTGCAAATCTTTTTTTTTTTCTTACTGGTATTTGTAGGGTCAAAAACAAGCAAACAAAAACAAACAAAACGGTTAAACCTGTAATAACTTATTATTTTAGAATCTTGGTGGCAGCACAACAAGGTTTAAACACATTTCCAAAATTTTTCAATAACCCCAAAAGGCAGAAATGTACTCCATGAACCGTATGGCACCTGTCCATCTATGGAAGCTGGGATCGGACCAAAGCAGGCATGTCGAACCAAAACCTGATCAGGGGACAGAGACTAGATCGGCATTTTTTTTACCGCAGCTAATTTACATGTTGTCAAAACAAAACTATGTCTCACCAAATGTACTGTTAGTCGCCTTCCTCCCCTGTGCCTGGCCATGACGCATAAAATCCACCCCTCTTGCCAAGAAAGCTGGTAAAATACATCCAGGTTTCTGCTGTTCCTGTCTCGCTGATTGAAACGGCATGGCTAATCTGCTCGTTGTTTCGGCTTAAAAGTCCACTTGCCGTCACGCTGACGGATAAGAAGCATGACTTGCTTACATTGTGGCTCTTGTGTTTTTTTCGCTTTATTTTCCGGCCCTGCTCTCTCATCCTAATGTTACAATATTGCAAGTCACAATATACACACACATACATACACACATGGACACGGCATTTCCTTTATGAGCATTGTCTGAGTATCTGATCATGGCGGAGTCTTCTCAGATCCTCTCGGGTATTACTCATAATGATAAACAGTCCCAAGACCAATGATAGAACTAGACCTGATTGTCTACATAAACATGTGGATCTGAACGCCTACCATCTAAACACCCTAAATCAGGTCTAAGGTACTAGGGTTAGGGTTGTGTTGACCTGTGATGACCTCTACTACAAGCAACACCTTTTTAAAAATAGTATTTTGATTAATTTTTAGCTTAAAATTATTCATTAGAGCAGCTTTAAGTCAAGTGACTATAACAAATGGAAGAGAGGGGAGTAAACGTGACTCGGCAGACTAAAAGCAAGCTTCTGTTGGTGATTTAAGACTTCCCAGCCTGGATAATCACGGCTGTCCTCCACATTCCAGCCTATAAGAGAACAAGATTAAATACTTTTGGAGTAGGATGCTGGCTGTCCATCCTGCTGTGTTTAGTGCAATCGCCGTCAAAAGAGGGTCACATAGGTTATTGTGATGAAACTGTTTCCCTATGCTCATGAAAATCTGTTTCGATTTATCTCAGAGGTCAGTGAGTGTTTGTCCCAGACTCAGCTGTCTGCAGCAGTATGACCCTCTTTTTGGTAGAAACGGCTACACATAAGAAGTAAACAATATGATGCCTGACTTTCCCTGATGGGGATCTCTTTATTGTGAGAAAAGAAAGCGGTTGATTTTCCAATAGGATTTAAGCAAATGGGACAGCGTAGTATCATGTGGTACACACATGAAGACGAGCCGTAAACAGAAAGCAAACTGCTTCAGACAGCATCACTCAGCTAAAGTAAAACCTATAATGTATCTGAGAGAGCCCCCTTTCCACAGACTACAGGAATTGATGGGAGAAATAAACAGTGTCAGCAGCCCATCTTTGTCATCCAACACAGTCCTCTCACATCCCCCTCAGTTTCTAACTTTAGCTTTGTCTGTCCCATCCTGAAACTGGCACGGGGTCAGCTATGGGTTTGGCATGACGGTGAGATATTCTTCTTGTGTTTGGTTTAGTACTTCCTGTCTTTGGTCTGTGTGTCCACATAATTTGTCTCCTCTGTGGTATGTAAACTATCATAGACTGAGCCAGTTTTTGCTCTTTTCTCCTCTGCAAAAACACTCTCTTGAGGTCCAAAAAGGGTTACAAAAGTAGATAAAATTATAAAGGTAGTGATCACAAATAGCCCGTAACCAAAAGCCACGCGTCTTATCTTTAATTATCTCAACTATGTACGAACATTGCAATTAAAATTTTCCGCAGTGGAAAGATTTATCTGCATGGGGCTGCTGCGTAATTTTCACATTTCAAAAAGATAATTGAACAGAAAAAGATCTTTGTACGTGCATGTGCCTGCAGCTCTGTGTGTATGTGCATGTGTGACTTCTAACTCAACAACTGTGTGGGCTCATCAGCACACACTCCTGTCAAGTACACACATGCCAAGTGTCTTTCCAGTCATGGCTTAGATTCCAGCCTTTTCCACGGCTGTGACCGATCCAAACACCAGTCAGTCAGTCACCCGGCCCTGCAAAGAGGCATGATTCACTCCCTTTAAACCCTCTTCC
This sequence comes from Naso annulatus, assembly GCA_029783625.1. Lineage (NCBI taxonomy): Eukaryota > Metazoa > Chordata > Actinopteri > Acanthuriformes > Acanthuridae > Naso > Naso annulatus. Next base: position 16,681,570 of record JAPZDX010000007.1, on the reverse strand, counting down.
CTGCCTCCTCATGTCCTTTTCTCACTCCCACTGTCCTCTGTGGACTTGGGCTTGCCATTTGACCTGCAGCCAAATTGGACATGCTCCTCCAGTGGTCAGCTGTGGGCCCATATACAGCATTTCTAGAGCAACAGTTGGTGGACTTACACTTTGAAAAATACTCATGCAAAAATGACAAACAGATGGCTGTGAAAGTGGACTGATTTGCGTTTTTCCAAATAAAATGATTGGTTGCCTTTTTCTACACATTGACTCCATATACTCTTAATCAATATTGAACCAAAGGCTTGAAATAAAGCTGATATAGACAGGGCAGTCAGCTCCAGAAAGAATCAACATGTGCAGATTGCTGCCTTTGGAAAGGGAAGAATTGACTCTTTCACGAGGTGGCAGTTGAAAAAAAAATTCCTTCAAACTGGTCCAACAATGAAGAAAACCCACAAGTTGCCAGGTTCGGCTGAAGTATCATAGGAAAAGCGAGCCCAAGTGGGCGGATCTATTTGCCGGGTGTTAAAGAGGAACAGATGATGGGGCGAAGGTGTTTTCAGCCGTGGGGTTTCCGATGGCCGTATTTTTCTGAGACGATGGGAAGAGCGGAGCAGAGCGGAGCAGAGCCGCAGATGTTGAGGTTTGTTATGCTGTCCTGAGGTCTTATTTGTGCTCATCTCAATTCGGATCGAGGCGATTATGCAAGATCAGTTCCAGAACGCAGAGCTTTTTCGGCCCCTCAGTTCGCTGATCTTCAGTAGACTTGCCACTGCAGCATATTTCAGATGGTGAGTGAACTGATCCCCTGGTTAGCACAGACACAGGGTGAAACGAGGTTGAAACTAAATGACCTCAGAGTTCAGAGACCGAGTGTTTGCTCTGAGAGTTTCCAGTGAGACACTTTCGCTCTCGAGGGACGCTGTAAAAAAGCTTCCCCGTTCCTCTCCTAGTGAGCTTTGAACTCACTTCTTCACTTTCTCACCAGACCCGTGCAAAATCGAATATAAGGCGATAATAAAAAGCAGTCACTGGAGTCAAATGAGAGGGAAAGTTAGTCTGGCCACTGCACAGAGGCATGGTGTCATAAAGGCCTGGGAGCCAAACACCACAGTGCAGCTCACACACAGGGCGGGACGTCCAGTCGCTGGATATCCCTCAAAAACCAGAAAAGTTCCCTTGAACATTTGTAATGGCCCACTTCAGGATAAACTGCGTGATGCTTGTCAACATCCAACAATAACATCTTGACTGTCATTAACTGTTGTTAATGGAGGGCTCAACACAATCAACCATCCAAAGTCAAAAATTACACTGAAGGGATCATTTGTGTTAATGGATCAGCATTTACATTTGAGAACAATCAGCTTTCACTCAGAGCATGGCAGAGCTTCAAAGTTTCATCTGAAATCAACCCAGACATCATTATTAAGTCCATGCTGAAGTCAAACTGTCGTTTAACATCCCCGCTAATACGTGAGTCTTAACACAGATTCTGTTGAGCTTCGCTTCGTTGATATGTAATCCAACCCAAAGAGGTTCTGGCATGAGGATGTAAACTTTAAAATTTATAATGTGTCACATGATGATATGTCATATGATGTCGTTCTTCTTGGGAAAATAATCATTTTTACTTTTGATATTTGTGTCTATAAAATGTCTATTCCTTTTTATATGGTGCATAGTCGAATAAGAGGCATCTTCCTAGAGTCTCCACCGGTCGCCCGGCAACTGTCTCTAGATGAAGAACTTAAAGGTATACTTTATTTATTTACTTAAAAAAATATATCTTCAGAGAAAGCTCAGAAATATGGAAGTACAAAACAGGATAAATTATTTTTTTTAAAAAGCTTTTTTTACAAACTTATTATTCTATAAAAAGGAAATGCGAACTGATTCTTCCTGTTCCTAGACTTTGTACAAACTAAGCTAACTGGCTGCTGGCAGTAATTGCTCCCAGATATTTCACTCTAGTTCAGCCTCTGCTAGCAAGATTTATCATGGCGTGTAAAAAAGAATTTAGTTACACCAAAAAGGCAGCTTTCATGTTCACCGTGGGTCATAAAGATGTGTTTTATATGCGGATGCTTAATCTTGTCTCTGTGTCAAGGTTTTATTTTTCTCATTTATTTGTCCAGGAATTGGTCTTGTTATCATTCAGACCAGCACGCATTGCATGACAGTTGCTT
>JAPZDX010000007.1:16637659-16647976 GCA_029783625.1 Naso annulatus | reverse complement strand
GAAGAGACTCTCAGGAAATGTAATAAACCCAGTAGGTTTATACTCAAATTGTTCTAAAATAAACCCAGAGTCTGATCCTCAGTTGATTTAAGCTGAGAACATTATAAATATTGTTATTGTATTATATTACATTGCTTTTGCAGTAGTTGGTTCAATTTAATTTTGGTTTCATATTAGTTTTTTCATAGCGTCATCTTCAGCTTTCACTGGTCTGCAGTGCACGACAACAAGTTTTATGCGGTGAGATTTGATGTTCCTTGTTGAAAATGCAAATCCCTTTTTTAAGCACACATCCATGCAACACTTATTTTGCTTTTCAAAGAATCTGATATTTTTAATACATTTAAAACCTTTTCTGCTAGTGATACCAGAAAAACTTTTCCATCCAAGGTGCTGTGGTGCTCTTGCTGTGAGTTGCGTGAAATATGGGTGAAATATGAAAGGGACTTTTACAACTTCCTGAACCAGGGGAACCCAAAATAGCCCCTAACACTTCACAACTCTATTTGTCACTGGCATGAATTACATGTCAAAGTTCACAAAAGCTTAACTTTACGCAATCACATTTAAAAGACTTTTTTTCCATTTTAAAAGCCAATGTGACCTGAGGACCTTCACTCTCTTTCCCGAGATTTTTTGGAGGAATATGCAAAGAAAAGAGTCTGGGAAATCACACTAAAGAACTGTGAGTGATGTTGATTTGTTTGGAAAAAGCAATGACTTAAACATGTATTCATCATTACGCATTCACCTTCCAACTTGTCTTAAGGCCTGACGGAGACAACAGTATAGAGGCTGCTGACAAAGCTCCAAGTGATCCTGTAAACTTTCAAACTCTACAGGCCTGATTTTTGTTTTAAGTAGATCTGCCAGAGCAGGACTTTAAGCCAAAGCTGTTTAGGGTCTCCCAACACTTCACATGTCAGTGTCAACTTCTTAAGTACTGAGATCAAATTACAACATCACAATCCTTAATCCATGAAGGTAAGATGTCCTCTTCCTCTTCTCTCTTCGCTGCTGTTTCCTGACCTGCTCTTGTGTTGATTGTCATCTCTTTGTTTCCTGTTGTCCATTTTTTAAATTGCTCTCAGTCGTTTGTCATCATCACCAAACAAAACCAACAGGTAATGAGTTTCAGTGGCGGGAAAAAGAGTCCAGTAAAAAGTCTGGTACTAGTTTTCTTAATGGACATTTTTAGGTTCACATTTATTTAAGACACAGTTAAGTGATTTGTTTTAGCTGTGTGCGACCCATTAATAATAGTTTTACATTCCCCAGTGGCACTCAAACGGTCAGTTTTAATTAAAAGTTCTCTGGGACGCAAACGTTTGTAAAATATTATGAAAAGTTGTAATAAGATTAAAGTGATTTATGGAAACTAATTGGGCTCTGTTGTCATTATTTGGATTACTGCTCATTCTTGATGGTACACTGACTTCTTGACATCTGCATACAGTAACTTGGTCAGTGGGCTTATGTGTCAGGACCCAGACGTGAGAATGGAGGCTTTATGAGTCTGCACTGACCTTGACATCACAGTGCAGAACATAGTAATTAATAATGATAATAGGATGCTAACAGTATTTTATTTATAATTAAAATCCAATGCTGTCAGTCATGTGTGACTTTATTATTCACTTGGTAAAAGCTCTATCAATCCTAATTAAAAATAAAAACAACAGCTTTAATCTTGTTACCTTATGAAGAGTGACTGAAAAATTGGAAGCAAATTCATGAAATGTGAATAATATGGGGCCTTTGGACTTTCTGCAAGCCATCCGAGCTCCATCAGCCGCTTTTCTTGGCTGACTTTCTGCCTCCTGATGGGGTCTGGAAAACATATATCCCTGCGAGGGGCTCCAGTAGATGCTGCCGCTCATTGCTGCGGCACAGCAGGCAGCGCACCCCTGCATTAAGCCTCCCAATGGGAGCTCCACCGGAAAGTGTCAGTCACAAGACTTTGGCATCTGCAACACGAAAGAAGCAAAACACTTTGGTTCTGTTTCTCTACTTTCCCTGACACAGCACATTGTCAAGGGCACGTGCCCACTGTGCAGGACCTCCAACAGAGTGTCACACAGGGTGCAGAGTGCAGAGAAATGGGGGCTGTACACAAAGAATTTGGTAAGTTTGGCTCCACTGGGGAAACTGTTCTCATCTATCAGCCTCTGTTGACTTGTGCCAAAGGGCCAACCCTCACTGGGCCAGCTGTCTGTACACACAACATAGGTACCATTGCATAGATGTGTCAGTGCAACACAGACTTTGCTTCTGCACATCTCTAACTCATCCTGGAGCTGTGATGTTGGTTGGTGCACATTGCGGAAAGCCTCTGAGCCTTTTCATTTATTGAAATTAAACAGATATTTCAGAAGAAACATCCAGAGATGTTTCCTGGCACACTTCTTATCCAATCAGTTCCGTCTGATTAAAGCTATCAGGGAAACAAAAGGGCCTCAGTGCACAAGTCCAGCACAGAGTAGTCTCTGCTTGATTCACCGGTTCGTCTTCATCAGCATTTAAAGGGAGCTTGATGAAAGAGCCTTTGACCTTTCTGCTGATTTGGAACATTACTCATCTCTTCTATTTCTTAAAGCTCTAGCTGGACTCTTTCTCTTCTTCTCCTCCATCTGCTTTTCAGAAATGGATTTGGTCCATGAAACTGCACCAACGACCTGTGCTACACTTCAGAACAAAGCTCCCTGGACGAGAGGGTTTTTCCTGAGACAGAGAACATTATATATTTGTAACAGTAATCTGACATGGCCCGTAAACCAAACAGGTGCAGTAACATTTACTGTAGCTAATAAGCCTGAATAATCACATGAAATAAGCCTTTAAAATCTGCAGGATGTCAGGGGGCAAATGCAAGAATGTGTCCTTGCATGTGTTTTTGTTTAGTAGCTCTGTCTGTTACCTCTCACAGAAAAGCAGACAGGGATTATACTGATTCATGTGCTGCGCCACAGCGATGTCCAACCTAATGGAATGAATGCACATGCAACTCTCAGATCTGTTCATTGACTTTAAAGTGGATTCATGTTTATGTTGTACAAGCAGCCAAAGCTCCCAACTGGAAAAAGTTGCACGCAGCTGTCTTGTGACAGGTCGAAGTGTTTCTCCCTGTGCAGAACAAATCACACAGCTGAATATGGTTCCTAACTTTCGCTGTTGGCAGTCCATCAGAGATTATCAGGCTGCCTATAGGAACTTCGGGGCTCCAAGTTGAGATCCTCACTTAGGTCATAGGGATAAATGAGAGCCGGTATATTTCCATTTTGGCTTAAGAAAGTTTGCAATAGTTATGCAAAGACATTCACATGGTATAGAATCTAAAGTAATTTTATTAGGCTTTAAAATCACAGCAAAGATAACATTATTTGGTGATTAAGCCTCCATTTTTCTATTCCATTTTGAAAAGCCTGTTTGTGCACAGGCATCCAGAGGGATGTCCACCATCATGTCTCTTTAAACAGCAACCCTAAAACCTGATGTCTTCCTTTGGTCCCCAGGGACACTGAGCGTGCTTCTGCTTTACCGTAAATGCTTGGACATGACAGCAAGAGTTACAGCTCCACCCGTGGAGGGAACCTCCGATTTTGTGGGGCATGGAAAGATCCCAACAAGCGTGAGGGGGCGGAGGGGCTTCCTGGCACACTTAAAGGGTGATGAACCAATATTTCTCTTCCTTTTCTGAGAAATAACCTTATATGTGTTTGTCACAAAGGAGAGGACCCCGAAACCCGTGGAAAATTCCTCAGAATCTTCGTGTAGGTTCTCGTAAGGATATTCAGCATGTTCTTATTTCTCTTTTCCATTTATAGCACATTTTGGTGTCATATTTGTTTCTGAACCCGTTCATCCCGACACAAACAAGTATGATTCAAAGCTGTAGACTTCTCTTGAAGACGTTTAATGACTAATTACTGGGAAAAGTAACATGTGGCAAACACATGGAGGGAGAATCTATCACCTTCTAAGTCTGTGCACTTGTAAAATGACTCTTGATGCAATATTTATTTACTCATTCCCTTAAAAATACTGGTGTCTGGCTATAAATAGAAGCAGGTTTTTTTAAAAAAAACCATAAAGCTGTCCCTAAAGTTTTCCAGTTAACACTTGTATGTTAAAATATGTGCAAACAGGGCAGTTGCTGCTTTCAGGACCAAAAAGGAGAAAGAATATCAGGCTTTTATTTTTTAAAGAAACATAATACGCTGTGTAATTTAGTACTTGACGTGCATAAATTATAGTTGAGTGCCTTCCAGTGAACATCTGCATGCACTGGCCTGTCCCACATTACGAATGACTGGAAGTGATGCACACTCCCTCTGAGACGCTAGAAAGCTGTTGGGTTTTGGAACTGATCTGCTTTCACAACATGCTCGTTGCCCAAATTGCAGCTAGTGTACGAGTCATCTTTGTGACTTGATGTTTAACAACGAGACAGCCAATTCACACTCACAATGTACTTTTATGGACACAGAGTTCAGATCAGTCCGAGAAAAGCAATCCTATGAGATGCTTCACCGGGAAAAGAAGTACAATGTTGCATCACAGGCAGCACCTGTCTGAAAATATTTACCCCGCTAAATGGATTTATTGTATTGCAGGATCTCAAATGAAAGCTATGAGAAATATTTGGGGGATGTCAGCTGGTATGGCACAAAAGGAAATCTGTTCAAAAACGTAACGAAATATAATTTGATATTTTTTACACATGCCCACATCATTGTGGAAAGTGAACACGAAGCTGTGCGACACGCTACACCTTATTTTTCATTTTAACATGACGGATAACCCCGTAGTCATGCTCAGGTCTAAATGTGTTCCACTGCTATATTTTAAACATGGTGTGTTGGTTCACTGCTGTTGAACCACAAGAAAAATAATCAGACTTGGTCTGTTTTAGTGCCCTCCTGAGCAACCAGGACAACACGAGACTGAGCTCGTGCCCCAGGCTGCTCCTGTGGAACAGGACTCATGCTTGGATGAATTATTGTCTGTGAGCTGTTCAACAGTTGTACCAGGCATTAAATCACCCACATATTGACGAGGGCTTTTACAGCAATGCCGTAATGTTGACTGTAGCAATGTGAGAGGTGTGAGAACTAGCATTTACTGCATTTAATGAATCCATTTGACTCAGCAGTCAGTGTGATGTTTAAGTCACGTTCAACGTGTCTCTCTCTCTCATCTGTGTTGTACAGTAAACAGGCGAAACCTGCTATTCTTACAGCACCAAACTATAATGACCAAAATCAAACCATTGGAAGAGCTGTAATAACTCATCTTCATGTTTATGTTTGGCCTGTGGATAAGAACGTTCAGCTCCAAACCACCCCCTGCAGCTGCTGCTGCTGCAGGAAGAACACTGAGGGCCGTGCACTGATAGATTTCCAAGATGTACACACTACAAACAGTAGTCAGCGCTCCCTGTAAGTACTCTCCAAGCTGTTAGAGGCCTTTGCAGGCTAAATGGTAACAGACTCAATTGGGGAGGAAAAAAAAAACACCAAGACAATATCTGTGTGTTGGTACATTCTTCGGCATCTTTCCCAGACACCAACACTGGCTTCAGTGAGGCCGTGCCGGGTTTGCCAAGTTTATCCAATCTACAGGGACAATCCAAAGACTGCCCAAGAAGGTGATTGATGGAAAGAATGAAGGATGATGAAGGTAGGAGAAGGAAACGTTTGTTTGATCGATAAAACATTTCGTGCACACCCCAAGGTGCCGAGTAATCCATTTGTATATAAAGTCTCTTGAGCTGATGGGTTTTGAAGTTGATGTCTTTGATACTTTTCCTGTGACACTTGGCAGACACCTTACTACTGACTGGAAGAAGCAGCACAAGCGGCAGTAAATAAAAACGTCTTCGTCAAGCGCAATGACGATCATAAGAGACACTTTTGCAATTAATTAGCTTCTTCGCTGTGACCCAGACAGACTCTGTTGATTAGTTTCCAGGCGAAGAGCGATGGAATGGCTTTAGATGGCTCAAGCCCCAGAACTCGGTGGACACTTGATCTGCAGCCAGTTGTTTTGAATCAGTGGTAAATGCTGCATGCTCCATTTACAGACCATAAAGGTGAAGCCAAATAGGACAAAACTCTAAATAAATTGCACAGAATTGCAGGAGTGCATGCAATCAGTCTTAACGTGAAAGTCTGCACGAGGACTTTAAACAAACAAGGAAGGTTTGTCTATATATGAAGGTAAATAAAACTGCAGTGAATTCCATATATTTGGGTTTAAAGTTGCAAACAGCTTCTGTCAGGCCTTGCAGTGAGAGACAAACTTGATCATGTGCAGAACACGCTGGGAATTCCAGGACAACTCGTGCAAAAATGTATAACCTATAGCTTAAGGCAAATCTGTGCAATAAAGCTACTGGAAAACATTAAAACCCCACCTGGTTCTACTCAGCAAAAACATGTGCAAGAATGTAGGGAATTTCAAAATAGGACAGCTTTTGCCCGATATTGTGTCATAAAATAGATTTTAATCAGTAGCTAGTATACACAAACAGTGTTTATCTTCAACAGGACTCAAGCAGGGCAACCCAGAAATGAGCAGGCACAAGTTTGATTTATTTAGACCAAAAATGAAAATACATGCTTCGAGCAGTCCTGTAGAGCTACAGCTTCTTTTCTGTTATCTCCAAAGTAGGTCAGGCATGTGCCGTGGATCATTAAAAGGAACCTGAATGACACATTTACCTCCAAATGTGCCCCAGTGCACCAGGGGGTGAAGGAGATTCATGTCCTGAACCCGCTTTTCATCTTTGATCTTCTCAGAGCGTTCATCTGATACATGAACGGCGATGTTTTCCAAGCATGTTCTCAATTTGATTTTACACCGTGTTTTCGAAGCTCACGTGAGTAAGTCCAAATACTGGGGATAAAAAGATCCACTAGTGTCCAAGAATGAAGCCTGTACAGCTACTTCATTCACTTTATGTTGTAATTTTTTCTATAGAAGAAAATTAAGTGTCAAAACAGACATTTTAACTCCTTAAATCCACTTTTCATTCCACTATGGATGTTTTAAAGGTGCACTAATGCATATTTTTATCATAATAAAGGAAAAAAAGGTTGGTTTGCAGTGATGAACACATAATTATTGCCTGACTGTAGTTCCTCTGCAGACGGCAAATTTGGCACATTTAAGCTCATTGTTTTGGTTTCACCGCCCGCAAACCACTGTTTTGATTCATTCACACCACGTTCAACACCATTTCCAGCTGCAGCAACTGTTTTCAACAGAAAAAGCACTAAAAGCCAATGAATGCCATCTGCCCAGCCTCAATCAGCAGACTGATTAAGTTAACAACTAGCTTGTGAAGAAAGCAGAGTATTTAGCAACTAAAATGACAGATATATTTCTGGCGAGTGGATGGAGACCAAAACAGAGCTGAGAGATAATTTCCCAAAGCAAAAGGGAAAATTTTAGCCTATTTGTTTTGAAAAATAAACTTGTTCAGCACTGTCTAAATTCTGTAGGTTGTTTCAGCCTTATTTTTAAACTGTATGATGTTTACATTGAGTGAAATATTTCAACCCAATATTCAGTGTTTTTTATGGCTGCATGCATCCCATTAAAAATACTCTAGATGTCAATCTATACATTCTTTAACATATACCCTTCTCTAACATTCAACCAAATTAAGGATTTTTGGACATTTGAGGATCTCCGCTGAACTCAAATTTTAAATAAAGCTCTGGGAGTTCAAACAAAGTTTGTCTGACCTTAATGACTTTGTGTAGACCCTCCCCTACTTGCCACTGATTGACTGGACGCATCCAGGCGTTAGCTGTGATGCTAATTGGTACTACAACTGCACCGTCCTGGAAAGCGAGAGGCTCAGCTGGAGGTATTTACAGTTGCACCGGCATGGCTCCCTGTGGGCTCATACTGTATCTAACGCCATAAGTTATTTTGACAGAATTAGACCATGTGCATCATCACAGGCTAATGATGTCATGGGAAAGATGCAAAGTGGCATACTGTACTGACTGAGTTCTGTGTTCTGTTTAGTGTGTGAGAATGTGGCAGTATGGGGAAGTCTGCCTTTACCTGGCTGCTTCACTGAAGTTTGTTTCACTGACTTTAATATCCTTCAGGGTCGACATGGCAAGAGCACACTTCCTAAAATCGCTGTGGAATCTCAAAAGAAGGCCAAGAAAAGCAGGGTCGCGTAGCAAACTGAACTGCAAGTGTGTGTGTGGGAGGATGAAATAGTGCCATAAACTTTTAGTTAGTTCTGTACAGTCCAGTGCACAATATCATCAGCGAGCTATTTTCTTTTTAAAGCCACTATTTCCTACTGAGGCATTGTGGGAGAGACGGGCTCCAACGGTGCTCTATCAGAAGGGTTTCACCACAGTGTCCATGAAACCATTTCCATGTAACAGAAGCACTGAAATTATAGTAAGTTAGCATTAACTGAAATTCTCATGTGGCACTTCCAAATAAGAAATAAAATACAGGACACCAAAATTTTCTATGAAATCTTGTTTTATAGAAGCGGATGTGCACCGCTGAGCTGATGATTCCAGCTCAAAGAATCCAAACAGACAAATAGCACAAACTGTACCAAGCCCAAAGTGGTAAAATGATGACTTGCAAGTAAATATTTCCATTTTTGCATCAGAATGTTTGACAGTGAATTAAATGTTACATCACCAGCTGTCTGTGACTGATTGCTCATGTCTCAACTGGAGGAAATAAGAAGCAAGGCAATAATATTTTATCAAGATGAAACCTGGGGCTGCTTTATTTGTGATGGACTGGACGTTTCCAGCCAAGCATACTTCAATGCATGAGAAATTATTTTATGCGCCTTAAGCAATGATTCAGAAATCTCTCGGAGGAAAACAACTTTGGGGAAACGCTTATTTAAGTCAACTCACTCTATTTACATAGCAGCTTTTAAAACTAAAGAAAAAGTGACCCAAAGTGCTTTCCAGTCAATGTAGATAAGCAACTGCCTTGATACAGGTAAACGTTATTCGCTTCGACTAATGCCACTCTCATGCTTTGAAGACAATTTTACCTATTTGCTGAACTGCATAATTACAAGTCACTTGATGCACCGGGGCCCAAAGACTCTTTTCTGATAAGCTTAGATTGTGAAAGAAGTAGCAAAATGGAAGTGGAAAAATGTTTTTGAGCATCAAAACCCCAACGAAATGACTAGTTTTACCATCATAATTTAAATGATTCAGTCTGATAACGTTTGAAAAGTCTGAAGGAGGCACAAGATGAAATTATTTTTAGATGCTAATTCAAGATAGCTGGCAGTTAAATTACTTTCCAATGAATTTCCAATGAATTTCCAATGAATTGCCCTCTTGAGACAGCTGCAAGCTGTCTCAAGAGGGCTTGGGATAGAGGGATCAATGCAGGGTTGCCTGATAAAATCTTGAGGGCTACACTTTCCCGTATTCACAGTTGTTCAATCAATAGCAGACAGCGGTTAATTCAGTTAAAAGTGATTTACTGTTTTCATTATTCTAAGGTTATGTTACATAAATTCTACCCTGTTGTATCTCAACTTTGTGATAGATGTAAATCAAATGATGGTACATTGTTGCATTTATTTTGAGACTGTCCTTTGATTTACCCTTTTTTGATCAAGAATCTTTTTATTTTTATTTTTTATTTTTTTTTTTTTTTTAGATTTATCACAAAATAATCTCTCTGGATTATCTTTTTCTTTTTGGTTGCTCTGAGGACTCTTTAATTCTTCTTTTACATATTCAAATAGCACTAATGATGGGCATGGTACTAGCAAAAAACATACTCTTCAAGTCTGGAAGACACTGTCCCCACCTTAATTTAGAAAATAACTACAGGAACTTATTTCAGTTGTGCATATAGAGAAATTTAGATTCTTTAATTTAAGCAGTGATCAGCACAGATGGGGAAAAGCCAGTGGTCCCTTGTTGCAACACTTAGACTCAGTTTGACTCTACTTAAACTGATCGGGTTTGTTTATTTATTTATTTGCTTATTTATTTATTTAAATTTTCCTTATATGGTTAATTGGCTATTGTTTGTCTATTCTTGATATTGATGTTTAGTCATGATGAGTTTCAGATGAACTGGTCAAGTTGAATTTTGTTTAGTTACCTGTATCCCTCCTCCTCGACGCGCGTGTGTGTGTGTGTGTTTGTGTGTGTGTGTGTGTGAGAGAGAGAGAGAGAGAGTGAGACAGAGTGTGAGTGAATTTGGGGTGTTAGTTATGTGTTGTATATGTTTGGTTTTTTTAAAGCTGTCAATCAAAATAATTCTAAAAAAAAAAAAAAAAAA
>JAPZDX010000007.1:16623078-16637559 GCA_029783625.1 Naso annulatus | reverse complement strand
ATTTAGTGTTCATGCTCTATGGGCTATTTTATAATGTAACTTCAAAAAGAGAGTGGGCAAACACACCAAGTCTGTTTTGAGGTGAAGGTAATGGCAGCAAAATACAAAAATATTTAAAAAATACCGCACACATGCTCCATAAAGGTTACTTCAATTACCAATGTTTCGACATAATACCCAAATACCCAAGTGAAGACATTTTGTCGAAACATTGGTAATTAAAGTAACCTTCATGAAGCTATACTGAGTGTGTGGTATTTTTTTTATTTTTCTGTTTTATAATGTAGTCCGTACATTTCTTTAGTTTTTGAAGCTCTAAACCAGCTGTCGGACTTCGTGTTGTCTTAAGGTAGACCTTGAAAATTAAGTTGTAAGAGTTGTTGTTGTACCATTACCGACCCTTTCCAAAAAGTCATTATCCACTTGTGTGGTCATCAGGAACTCCAGTGTGATGATACTCAGTGCTTTTTCAAACAAAACACTCTCGTGCCTCTTTCAAAAGAGCTCGAACATTCCTGCATAAAGTTTTCTTCTTACATGAGTGGCGTGTGGTCTGTCAGCTCATTAGTCAAAGGTGTGCATTTAGCAGGAGACAACTCACAGTCGCCATCACTCACCAAACCTGTAGTCATCTGTGCTTGTACAACTGGCATGCGAGGAGCACCATGGATGACTTGGTGTAAGTCTGTAAACAGTAGAGATGAGCTTTCAGAGCATCCATCCAACATATTAAGACTCTGAGATCACTTGCCGGAATCAAGCAGACTCACTGCTACCAATTAATCATTTTCTTCCAAGGAAGAGCAAACTAAATGCCACCACAAGAAGACCAAACCTTCTTTGGTTCTTTGCAGCCGTGTTTAACACAACAAATTAACTGTTTCCACTATTCAGATTCACTATTTTGTATATGCTGCTAAATAGATAATAAAAAGTGCAAAACATTGGAAACCTTTGCATACAGAATATCTAACAAGACCGTAGGGTTTAGGACAGACAGAGCAGCTTCTTCCTGTTTCACAGAGCGTGATTTCCGCTAGATACTGTATGCCAACTCCAAGGCCACCGGTAATAACCATATTTCCTTCTTTCATCCCTCCGTAGCCAAGCATGGATTATGATCAATGATTTACAATGGCCAACGGGCCCAAGTTCTTAAAGTTTTCTGGCATGTGCTTAAGCCCAAACAGCTGAAGAAATTAAAAAAGTTTTATATTAAAAGATCATTTAGTTCTTGCAACACACAGATCATCCCGTTGCTTTCAAAAATTAGATGTTTTCATTCCCAAATTTCAGTAAATAAGTTATGTTGTACAAGTTCAATATAAACCAGACCAGAAGGATATCAAGGTATATTGCCTTCACTTTAAAATAAATCAGAAACTGTTCCCAAAATTAAATGGTCAGTAATCAACAATGATCATTTCGGCCATTGAGGCATCTTACTCAAGCAGTTGTAAACTTACCCCCACCCCCAGTATGACGTACACATGCTTGCCCCCTCTGGGCATGTTTCATGGCATAAAGTGAAGATTCTATGTTTTCAAGCAAGGCCCACTTGCCAAATAAACGCTGTTAATACATGCTAGTCTTTCTTACACGCCCTCCTTTTGAAATAAACATGTAAAACCTACAGCTGGAGGATACACTGAAACATTTCCCAGTTAAAGGTGGCACAGACTCCACATGTTTGATGTCTTAGTCATTTTGATTGATGGGAAAAATACAAAAGACTGTCTTAACCTGTCGGTGTGATAACGCTGATCTGCTGCGCCATAGCCTAATATTAATCCCATAAAATGCCCATCCTCAGGGGTTGTTTTCGCTCAGTATGCTGTTCCCATGCTGTCAAAACCGAGCTTTAAAATGGAAAAAAACATATTGGCTTGATTTACACAATGTGCATAATGTTGTTACTACATCTTAATGCACACCACAATTTAAATATGATTGGTAATTTTATAAAACAGCTACAAATATCAGGAACACTGATGGAACCAGCAGTAGCTTAATGGCATTCCTTAAGCACTTCATTGCTCAGTCACTGGACTGACTCTACTAACAAACAAACACAAGTGGTATAAACAAGTCCTAATAATTCACTTGAATGCCCTGTGACCTTTAAAGACACAAATCCCCCTGAACCATATTTTGGTGGTTTTCTAATGATTACCTCTGGCCCTGTTTTCTCTCACGAAGCCAGATCAACCACCTTAGCCTGAGGCAAAGGAAAGTAGCAACACTGAATACAATGCAGTAATACCATTTAATGTTGTCTGATATTTTAAACTGCCTGTTTAGATGTGTGCCTTTAGTCATCAGTGTGTCTGTGCTGCCATACAGCTCTTCTTTCATTAATATTCTTACTAGCTGACATTCCGTTGGCTTTGTTTTACTATTTTGACAGCAAAGGCCTAAATGTTGCCAGTTTGTCTTTCTGACTACTTTTTATAACATCAGTCAGTACACAGTACACTTTCCTTGACTGTATGTCAAAGCCTGTTCAAGATCGTTGAGGATCTAGATCGTGCTTGAAGGAGTAGTTTAACATGTAGATATTTGTGGATATTTGCCTTTCTTGGGAGTTAATTGAAAAAAACAAAACAGAAAACCAACCCATTCAATTCAACCCTTACATTTCTGTTGGACTACATTAAATATGAAGTTACAACAAAAATAAATGTTGAATAGTCTGCATTGAGGTGCCAGATTTCATTACCTTTGGGCAGAGCTAGCTAGCTTTTCCCTCTAGTCTCTAACCTTGTGCTAAGCCAGCTAACCAACTGCAGACTGTACATACATCCCTGTTAGCTAAACTTAGTGCAAAGACTGCCTCTAAAGCTAATGATTAATATGTTGTTTTTTTAGTTTTGTCTTAATGCTAAGGTTACACCAATTTTTAACTGAATGCAATGTGAACAAGCGAGTGAAGATCAACTTGCTCCAGTGTTTCCTGATGAAGATGTCCCAACCTGCTCCCTGCGTCAGCAAACAGGCCAAGCCATGTCCTGCTGGTCTGAAAACTCGCTTGCCCTGGCTCTTTTACTGCAAAATTGTGTGCACCTAAACCTATTTTCATTCACTGTTTTTTCAATATCATGTTTTCAATTTAAATCTATGAATTTCAACCTGCCAGTAACTAGATGTTAGCCTAGCTAGATATAAGCTAACTGTCACTAACTGCTACAGTGACAGCAATCAGCAGGCCTATTACTTGTTATAAACATACAACCCGTAGAAAATAAACAGTGAAAGCTATTAAATCACAAAAAAACACTCTAACCAGTGTTGCAACAATGCGTGTGAGCTGTACATTTTTTCACACTTCATCTCCTGCAGTTCACACGCTCATTGTATGATAGGAATCAGCGCTAACCAGATGTCTTAATGCTAAGCTAAGCTAACTGACTGTAAGCTGTAGCCTAACTTAATATTAATGGACAAATATGAATATATTACTGTTCTCATCTTCACAGAAGCCAAGAGCAGCCATGGTCGCTACTATCTTTTCTCATTCTGTTATCTAGAGATCACGAAAAAATCATTTTGTTATCACCGGATAACGGCTTGTTTTCCTGCAATAACGGGATAATTTACCAGGTGAGTTTTCATCACTTGATCGGATGCGAGTGTGTGGTTCATGATCACACAGATTTGGCCCGTCAAGATCACTGCCAGCAATCGTCTGTAAAGCTTCAGCCGGGCCAGTGTTTTCCTTAAATGACCAGTGCTGATCTGAATATTATCTCTCTGTTCTGTGTTAGACCTTGACTGAAGTCTGACGGCTTGATCAATAGATAGCCAACTCTGTTTAGTGACATTTTCGACTAGCCTACTTACAGGTGACAGGAGCAAACCACATGCTGGTAGTGGTGGAACTCCAGATCTCTGATAAAAATATTTAGAAAAGAGGAAACAACAGACTTTTTTATTACATTATCATGGGAAAACGAGCCTTGTTATCCTTTGATAATGCATTAATTTATCCCGTTATTAGGGAAAATGAGTCGTTATCCTGTGATAGCGGACTGATTTTAAAAAATTTTTTTCTTCAGATAGCAGAATGAAAAAGATAGTGTCAACCATGGCCCCTCTTGGCTTCCATACATCTAACTTGAGGCAAATAATTAAAAATATATTAAAATTTATAATAGTTAGTGAAGCAATATATAGGCCTAACTTTTTTTTTTTTTTTGCAGGTAGTTATCCTGCTTTTCTACACAGCCATAGTAGCTATTGCTATTCATGCTAACCAGAGAGCCCTTAATAATAAATAGGCCCCTATAGGCTCATAAAAACTTTTGTTAAATGGATAGATATAGTTTAACATTGTGTAATATCATGTACACCATGCTACAAAACAGAAAAATTTGTATGAATATTTTTAAAGGCCATATAATTGTTTAAATATTCTGAAGCATGCTGGCTTATCCAGTAAGTTTTGTTAGAAAGTAAGAAACAGGCTAATCTAAGTGAGGTAATTCTTTTCTATTGGGTCATTTGTTTTTTCTAGAGTTCATGTAAGAAACAGCGGAGAAATTATGTAATAAACACAAATGTACTTTTTCCCACCCAGTGGGAGATAAAGGCAAGCTGGCCCACTTGGAAATAAACACTTGTACACTAAGAGTAAACACTTGCTATCTATCTTTCTCTGAGCTGTCTCTGCTATGGTTTTGGCTCACTTCAGCAGGTATTCATTAGAGCTTGGCAAGTCTCTTCACCTTCAACACAGTCTTGTCAGTTACACCTCCTACGCCGTGAGTTCTCGGTCACACCCCGAGGGATGTGCCCAGTCACACCTGCCCATGATATCTCCAGAAGTCTTTCCCATGAAACCAAACACCCATATCTTACCTTCCTTCCATTTTACAGCCTTAAAGCCATTTTCCATTTAAATGACAGTTTAACCAGCGAGGCACAATCCATCACTACCTTATCACTTCCTGTAGGCTTATGTTTCACCTCAGTGAAGACTACCTTGTAAAACCAATGTCACAGTGTTCATATAAAATCCAAATTCCTGTGGTACGAGTATGAATATAGCCTACTGGCTGAAGAAGAGTTAACCAGATGTTGTGTGTCATCACAATCAGAGTTCCTACCCTATTTTTAGACAGTCCCTTAAATTTAGAACCTCAGTCATCACAGCATGCGTCTCTGCGCCCCTCTTTTTCCAGAAGATTTTCATCTCTGTAACACACTCACTCTCGCTCCTCAACTTTCCTCTGTATCCACAAGTCTGCATGCTGGTGTGATTCATGAAGTTAGAAAACACTGTTTTTTAATAAATAAAGCCAAAAGTTTCTTTGGTGAAAGGTGAAGTTAAAAAAAAGTCTGCCATGAGGATGTGTTCACATGGTAACGTCTGGAAAGGAAGAAAGAGGTCATGAGTCAAATGCTCAGCTATAAACTTTAACCTTCTTCTGACATCACGATATGGAAAAAAAAATCAAAGCAATTCATAAGAGTTTCTTTATTCTATTAAATACACAGTCAACAATCAAATAGTATGGACATTGGTGGAAATTAAATAACTACATCTACAAAAGTTATCAACTATCCAATGTTTCATTTGAAAAAAAAAATCTAAAAAATCTATGATTTTATAATAATATGTCAGACACAGGAGCCATTTTTCTGACAGTAATTTCATTTTTGATATTTGAAGTACTTTTCACTAAAAATACTGATGCACTTTTACATAAACAGGCAGAATTTTTATTTTAAGTGAGTACTGTAACTTGAAAAGTATCTGAACACTTCTTCCACCACTGCTTAAGAAGGAAACCATGCTTAAATAAAAAGCTTAAAATAATAATAACATTTTGCAAACAGTTGATCCATCATACATCATACATTTAAATCTTAAAATCTTATTTTCAAGAGTGATTTTTACAAGGTATATATGTATATATATATACACCCACAGACAAGTATCCTCACATTATACCTCTCATCCTCACAGGCCACTTCAATCTTACGTTCATTACTCAATGAGTCCCCTGGCGGCCACAATAGGAACAGCAAAATGGGAACCACACAAAGAACCCGCAAATCGGCTGCTGTATGACATAAATTGGCTATGAGTTGGAATTACCAGGCTAAATGAGTGTAGGTTATGGAATATAATTTACTGTTTCTATGACTTTTAAATCTAGGCTACTTATGACTGGTTTTCTATTACCAGTCTGCTGTCTTAATTTGCCAACTCACTTTGGATCACGTGTAAAACAAAACTGTAGGCTATATTTTTAGAAAATGAGAGTCTATAAAATTTAGGCCATTTGACGAATAATTAAAAGTTTATTTGACCGGAAACGACCACGTCTTGGCTCGGCTGCGTGTATGAAATATTTGTCCGCTGATGGAAATTCAGCTCAGGAATGCATTTTTCCCCCTCTGTGTGTGCGTCGCGGATATTACACTGACTGGATGTGAGGTAAGAAAACAAGTCCGTCCCTCTCTGCAAGCTCATTGGTCTAAGCGGGATCTCAGGAATGTCCTTAAACTGTTTAAATAGCACTTGTATCAGCAGGATAAGTCAGTAGAATAAGTCCAAGAACCGGAATAAATCCCGGAGAGGAGCTCATAGAGACTCCGCAGCGATCTACCCAAAACTATCCAGCTTCTAAAGGAAGAGACACGGGACACATATAGAGGAAGCAAGGACTTTTTTCTTCTTTTTTAAAAACTATTTTCTGAGGAAATTTTTATTTTAAAGGTTTGTAGACTGTTTTTATTTTTAATCATGTACTTGTAAATGACATTATGTAGTGGAGATTTAACGGCGTGCTTGTCATTCTTGGTTGAAATAGGAATCGCTTGAGAGTCAAGATGATGCTGTGCGGCATCTTTTTGCTGTTGATGCTTTGGAGTTGTGAAGGCGCAAGATTGGCAGGTGAGAATGAAATTTCTTTGTTTTTAGGCTTTTTACCCGTAAAAAGTTCATGAATTCCATATTTACACTAAGAAAGGGACTTTAACTGTAACTATGGGACTCAAGTTTTGGTGTGCTCTTTTACCTCTATTTTAAAATCATTCTGTAAAGTCAGCCTATTGTCAAGTTAGTTTACTGCGAGTAAATATATTATAATTTAGGACTTTTGGGGTTTCTGTGTTTTAATGTGTTTTTCTGCACACTTTCAGTATGAGAGAAAAACCTCAACAATGCTTTTCCTTTTTTTTTTTTTTTGACAGCAGAGAGTCGGGATGATAACAGTGTGTATGACTTATTTGATCTGGCCCGGGTAAGCAAGAGAAACAATGGAGTGAGTCTGGTCAAAGGGGCAGATCCCTACAGCCCTGCATACAAGGTCCTGAACCCATACCTGATCCCCCCAGTCCCCGACAGCTCCCTCAGGGACCTCCTTGACTCCATCCAGGCTGAGAGGGGCTTCCTCCTCCTGGTCAACCTGAAGCAGTTCAAGAGGACCAGGGGCAGCATTTTGACCATTGAGAAGAAAGATGGATCTGGACCCATTTTAGAGATCATTTCCAACGGGAAGGCAAACTCTCTGGATGTGGTCTACTCCACCATGAACCAGCAGCAGATCGTGTCCATCGAGGATGCAGATTTGGCCACTGGACACTGGAAGAACATCACTCTGTTCGCTCAGGATGACCGGGTGCAGCTTTATGTCGGCTGTGAGGAGATCAATGTGTCAGAGATGGATTTGCCAATCCACAGAGTGCTGTCCCAGGAGGTGGCAGACATCGCCAGGCTCAGGATTGGAAAGGGAGGTGTGAGGGACAGATTTATGGTAAGCCCTGCAGTTTTTATATGCTCAGATGGAGACCAAATTACTGTCCAATGATGAAAAATGTTATATATAAAGAACTATATTATATGTTCAGGGAATAGCTGATGTATTACAAATATCTCCTAACATGAATTTATTGTCCTTCAGGGAGTGCTCCAGAATGTGCGCTTTGTCTTTGGGACCACTCTTGATGCCATACTGAGAAATAAGGGATGCCAGACTGGAGGTAAGTCTTAATAAGACAGACAAAGCAAGTCAAGAGCCTTAACTGGGCGGATCTTGCTCTTAATGTGACAAACTGACAACTGCCTTGTGCTTCATTGCACAGAAATGTAATTGTATTCCCTTCTCTTTTCCCCCTGCAGCTACCTTAACTGATGTCTTGACCCTGGACAACCCAGTCAATGGCTCCAGCCCCGCCATTAGAACCGATTTCACTGGCCACAAAACCAAAGGTGAGACCTCTTTTCCTCAAAGATAAAAGTTTGTGCCTCTGTTCTACTGGCCAGTTGTAAACTTACAGAGTAAAAGTAATTTATTGGACTTTTCTCTCTTATATACAGATCTGCAGTCTGTCTGCGGCTTCTCTTGTGAGGACATCGCCAGCATGTTTAAGGAGCTCAAGGGACTCGGCGTGGTTGTAAAACAGCTGTCGAATGAGCTACGCAAAGTGGTAAGCTCCAAGGGCCATCAGGGCCTGCTCTTTGTCATCATTCACTCCTTCCTTTCCTCTCCTCTCCGTCTTTGCGTCCGCTTCCATTTAATGCATTCCCAGCGCGTAGCCACTTGTCGCTGTAATGGCGGGCACTGGCCAAGTTCTTAATGAGACCCATGTGAATACACAAATATGTTTGGCTGTCGGTCGCGTTTGCGCTGCTCCGCTAGAGTCAAGCAATGTCTTAATCACGGTGTTGGTCAGTGATTCATTTGTATTGGAACGTTGGCAAAGTTTAAGTTTTCCATCCTCCATCCTAAGCAACCCCTCTCTCTCCCTCTCTGCAGTCTGAGGACAGCACTCTGCTGAAAAATCAAATGGACATTCACAGTGGAATTTGCATCCACAACGGCATGGTGTACAAAGACAAAGATGAATGGACTGTGGATGGCTGCACTGAGTGCACCTGCCAGGTAAGCGTCATCACATCTGCTGGAATGCAACCTATAAACAAGTTAGGAATCAGCAGGGGGAAGAGGTCACTGTGTTTCCTGTATCCCTGCTGTAATGAAGTGATAATAGTGTTTATGTTAGCACCTCCCTTCAAAATCACAGTGCTTCTGTCTTAAGCCATCAACACGTCTTATTAACATTCAGCAAAGCAGCATGGGGCCTTATTCTTCTCCAGCAACTAGTGAGGGTTGGTCATGTATTGTGTAATTAGTTAGGTGTTAGTGGGAGTGTGTTAGTGAGGATTATGTTTTCTATCAACACAGCAGGAGTGTCATGTCCCTGATAAAGATGACTCCATTATGAAACATGGCAATTAGGCTTGGAACAGCACCAGTAGAAAGTTAACTAGGCAGCCAAGTCATTATTCTTGTACTAATTTGATTGTTCCTCTATTCAGAACTCTGCTACTGTGTGTCGCAAAATCTCCTGCCCTCTGATCCCTTGTGCTAATGCCACCGTGCCCGACGGAGAGTGCTGCCCTCGCTGTGGAACACGTAAGCCTCTTTTTAAACCTGCTGCACTCTACGTAACTTTCATCAGACTTGTTATATTCCTTTCTCTATATCTTTTCCCCAGTGTAATGATCTTTATACTTCATGTCTCCCCCCCACAGCGAACGAGTATGGCTGGTCCCCATGGTCTGAATGGACCCATTGTTCAGTGACTTGTGGCCGAGGCATCCAGCAGCGTGGACGCTCCTGTGACCGCATCAACAGCAACTGTGAGGGCACCTCTGTCCAGACCCGTGACTGCTACCCGCAGGAATGTGACAAACGCTGTAAGTCACTCAACATTCTTAACATAGACATTGTGATGATAAATATTCTCAATGTGATGAATTAATGTGTATGTGGTGCTCACAGTCAAACAGGATGGTGGCTGGAGCCACTGGTCTCCCTGGTCTTCATGCTCTGTGACCTGTGGTGAGGGGGTCATCACCCGGATACGCCTCTGCAACTCCCCCACACCCCAGATGGGTGGTAAGGACTGCCAGGGAGAAGGACGTCAAACCGAAATCTGCAAAAAGTCACCTTGTCCCAGTGAGTTGAATTTCTGTGGAAAGCAGTTGCAGTATATTAGAGTATATTAATTCAGGGGACAATTCTGAATGGTGTCTTTATGATGCGTTTCAGTTGATGGAGGTTGGGGACCTTGGTCGCCATGGGACACCTGCACTGTTACCTGTGGTGGAGGAATCCAAAACCGCAAACGTCGCTGCTCTGACCCTGTCCCCAAATATGGAGGAAAGGATTGTGTTGGTGATGGCACCATGACTCAAATATGCAACAAACAGGACTGCCCCATTGGTAAGTATTTAAGATCGAACAAATATAAAAGAAATAAAACATCTCCCACTACAGATTGCCCTTTTAAAGTACCAATTCTTTCTTACAGATGGTTGTCTCTCCAACCCATGCTTTCCTGGGACAAAATGCATCAGCTTCCCTGATGGCTCCTTCAAGTGTGGCAAGTGTCCACTTGGCTACAGTGGGAATGGCATCACCTGCAAAGACATTGATGAGTGCACAGCAGTCCCTGATGCTTGTCACACACATAACGGAGTCCATCGCTGTGAGAACACTCAACCTGGTTACAACTGTCTGCCCTGCCCTGCGCGTTTCTCTGGTCCTCAGCCCTTTGGAAGAGGAGTGGAAGAGGCAACTGCCAAAAAACAGGTTTGCATCATTGCTTGTTGCTTGTTCTTGTGGCTTGTCAGCCGGCTCCAGGCATGTTTTAATTACTCTATAATTTTCTTCAGGTTTGCAAACCCCGTAACCCTTGCCAGGATGGTAGCCACGACTGCCATAAAAATGCAAACTGCATCTACTTGGGCGTCTTCTCTGAGTCTATGTTCCGCTGTGAGTGCAAGCCAGGATACGCTGGAAATGGCCGCATTTGTGGAGAGGACACTGACCTGGACGGATGGCCCAACACTGACCTGCCGTGTGTGGAGAACGCCACCTACCACTGCAAGAAGGTAACCAGACCCCACATGAACAGAAATATAAAAGGCCATTATTACCCATCTGCACTCCTCTATTGTGAAACTTACCTCACTAACCGCTCCCTTGCTTCCTTAATAGGATAACTGCCCCAACCTCCCTAACTCTGGCCAGGAAGATCATGACAAAGATGGCAAGGGTGATGAATGTGACCATGATGATGACAATGATGGGATCCCCGATGATAGGGTGAGTCTTAACAGCAGCTTATTTTAGCCCCAAACTGTGCTTTCCTCAGAGAAGAGACATAGTAATTAGCAGTTACCATCCTTCTTCAAGCAGTAGGAATGTAAAGCCTTTATATTTGTGTGCTTTCACGAGAGAGTCGAAGTGAAATGCGAGTTGCAGAGGAATGGTGTAATATAATTCTCAGTGTGGATTTGGAAAGTTGGGCAGAAAAAAATGCTGTGGTACAAATTACCAGCTCGCTTGCAGTGGAATATCACATTCCGACAGAAGTAAAAGAAAAAAAACAAGCCTTGAAAAGCAGAGTTTTGTTCCTATAAATGTCATTTCTTTGAGTAATGACCTATTTTAGAGATGTAATAGTGGTTTTTATATTTCTCTGTAAATGTAGGACAACTGTCCAAGAGTGTACAACCCTGCCCAGTATGACGCAGACAGAGATGATGTTGGTGACCGCTGTGACAACTGTGTGTTCGAGGCTAATACTGACCAAACCGACACTGACAACAATGGAGAAGGTGATGCCTGTGCTGTTGACATCGATGGTGATGGTAAGCGATTTCATCAAATTCCATTCAAGTTTTCTTTAATGCATTACCTTAGACTTATAACGCATTTGCACAGACCTGAAAGCTAAGAGAAGTATGTTTTGACTCAACAGGCATTCTGAACGAGAATGACAATTGCCCATATGTTTACAATGTGGACCAAAGAGACACTGACAGGGACGGGGTGGGAGACCATTGTGACAACTGCCATCTGGAGCACAACCCTGATCAGGTAACATCAAATCCTCCATTACAAACCATCCTGGGTTACATACCTAGATCTGTTAAATTACTTTGCTGATGTTCCTTTTGGACACAGTATCAAGTTGATAAAAAGCACCTACTTTAATGAAAACGAGGAATGTGACAGCTTCGAGAAAAGAGTGCAATGGTTCCTCTTCTAAGGACACTGGGCACTTGGTGTAAAGGGACATTGCTTGCATGCCTTGAAACAAGGGGCTTCATTTAATTCCTGTCCTGAGTCTGTGGCACCTCTTATATTGAGGCTGGTGAAAAAGGGAGGGAGTTATTTGAAGTGAGGACAAGAGTCTTACAGTGTGAAAGTGGGTCTTTGGGAAATCTCATCATAAAAGAATTTTGTTCTCCTACAGACTGACTCCGACTCAGATCTCATAGGAGACAAGTGTGACAACAACCAGGACATTGACGAGGACGGTCATCAGAACAACTTGGATAACTGCCCGTACATACCCAACGCCAACCAGGCTGACCACGACAAGGATGGCAAGGGTGACGCCTGCGACCATGATGATGATAACGACGGCATTCCTGATGACAAAGACAATTGTAGGCTGGCCTTTAACCCTGATCAGCTTGACTCTGATGGTAAGTCAGTCTCTCTATGTTGTGGTCTTCTGAAACATTGGAATGTTAGCAGTAGCTGGACATTGGACATCCTTTTGAGTTGTTTTTGTTGCTTCTTATCCATTGTTTCCATCTTTCTGATTCCCATGTTCATATTTTTCCCTCAGGTGATGGGCGTGGTGATGTGTGCAAAGACGATTTTGACCAAGACAATGTTCTGGACATCTATGACGTGTGCCCAGAGAACTTTGCCATCAGTGAAACAGACTTCCGCAGATTCCAAATGGTTCCCCTGGACCCCAATGGCACCTCCCAGATTGACCCCAACTGGGTGGTCCGGCATCAGGGCAAGGAGTTGGTGCAGACTGTCAACTGTGATCCTGGCATTGCTGTTGGTACGTAATAAACAGACATCTTGCTGAAGGTACATGTGCAAAAAGTAGTAGCGAACAGATTCCAACCCATTTCTTATTTTAATTCAGGTTTCGATGAGTTCAGCGCAGTGGATTTCAGTGGAACGTTCTTCGTCAACACGGACAGAGATGATGACTATGCTGGATTTGTGTTTGGCTATCAGTCCAGCTCACGCTTCTACACAGTGATGTGGAAACAAATCACACAGACCTACTGGTCCCACACACCCACAAGAGCCCAAGGCTACTCTGGCCTATCAATCAAAGTGGTCAACTCCACCACTGGGCCTGGTGAGCATCTGAGGAACGCCCTGTGGCACACCGGAGACACCCCAGGACAGGTAAGAGTGGATTTAGTGACTCAGGGCGTGAGATGTAATTTAACATTGCTTGATATTTTTCTTATTTTAACAAATGACATTCATCCATTAGGTGCGTACTCTGTGGCACGACCCCAAAAACATTGGCTGGAAGGACTTCACTGCCTACAGATGGCATCTGACTCACAGACCTAAGAGTGGCCTTATTCGGTGAGTGCAAACGTCAGAGGCATTTCATATTATTCACATACAAATGTTCCAACAAATGGAAAGGAGCTTATGCAATTAAATGTTCTTTTTGTAGAGTGGTCATGTATGAAGGCAAGAGAATCATGGCTGATTCTGGAAACATCTACGATAAGACGTACGCTGGTGGGCGACTAGGCTTGTACGTCTTCTCTCAGGAGATGGTTTACTTCTCAGACCTCAAATATGAATGCAAAGGTAAGCACACAGGTGATGGTTTGATACTTAAAAAATGGTTTCATGACCTCAGACTTTATTTGTAATATGTATTCTTCCTTTAATTTCTTTCAGATACATAATTGGATCGCAGAGCCTTCCAGACAGAATCAGTCTGTCAGTATATAATACAAGCCTGGATCGATCTCTCTTTAACTTTTTCTTTTTGAGAAATGCACATTGGAGGAATGACGAGCAAGCGAGTTAATATGAGGTAAACTGACCTCAGGACTTAAAGCCAAATGAAAGTTTATTGTTGATTCTGCACCACTGCTCAAACAAACTCAAATTGTGAGCGCAGCTCTGCTTAGAAGAGGTTGGCCATCTCACTTTATTGCTCTGATCTGCATTGGGTTGGGGGGGTATATTTTACTGCTTTGCACACCTGAACTATTGTTTGTTGGTGGTATTCCTCTGTGAATGAGGGACCAAAGGGAAGAGTGTTCCATGTTTTTACTTATACTTTTTTTTTTTAATTATTGTTGAGCATTGATGTACATCTGCTGTGGACTCAAAGATCGTTGTGTCAGTATGAAGAATGCAGTGGGAGAACTTAGATCGGGGTAAATAAACCCCCTTGAAGGAACTGTTGAGGGACCATGGACAGTATGGAATGACTGTTACTATCAAAGGGAGTGAATGTTGTTTGTGTGTTTGCGCATGTGTGCCACCCAAAAAGCATAGTTATGAAGATAACCGCATCTTTTTTTTTTTTTTCACCCCACGTTCATGCAGACCTGTATATCGAGGATTTGTATCAGCCAAGGCTTAGGGCTGGCCCAATACATTTGTC
>JAPZDX010000007.1:16561412-16576029 GCA_029783625.1 Naso annulatus | reverse complement strand
AACATGTTGCAGAGTGAATCAAAAAATGCTACTAAAATCTCTGCACTGAGCATGAAACCTCTGTCTTTCTGTTTCCAAATGTGGCAAATATCATCTGGAAGCGTCGAGGTCTGCTTTTAGTTAGCATGAAATGACTGTGGCTTCCCATTGCACGCAACTTCCAGTTAAAATAATTGGTGGCTGAATTCCATTCAGCTGCTTCGGTTTGACAGTTCTGGTATTTTTCATGGTGACTCACTGTTGAGCCTTTTCCACCAACGTGGAAGCGGTTCAACCACCAGAGATAATTCGGTGGAAGAACACCCTGTCACGCTATCATGGTTCACTGTGTGTTCCTCCTCGACAAATCAGTGTCATCTGTAAATAAAAAGACCCGTTTATATCAAATTATGTTTGTGTGAGGTGCGTTTCACAAGTCTCACTTTTTTCACAACTGGGGAGTACTTTGGCCTGTAGTGGTTGATGAGAATGCCAATGGCACAGGGCACCAGGGTGAGCACGAGAGCTTTGATGATGCTGAGGTATGGAACAACGTTTTCCAGACCGGCGATGCCTTGGCAGTAGACGTAGAGCAGCAACGGCATCAGACCCAGGGCCGCGATGCTGGAGCAAGTGGTCATTACGATGCTGGGAGGGTATCAGAGAGAAACAGGAATTATTAGACTGACGTGCCTTGAATGTAAATGTCTCAAATTGTGCAAGGCTCTTGTTTAGTAGGTACATTCTTTAACAGCCAAATGTGCCGAAGCAGTTTCAGTAGTAAATTACTGTAGGCATTCGTAAACTTCCACAAAGGCAGGAATCAACACATCAATGAGGGCTTACCTGAGGTTCATGTCACCCTTCATGGCCAGGGAGAAAATGTTTGATAAACTTCCCCCTGGACAGCAGCCGCAGATGAGCACAGTCACAGCCTTGACCGGCTCCATCTGAAGGATTTTGGCCAGACAGAAAGCCGTCAAGGGCATGACGCCGAACTGAGCCAGCAGTGCAATAGCCACTCCTTTTGGCTTCAAGAGATGGGTCATAATCTTGGAAATCTCCATTGTACAGCCAAGAGATATCATGGTGATGAAGAGGATGACAATGGTAAAGATGTTGATGGTTTTGTTGAGGGTGTAGGAGATGTTAAGGACACACATATTTCCACTGCCAGAGACATTTCCTTAATTGTAGATACTAACTACTTCCATGTAGACGTCTGTTACATTCATTGTGGCGCTCATCCCAACAATTTACTCAGCTGTGTCACCTGTCAAAGCAAATTAAATACCTTTACAAGAAAGGAAGAAGAATAGGAAATTCTTTTGATTTTTATACAGGTATAAATATAATTTGCATGAATGCAGTCATATAGATGTCATCACCATTCGTAACTTTGTTTGCCTTAGAATTGGGCCAGGTAGGTTGAGCACTTACATTATTTAATTTCTTTTTTGCTCATTTCATGCAAAGCATCTCATGTAAAAGGCTAGTAAGTCACTGACAGAGTTGTTAACCTACTTGGCAGGTTGCAGATGCCTACATAGGGAACTTTTTT
The DNA here is from genome assembly GCA_029783625.1 of Naso annulatus. Taxonomy (NCBI): domain Eukaryota; kingdom Metazoa; phylum Chordata; class Actinopteri; order Acanthuriformes; family Acanthuridae; genus Naso; species Naso annulatus. The sequence goes on along the minus strand of JAPZDX010000007.1, from coordinate 16,574,489 downwards.
GTCTCTGTCAGCGCTACAGTCCTCAACAGTGCCTACTATAGAGATGATATGTGAGTTAAAACAATGGTTTAGAGCAGGCCTATTTAAATGGTGGCCCATGGGCCACATGCAACCCAGAAGCAACGCCCGAGTGGGCTCGGTCAGACAAGCAGAGAAAAATACATTGAGTGAGACTACAGACATTCCTACAGCCCTTCCATGCAACACTCCATGTAGCCTAGCAACATTCAACCCCTGATGTGGCATGTTGTTGTTAAAATGTGTGTTTAGCAGAGGTAGTAGTCCTCTGATACTCTAAAAGCATCTTTCTCAACCCTCAAACGTTAAATTGACAAATGAAAACCATTGATTTAGCTCGGCCTGGACTGATGAAAACCTGTATATTTTACTGCCAAATCCAAACTCTAAATTAGTGTGTTTGATTTGCAGTGAGTGCGTTGTGTTATAGAAAAGGGAAACAAGTACTAACAAAGCTTGTTATTCATTTACATTATTTTGTGTTGGTTCACAATTTGTCATTACCTGCTGCATACCAGCTGCTGAAATTTTTTTTTTTTTTTTTTAAACTCAGGCCCAGTTGAATTTGTAAATGAATAGCCCCGATTTAGTGCTTTTGCTCTGTAGATGTACAGGTCAACGTGTCCTACAGGCTATGATTGTCACAGCCTAAACAAAATGGTTTAAAATGAAACATTGCTGTTCTTTCACAGGGGGCTGAAAGATAAAGCTGACTGGAGACACTCTATTTTTTCGATGTCAACAAAACTCTTGTCAAGACGAAAGTCATCGATGTGTTAGTTCATCTCTTAATACTTTCCGACTTCCCAGCCTGTGTCACGCTTTGCCCCAATCCAATTTAGTCCTACTGCTAAGTTTTAAAAATAGTTTAAAAAATTTTATGTATTGATTTATTTATTTTTAAGAAACCTCTTCGCCAGTGCCCCTCTGGTTTGTCCAAATGCCTTAAGTTTACATTAAGAACTAATCTGTTTTGTCCTTGACGCACAACACTAAGCAGCATAATTATTTAATTCTACAGGCAGTAGAGGGGCAGCATCTTTTTCACAGCCCGACTCTTCAGTATCTCATTTCCTGCCTCATATCAGCTGTTACTACACTGAAAGTTAGCAGTAGTAACTAGGAGATGTGTTGACAAAAAATACTTATTATTCCTTGCATGTCTTCCCAGTTATTGTCTTAGGGTTAGGGTTAGAGCATTCAGCATACGGCATTCTTCATGCCGTTAGCACACATGAAGAGCCGTTCAGTTGCACTGCACGTCAGGGTAAACAATAGTTTAATTGTTTTTCTTTCTTTCAGGGGGTCTTTTCGGCAATTTTGTTGGATAAAACCACACGAACAACACAGTGTCAGTCTTACCCTTAACCAACAAAGAAAGATAGCATAGTATTAGTAAGAGTAATAAAGCCACGTTCTTACCTTAACTTCGAACCAACTTCTGCAACTTAACCAGGCTTGTTCATGCACTTGTCCCCAGCTCCCCTCACTTTCATGAGTCTAATCCCTTATTTCTGCGTTTGGACCCTCTGCCCTCCCCACTGTGTCACATGGGATCGTGACAACATGGTAGGTGTAAACATGGCAATCGACTCCCAAAGCAAAGCACTCAAAACACATTCTGTGGAGCTGTTTTCATTTCCATGTGTCACACAGAATTCCAGTAAATCCAGCTTATGCCCGTCTCTGGAAGTCGCCCCATGATCATCGTGAGTTGTCCCCATAGTTCCTCTTTTACAGGGCGCAGCAGAGAGTTTGGTACTGAGGGTTCAACAATGTGTTAAGAATGTCATTGCCACTCTAGCTCTACGGAGGCAATTTATTCGGTTGGCCTCATTTGGGAAACAAACCTTCAATTAATGTTATTTAACGAGGCAGAGGATTCAGTTAGCTGGGCAGAGTTTTCACTCTTTTCAAAGGGGGCCTTACACTGGGGTGCTTTGTGCACTGAGACCTTTTATGTACAACTCACACAGCAGATCCGATATATTACACTAGGCTCAAATGATGTTGCCCCAACCTCTAAGCATGTTTGAGACTGGATCTTAAACCTCAATTCACCTCACATGCTTCAGTGGAGTCCCTTAAAGGAACAACAGCCTAAGTTTTGTGAACTCGTCTCTGTTACATAAAAGAGTCTGGGTTAACAAACTTATGCAACAAAGCAGCTGTGCAGGACATGATGGAAATCCAGCTAAGTTTAAGAACCCTGCTGGAAAAAGCTATAAAAATCAAACAACAAACAGAAAGCGTGCAACAACAGAAAAACCTAATAAGGAGCAAAGGCATCTGAACAAAAGGGGCGATGGGTTAACTTTGGCAGTGATGTTACAGATTATAATTTAAAGATCAGTTACTGAACTCCCGTGTTTCCAATCGAAAACTGGCAGTAAAACAAGTGGAAAAACAAAAAGATGGAAATCATTGGCAGATCTGATGTTGCAAGACTGATGTGTCAGAAAATAAAAAACTGGCCAATCAAAGCTTTCAGAAATCTGTCTCAGCTAAACTCTAAACTGGAAGTTTTAAAAGGAGGAAAAAATGGGAGGAAAACCATCAGTGATCTTAGATAAAACAAACGCAGCTGAGGACCATCTTTGGACTGTTACTGTTACTTCAGCAGCAAAGAATAATTCTCTGCATTAACGCAAATATTAACCTTTAATGTTAAATTGACTGCATTTATATTTACATAGCTCTGTTCTAGTCTTTCAACCACTTAAAGCGCTTTCACACACACATTGACGACAAGGTGGCTTCTCTACAAAGAACCAACCTGCTCAACAGGAACTCATACACACACATCCAAACACCAGTGGCACAGCCCAAGGTATTGCCCAAGGACACTTCGACATGTTGACCGGAGGAGCCAGGGATAGAAACACCGACCTTATGATTGGCAGACGACCCCCTCTGCCTACTGAACTACAGCTGCCCTTTTAATGAATTTCACAATCAAAAAAAAGTTTGAGTATCTGGGTAAATGCAATCTAAAGCAACAAAAAAGTTTCTTGATTTGTAATACACACACACACACACACACACACACACACACAGTTCTGTGTTAGCTTAATATAAGCACTGTTAATACATTTTCAAAGAATGCTTTTGCTACTAATCATTGTCAATTGTCTCCAAATATTCACACTTTAAAACTTGTGGACACCATTTGGGACATTTTTCATGTGTGAACAAATATTTACTTTTTGGTGTTGCTATTTTTTTTAAATTGACAGAATTATTCAGTCTTATATAGACTGTAATTATGTTGACAACATAATATATGTGCTCTTATTTATTTATGATAGATAGGGAAGTGATAAGAGTAAATATCATATGTGCCGATGTGCCGTAGAAACAAAGGCTATGGTAAAAACGTGTGGCAACATTTAATTTTCTTTTTTTCCCTGCACCCTCTGTTGTCTACTCTAAATAGTACATTAAAAAAGAAATAATAAACACTGCACAAGCAAGCAGATAACACAGTAGGCTTTAATTTAGGAAAATAAAACAGTAAATGTCAAACTTTGTCTTATTCAGTTAAGACAAAACAAGAACCTGATAACAAAGCATATCTGTGTGGTGCTGCAGTAGGTTTACAAGTAGAGATAGCTCGCTGTAGAAGATATTTAAAGGTCCAATGGAAGAAAGTGTGCAGCCATGGATGGAGAGTGGGGGAGGGCAGGCAAACGGAGCTAGGCCACCATCTGGCCTCATAATATTATATGCTGAGAGGAGCCCAGTTATTGTAGCACGCTGCACTGCTGACAATGACCAATGAACAGACCTCAGCACAATGCATGCTGTACAACACAATCATGACTGCATAACAGGAGAATATGCCACATAAAAATATGATTACAAATGTTTATGGAATCACTGATTTATTCATTGTAGCTTGATAAATGCTGTTTATTAAAATGCTGTCTTTTTGTGTATTTTCATAACTATGGCACAAAGCACATAACACTCAACTTAAGAAACAACACTGAAGGTCCTGAGGCTTTGTGTTTGCAAGTTGTGGGAGATAACGGTATATTTTGGTGGGCGCGTCTAAAGCTGTGGGCTTCTGGGAAATGTAGTCCAGATTCCATAAACAGCAGCAGTGCAATGGCGGTTCCCTGTTGGTGAATTACTCCATTACCCACAAGGTCACATTTGTTTGCGCCTGCGCCATAAATGTTTTCCCGTCCATGTGTAGGCGAATCACGTGTAGACAAACCGTTGAGCGTCATGTATCTGCTGTAGCAAAGCCCCGTGCTAGATTTTGTTTGCCCTCAGTTGTCGCAGCACTTTGTTTTGACAGCTGTTTGTTTTCTTTTCTCATACCTTTTACCGAAGAATGAGCGAAAACGATGACATCGAAGTCGACAGCGATGTATGTGTTTTAGTTTCCTCTACAAGTAGCTAGCTAAATTAATTGCCAAACAGTAACTTTAACATTCCTGCCAACCTACGCTATTTGATTGAGCTAGCTAGCTAGCAGGGTTTCTGGGCAAACACCAGCTTGTATTTAACTGTCTGAATAAATGTATTTTGGGGTGCAGGGTGGTTGGCTTTTAATGAAAGTCGAGCACATTCGTCTTGTGAATAAGTTGCCTTGTTTTATTGCGGTCAAGTAAGCCGTCGTTTGCAATCACCTCGATAAGCCAGTTGCCGTTTGGATCTTGTTGCGCCAGTGTACTTACTATTACGGTACCGGTGCTGGGAGCGACCAAAAAGGATTTCCAAAAGTTGTCAACGAGTACTTGTGTACCGGGCATATTGAAAAACTGCATACTTCTGTGTGAGAATGTAATACATTCCCCACTGTTTGATAAGAAATGTCTGTTGGACCTGGTATGGTAAATTAACGTATTCATACTGTGCATAGCTGTACAGTAATGGAGAAAATTAAAGATAAAACCCACACCTGAAGTCAAATTGTGTTGACTGTGGCTCGTATTTGAACCCCAAAAAACTTCCTCTAAAAGGTTTACTAGTCATCTGGTATTAAATCCTGTTTAAAAGGCCCCGGATATGACCACGTAAAGCCATTTACTGTATAGACTGAGCAAAAATATCAAATCAACGCTTGTACAGTCATAGGGTGAAATCTAAACATGACTACGTTGTCAATAACAGAAAATCCGCGAACGTAAACTTTTTGTGATTTTAAAACGCCATGATCGAATTTACATATATCTTCCTTTTTTTAAAAAAAAAAAAAAAGGACCTCACATTATAAAAGACAACCTGACAGATCACATAAATAATCCGTTTCTAATTATAAACCTGATGCGTTTTTCAGGAAGTTAATAGGCAATTTAACAACACACCCGGAAGTTTTTTGGTGACGTCACTTCAAAAACAAGACAGAGTCCACTCAGGATATGAGATATAATTATATAAGCGTGTGGAATTTATTAGTTAATTGTAGTTAACTTTGCACAAGTCGTTAGCGAGAATGTTTACACGTCCATTTTGGCCACTCCAAGCGGCAGTGCCGTAATTGATGAAATAGATGCACAGCAAAACCCTAACGACTGCTCATTTGACCGCAGCGTACACAGGACGTCTGTGTACGTTTGTTGTTCTCCTGCAGCCCTCTGGACGTTGTTAATACGTGCTTCTACAGTGACAGTCCTACAGCTGCAGGGGCGAACAGTGCGTTTGTAGCATATTTTCCAAATGCAACATCAGACATACTGAACATGTTAATTTAAATACCCCATGGAGTGCAAACCTAATGCATTTAATTTCCCGTAATTGTGCAGCGTCGTTTTGACTGAGTATGCGTGTGAAATCGTGTCACATTCTCGATCTGGTCACATATTTGTCAGAGCCATGGCTTCCCCTCCCCCCATTTGATTAAGCTGGGATCTCCAGCTCTGAATCCTCATAGAGCCACAGTGTATACTGGTCAGCCTGTAAGCCTACAGTGTGGAACATTACATCACAGGATCATTCAGACCTTACATGTATAAATGACTCATGACTCAAAAACAATTTCCCACTTATATTTAATGTATTTATTTTGTATGAATGGCATAAATTTAATTGTCTAAATTAAGAATCTATATAGCAGTTACTGATCAGAAATCTTACCCTATAAATTTTACTATAGTTTACCTGCCAAATTGTTCTGTAGAATGATCTTAATTTCAAGGAAATCAAGAAATACATTTATATTGATCCTTGGTTACATTCTTTCATAAAAGGACGAGGTCATTTAGGTGTCTTAAATGTTTGACACACACTACACATTTGTCTGTAACTGAAAGAAATTATCTGTATTTTCGAACCACATTGTTGACCAGGTGTAACATGACGGAAACCTTGTTTTTATTAGTTGTATTTAGTACGTAACAAAGCAACAGCAGACGGGTATTCTCTCACTGTTTTCCTCTGATCCTTCATTTGGATGCTTCCTGTCCCCACTCTTGCCAATCATCCTAATGAGCAGTCTACCTCAAAACAGCATCTAGCCTGAGACGGAGCTCACTGACTTCTGTTGAGGTCCGGCAGGTGCTGGATAATAGCTGGAAATACTGGCAGGGTCTAATAAAGTTGGTGCAACCCGTTAAGCAGCTGAAAGTTAACAGCACATTCTCAGTTGAGATTCTGTAAACAGATGACATCCGTGTAAACATTATAGTACGACGCAGGTTCCTGCGAGACAAAAAGAGGAAAATTAAGTGTACACGTGCACCTACAAGGTCCCTGTGAAAGATACCACTGCCTCTCATTTCACTTATTTGCCATTTAAAGCTGCAGTGTTTGCATATTGTCGCTTTAAATTGCTCCCTGTCTCGTGCCCACATGTGAGAAATCGCATGGAAATCAAGTGACAGACTTTGGTTTTATGCTGCATGTTTCTGTATGTTTGACCTGTGTTTTTAGCGTAAAGGTTGCCTGTCCCTTTGCAGGCAGACAAGCGAGCACATCACAACGCGCTTGAGCGCAAACGCAGGGACCACATTAAGGACAGCTTTCACGGTTTACGAGACTCTGTGCCTGCATTGCAAGGGGAGAAGGTGAGAGGAAAATACTTATTTTTTTGCATTCCATAAAAAAAGGCAAAGACAATTAATGTCTTTTCAAGTTAAGATTAATAAAGTGCTAGTTTTTTTGTTAAACTCAGCATAAACTGCACATCCTTCTAGGCAGGAAAACAAACAACTTGAACTCAGTGGCCCTCATTTCCTGTAGCCCACTGAAAAGGTTTGTTTAGAGGTTGCATGTAGTTGGTCACATGAAAAGCACCTTTGCAAAGCAATAAAGCTTTATCCTTGCCTGTAATGTGTCAGCATAAGTTATATAAACGAGTCTGTTACTGCTGTGATTTTTGACTGTTTTCATAGCTCTGCAAACTTTTTCACCCACAGTGTTAAAGTCTGCAGCCCATAAGCTGCATTTCCAGGTCCATAATATTCAACCACATTATCAGGCATGTTCCAGTTTGTGGGCCTGAGAGCTGTTTTACGATGTTTTGCCTGGAAAGCTCTAGTTAGAGAAAATCACATGATCGTGTTATGGGTGGGAAGCTTGTGATGAAAAGTTATCCATGTGTCCAACACGTGTAATCTCCACCATGGGGTCTAAGATTTGAAATTACTGATGATAATGAAACCATGATATCTGAAAATCATTGTCACAAGCTTATAGCAGCAGCTTAGTGATCTAACGGCTGGAGGAAGAGATGTTTGCATGTAAAGTTCATCTAATAAGTCTGTAAATTGCTCAAATTTAATATGAAATTTGCAGCTGGAAGTGGCATAAGTCAAGATACAGGTGTGATGGTGCTTCAACTTGGAGGACATTAGCTTTTTCCCCTCTTTTGCCCTAGAAATGGTTTGCACTCGTGCCAAAGGCTGCTGTACTGTTTGACCCCATTAAGAATAGTCACTGCTGAGGCAGTGACTAATTGGGATCTGAAAGAAAGAAACCCCAGGAATAGCTCTTGTTTTATTACCCTTATTTTATAATAAAGACTTAAACTAACTGCAACACACATGTAACACTGTGATCTGTGTAATGTGTTTAGAGAGAGGGTGCATCGTTTACCTCAAATAGACACTGCAGCATTGTCCCATGGTTGTCTGAAACTTTTGCTGACAGAACTCTGTCAAACAGGCTTCCCGAGCACAGATTCTAGACAAAGCCACCGAGTACATCCAGTACATGAGGCGAAAAAACCACACTCACCAGCAAGACATCGATGACCTTAAGAAGCAGAATGCACTGTTGGAGCAGCAGGGTAAGTGGAGGACCTTCTGTAGGTGTCTTTTGTGACAATGTGATATGCAGGCTCTGAGAATTTCTGAAGAGATGAATATTTGCTGTGGTATTTTGTCTGTCTGTGGGTGCTGTTGCAGTTCGAGCACTGGAGAAGGCCAAGGGGAACACTCAGCTCCAGACAAACTACTCTTCTGACAGCAGCTTGTACACAAACCGCAAAGGCAGCGCGGTGTCCGCCTTCGACGGCGGCTCCGACTCCAGCTCCGAATCAGAGCCGGACGAGCCGCCCAACAGAAAGAAGCTGCGCGTGGAGCCCAGCTAGACTCCGCCCGCGCCGGGTTCTCCAAACAGACTCTTTTTGGCCACCAGCCCCCCGACTCCTCCTGTATGTCCGCGCTCGGTCCTGCCTTCTTACGCCAGTCCAGGAGACGAGGTGGAGACTGTGTGAGAGAGGTGCTATTATGTATAAAATGCTTTTACCTTCCTTTTTTTCTGGCGAGCATCCTGTCACTCCTTTTGTGGCCCCAGCAACAACTTCTAAGACCCCCAAAGTGAGGCAGCTCTGCAATTTTGAAGGACTTTATGCTTTTCAAACCTCATGATAACCATTCATAATCAAACGTGGAGGTGACAAGGTATGAGGCTTTAGTAAAGCTACATTAAGTAAATTGATTTTGTTTCCTTCATGAGTTGTGAGACTTTACAACCTTTGAAAAAATGGTAATTAGGGGGATACCTTTTACCTTTTTAATATTCAGACTTTTCCAGAAAAGAATGTGAAGTTGCTTTAAATAAAAAAAAAAAAATGTCCGTTATGCAAGATGCAACCCTCCTTATTCAGTGTAGATGGCTGAAGTTTTTGTCTTTGAAAATGTTTGTGTAATCAAATGACTCCCCCTATTTATAGTGAAACACCAAAATTGCTTTCCTACCCTTTTTGTCTGATGTCCCCCATGTTTGGCTTGAGATTTTCCAGAGAACACAGGAGGATGAACAAGTGGACCTGCTGTTTTAGTGGATTTTCCACAGGTTCATCTATTTATTTTCCTCTATTTTTATTATCATCAATTGAAATGTGAGTATAAAAAAATATCCCTTAATGGATACTGAATGTTACGCAATGCAGTTAAAGGGCAGTGACCTTTATTTTTCTTAATGGAAGTCCATTTCAGTGTGTAGTATATAACACTGTATACTCTTAAATGGTGTCAGCTCTGCAAAGAAAAGCCTTCCCTTTGAAATATTTGCCTGTGCTGGGAACAATTATCTTACTTTTGTTTTCCTTTTTGCAGAGGTAAATTAGTGTGTACGTGATCGATATTTGTTTGTTCCATTTCATGGAAATTACAGGTATGTTGTACATACTGCCAACGGTTGTCTTGCAAGTTAAGGCATACCTTTATTATGAGACTATAAATAAAACTATTTTATCCTTTTGGGATGTATCTGTGACTCAGAATGTTCTTAATAACAACTAAGTGGGTATCCTATTTATTAAAATGGACTCTTTGATGTATTGGGGATTGAAGGGAAACAGCTGATAGAAATAATTAATTTCAATCTGAGTTAATTGGATGTGATTAATCAAATTAAAGAACCTTAAAACAATCAAAACAGTTGAGAGGAAAAGTTTCACAAATTATTGGATGATATAAACCATAAAATTCTATATGTGTCTAGATTATTACATTAAACTGGTGTTGTCAGTGGTTCAAATAGAATATTCGTATTTATTTTTCTACCCAGTTTTAGATATTGTGTAGGTAATAGCGTCAAGAGGCGGAGCCTGTATTCAGGCAATTATTGAGGATTCATAGGTCAGATCCATAATATTGTTATAAGTCATGTTGGGCATGACATGACATGAAGAAGAGTTTATTTGGAGGGATTTCACCCATTGTATACATCTTAATATTTTTAAAGCCCCATTCTTGAAGTGCTAAATGATAAAGATTTTAAGATTTGGCACTTAAAATAAATTACAGTTTATTAGTTTTACCAAAATTATGTACCAGCTTTGCAAAGAAGCAACATAAATAAAAAGTGAAGTATAAAAAAAAATGAACTGGATTTCTTAAATATAACTTTTTAAACATACTTTTATAAAGTAAAATGAAAGAAAAGCTTTTGCTGGTTGTTCAGAATGTTCTTTGCAGAGTGACAGCATTTATGGTCTCATCATGACCTCATTATTTATAACACCTGTCCACAGCTCGGCCTGTATTGATAGTTTAAATATTGAATTTGGGTTGAGCTCTGCGAGATGTGTCCCAGCTGACGCTCAAGACGCCTCTTCAAGGATACAGGTTGGATGATGCCTTTCAGAGCCGTGGGGATTTTGTAAAATTACTCGAGAGCAAGCTAAAGCTGAATATATCGAAAGTAGGCCTACGTTATTTGACAGAGAGTAAAACCTGTAGAGAAGTACGGAAGCCGTGACGAGTAAGCGGAAATATGACGCACATAGTTTTTTTGTGGATTTAACACAGCCTTAGTAAGATAATCGACGTCGTTCATGCGTCTACAATCTTTTTTCTTTTAAGTTACATGTAAGTATAAAATAGTCGCGATATTTCCAGAAGAAGACACTTAAGTAATCTGCTTTTGTACAGTTGTAGAAGTTATTGAGAGTTTTAACTGGCTGCTGTTGTAGACTATTTACAACTCCCGAGTTTTTGAACAGAAGTTTCCGAGGGTCAGTGAATGCAGCACTCTGCAGCTGAAGTGCAGACATAACCCGGTACAAGCCACACGACAGAGTCATGATTTCTTCTGTTCTTTAGCACTCGGTCATGGCTAAACAGTACGATGTGTTGTTCAGGCTGCTCATGCTCGGAGACTCTGGCGTTGGGAAGACTTGCATGTTGCGCAGGTTCACGGAAAGTGAATTTGATCCTTCACATATCTCCACCATCGGTAAGTCATCCAACAAGTTTTCAAGGACCTCTGTCAGACTCATCATATGGATGTGTGTCAGCCTCAACCTGATCGATATCAGTGAATCCTTTTACTTCACAGAATAAATGTCAAGACTGCAACATTTTATTGAATTTTCAGGACATTTTACTGTAAATTTCCCTTTAACTCGAAGTGTGTGAGCAGGCCTGCTGAGCTCGTAGGATTAGTCCAAACTGCCTGAGGTCAAAACAGCCCTGAAAGGGACTGAAAAACATGCAAGTGCTAAGAAAGCAATACTGATCACCGGTATGCCCCAATAATTCTGTTTTCTATGAGAGATGTGGCCCTGAGAAAGATAATAAAGGCTATAACTTTGGTCTGAGAAAGAAGATCATTATCACAACAATGAAAGGAAAGTCCACAGGAAAAAACTCAACTTTCTCTGCCCTCAGTGTTTGATATTTTTATCCTGTTTGTAATTAAAAAAGCAACAACATTGCTATCTCTTTTCCTGTGTGATAAACTACTGACTGAGGAAAACAGTGGGCTGTTTTATTTGCATGGTATTCTATATAGTTTGTTGTGATTGGTTAATAAAAAGTTGTAGTGTATTAGGTGAAAGTTTTGTAGAGTGCATGCTGGAGAGCCTGAGAGGCTTTGCATGGGATTAAACCCAGTTCTATGAAAAAACGTGCACGATCAGTGGAATCTGCTCAGTTGTAGATCCCTGATTTTGTGATTATTGGTTTACAACATATAGGTTCAGTCCTCCCTCCAGACCCGCATCCCCATGTCTCACAAGTACAGTGTCTTTGACACAACTCTGTAAATTTGAACAAGTCTCTCCTTAAGTCCTTAAGACAAATAGCACACACGCAGACTACAGTGGTGATGTTATCTCTGGACAGATTAGCAGCTCCATTGACAGTATAGAAAAACAAACTGTGAGAACACGATGTAACAGGGATGTACAGCAGGTGCAGTTTATGATTCAGTGGAAGCCGTACATTTAAATCCAACTCATTTTGATGCAACAACAAAATGTCAGAGCCAATGAAATAAAAGTAGTCCTTTACAACTTTAATCATGATTAAAAGTGTTGAATAAGAAGTTTGCCTGAAACAACATATAATATTAGTAGGCCTACAGTATTGCATTGTTTGGTTTACTATAATTAAGTGGAAAAAGATCAGAGAACTAACTGGTAAGTTGATTGACAGGCTGTTCATTTGTAACAGACATGTTGCCTGACTGTCGTGGTTAACTGTGACTTCTAAATAGAAAAGAATGTTAATGCTATCAAAGTGCTTTTTATCCTATGTAAAGTTAAAATGTCCAATGTATGTGAGCCTTTAAGGTCCATTAATTAAACCATTTTTTTCAATAAATATGAATTTGTCGAGTTACAGCTTCCTTGTTCTGAGGAGGTCAGGTGCTTTTCAGTCCACAATACACTGCTTGAGTTTTACAGGAAAAAGGCGTTGCAATAATCTCCCAAACAATTGTAGTGAATGGTGACTAGGATTCAAACATTAAAATAAACCATAATAAAACCGTAAAATGCCTCCATAATGCTTGTCCGAAGTAATCCAAGTGTCCTGAAGACTCAACATGCCAAGATGTTTTGCAAAAGTCACTCAATCCATGTTTTTAGCAACACTGTTCACTGTAGGCTATAGCTCCTGACATGGAACACACAGACCTGTGTTTACATGCTAACCAGAAGTCTAGTGCCAGACTTGCCCTCCAGTTGATCCTGCAGATGGGCAAAGCTCTCCTTGGTCCCTCCTGAAGCTGCTGTGCGAGCTTCAGATGGTGTGCACACATGCACATGAACGTGGCTCCCTTCTTGGGAGCTACAGGCTACAGTGAACAGCGAGGCTAAAAACATGTTAAACACATTTTTCAAAACAACAGCAGCATGGAGGCATTTTATGGTTT
>JAPZDX010000007.1:16547978-16559587 GCA_029783625.1 Naso annulatus | reverse complement strand
GACTTTTATTTTTCAGTTTCAGTTTAGTTTTAATTAGTTTTTACAGCAATTTTTTAAGTCAAGTTTTTGTTTTTTGAAAACGCTTAGTTTTTATTAGTTTTAGTGTTAGTTTTAGACTTTGCCGCTTTCTCCCGATTTTAGCCCTCGCCACCATGGTGCCAGCCAGGTTGGTTTACATTACCAGGAGACGGGCATGGACAACGGGCAGTCTGGCACGCCACAGGAGGGAGGAAGAAGGAATATAGTTTTTGAAAGATAGATTCAATATCCACCCAGAATACTGTAACAAAAACGAAAACTAGGGATCTTTTCTCTGTAATTTTCTTTAATTTTGTACTTTTGTAAACCTACAATATAGTTTTAGTTTTAGTTTTTTTTGGAGAACCTAGTTTTTATTTTATTTCAGTTAACATAAATGTTTTTCTCTTCTAGTTTTCGTTATTTTCGTTAGTTTTCATTAACAATAATAACCTTGCCATGCTGTAATTTTAATTCTCTCATATCCAACTGTATCTCGCAGCTTGCGGAAAACTATGGGATGGAGTTCTTTGAGACCAGTGCCTCCACTAGCAGTAACATCAGTGAGGTAGGACACAGAAATTACCACAATAACTGCAGGACTCTTCCCTCTGCAGTCTCACTTGTTATCCATGTGTTTATTTTACACCTCCTCTCTCCTTCAGTCCTTCACTCGAGTGACAGAACTGGTACTGCAGGCTCACAAGAGAGACGTAGACCTCTTGTTGGGATCTCTGGATGATTACCTGGAGAGGGTCTCTTTGGAGGCAGAGAAGGACAGTCAGGACATTGAGAACACTCAGAGGACCTGCACCTGTTAGATAGGCTTCACGCCACCCAAGACATTTGTTCCACCATCTTGTTAGAGACTGTGATCTGTTGGCCAGGACGGCTTCACTTTATGTAAGTCTGTGAGGTCAACTGGCAGTACTGGTAAATGCAGTTAGCAGCAGCGACCAGCAGAGGGCCAATTTTGTTGCATGATGACTGAACTCTGTAGTCAATGAAGAGTACTGTATAACTACAACGCATGAAGGTAGTTCTGTGTCCATTTGCTCCAGCAAAGCTAACAATGCACACGGTTTCTTCACTTTTCTTGGTGAAATGCACTTTACATCTATTTAATTAATTAACTGTGTCGTGTCTCATTTTCTTTCTTTTTATTTGTTTAATTTTTCTCATGCCTTATACGTATATACAACATCATGAGTAATACATAGATCCATATCAAATAAATGTGTGTAGTACTGTAAACTGCCATGAGAACACATGCTACAACAAGATAGAGGACAGAAATCAATTATTTACACCTTGAAACTTAAGCCAAGCGGGGGTGGATTCATTTACACAGGGGACTTATTTCCTCAAGGGAGACAATGTCGTGCCATGTTCAGTGACCTTTCTGAACGCAGTACATGTCTGTTTACCGTTCTGCAAGTATGTTTGTTGTACAGAATGGCTGTGATGAATGTGACGTGCGTATAAGCAGCGTTACTGCTGCTTCAAACCCTTTTTAGGGTCTGCTGTGTTTGCCACAGATGAGTGTAATTTTAATATCATGGTTGAAACGCAAGGATGTTGGAAAAAAAAATCACAAAATGTTTGAGTTAATAAACTGGAATCGTCATATTCAAAACTGCATATTTTGGTGTCTGAGCCTTGCTGAGTCACTACATTTGGATTGAGGGTGACATGAGGTCCACAGAGTTCAGACGGTTGGTTCATTCATTTTTCATCGCCTGCTGTGAAAGACAGGTGATCAGGTGTTGAATTTTTGATGACAGAGAAAACAAATACCTGTCATACAGGTACCCTGAAGCCAAATACATGTCATAATACATGCTATTAAGCCAACCAACGCTCTTGGAAATGAACATGTCAGGATAAAAATCAAATTTAAAATAATCCAATAATTACCATCACATGATATTTGGGTTTAAAGGGAATTTTTTCATATTTAAACATTTTTCAAAGCTTACCCAAAATAGGAAAAGA
The DNA here is from genome assembly GCA_029783625.1 of Naso annulatus. NCBI lineage: Eukaryota > Metazoa > Chordata > Actinopteri > Acanthuriformes > Acanthuridae > Naso > Naso annulatus. The sequence goes on along the minus strand of JAPZDX010000007.1, from coordinate 16,557,574 downwards.
CATATTTAAATTAAGCAAAAATGATGTCTTGTACTTGTTTGATTTTACAATCCATTACATCAGTGTGTTTGAAATGTGAATGGAGTATTGAATGTCAGCTGTAGATCAGTTTCTTGCAGAGCAATTTGACACTCATGAAAGGCAGTGTGGGTCAGGTGACCAAGCAGCTGCATACAGTCACACGTTTAGATCCCGTCTGCCTCCAGTGTGGAAGCACAGGAGTCAAGATGACGTTCATCGCCAAGACCTTCTACGACCTGAGGGCCACCTCGTTGGAGGGAGACTCGGTGGATTTCAACGTGTTCAGAGGACGGGTGGTGCTGATAGAGAATGTGGCTTCGCTCTGAGGCACCACCACCCGGGACTTCACCGAGCTTAACCAGCTTCAGAGCAAGTACCCCCATCGGCTGGTGGTCCTGGGATTTCCCTGTAACCAGTTTGGGTATCAGGTTAGTTGGTTGAGCATCCTGGTTTCCTTGGTGCAGATCTGGTCTTCATGGTGGCAAAATATGCAAAAAATTACATTATTTGAGGACGATGTTTCATTATTCATGGCAAACCCATTGTATCAGTTCATCTGCTAATACGAAGTTACAGTTTCCAATTAATTTAAAGCTCTCTGAGTACAAAACTTTTCTTAACTAAAAGCTGCACCTTCATTATAGACAAAGTCAATTTAATCTATTATTTGATACATTTAATCACACTCGAGCTTTCTCCTTGTATCAAGTCAGACAAAGTTTCAATTATGAAAATGAACATTCTCTTGTATTTGATTTATTCCTTATTGATTCCTACCCATAAAGTAATTCAAAAGAACACAATGATTGCGCTGAGCTGAAACTTTGGTACAGCTAGTAGATTTTAATTAGGCTTCCTGCCAAAAGCTCAAAGAGAACAACTTTGTTTGCAACAATCTAATTATCTTAATTCCTGTTATCACCAGAATTAGCAGCAGACACTAAGCCTCAAGGCCTTCATAATGTTGCTGTGGAGTGTAAAACAGCTGGACAATATGAAAATGAATGTTATGTGTTGCAGGAGAACTGCTCCAATGGTGAGATCCTGAGCTCCCTGCAGCATGTGCGTCCAGGCGCCGGCTTTCGGCCAAACTTTACCATCTTTGAGAAGTGTGATGTCAACGGAACGAACACCCATCCTGTCTTTGCTTATCTAAAAGACAAGCTCCCCTATCCTGACGACGACCCCAACTCCCTCATGCAGGACCCCAAGTTTCTAATTTGGAGTCCAATCAACAGGACGGACATCTCTTGGAACTTTGAGAAATTCCTCATCGGGCCAGAGGGAGAGCCCTTCAAAAGATACAGCAAAAAGTTCCCCACCATTGATATCGAGCCTGACATTCAAAGACTGTTGAGATTAACCAAGACCTAAGAATAGCCTCCTCCTCTTTAATGACATGCATCCATCACAGTCAAAGCTGATATGCTGCCTCCGCACTTTAAAGCCTTATTAAATGAGGGTGATATTCTGAAAAGCTGAGGGAATATTATCTGAGAGCTTATAAGTGCTTTAATAGAAGCGGAGGAGTAAGTTCAAAAAATTGTAAAAAAAAAAAAGTTTCATATTAAAGTTCTACGTTTAAATAAATGTGGTTTCACTTCTTAGAAATTACCACTTGGAATGCAGTCCTTTGCACGTTTTGTTTCTTGTCTTGTGCTAGCCTGGCCAGCAGATGGTGCTGCTGATTTGATCATACAAACTGATAACTTGTGCTTTTGTGAATTAACATTCATCCCACACACACACACTCACAAAATGTTTGCACTGGATTAAAGCCCTGAAAACCAATAAGAACTCTCCCTGATTTGTCTTTTTTAGTTTACAACATACATACAGTGCAGCACCTGCTAAAAATTTGTGTTCCTGAGATGCAGGGTTGACAAAAATAGATGTTGTCATGTCTCAAACAGCTCTGTGTGGGCATAATAATGAGGCTTGAAATACAGTAGGAGGGATGGGGAATTATAATGCATGTTGTCATTGCACGCTAACACTCAATGAAATAACTCACAGGATATTTCTCCGCATTAGGCATCCTCTAGCCTGCTGATTCATTCTTCATTCGTTGAATTTGTTACACACATACATTTCCAAGCATCTGCTGACACCAGTGGCCTATACAAGTGGAGGGATGCTTTACTGCCAGTGACACCAGAGGATAAGTCCTAAATCATGCATTTATGAAAGCATCGCCCTTGCCACTGTGTAATAAGCCCTTATCCAGCTTTAGTTTTCTATGCACAGTATGCATTGTATGCAAGGTCTGCAGATTAGCAGTGGATTTTCTGCACATCCGCTCACATCCACATCAGCTGATGATGTCAGAGCCTCAGGCTGCACTGGCCAGGCAGTGCTCTAATGTCTTTGGCAGGTTGCTGCAGGGACAACAGTGAAACATTGTCACCTGACATTGTTATATTTCTGTTTCTAGATACCCCAACTCACTGTCTTTGCATATCAAATGTGTATTGGCACCATACACGAGGACATTTGATTAATATATTCACCACAGGTCCACTGGTCTGTGGTTGACATTCAGGTAAGTAATGTTGCAATTAGAGGCAGCAAATATTGGAGGAGGAATGCCAGGGGCCTCTCCTTCAGCCTCTGTACTGCTCCCCTGCACACACAGCCTGCAGAAAAATACCACCAAAGATCGTTTATGTTGGAGCAATGAATCACTCAAGTCAATTCCTTGAAAATAATGTGATTGATAGAATAACAGAATTAAACAAAGACACTAAAAAAAAAAAAAAAAAAGATTAAGGCTGCAAGCAGCGTTGAATGGGTCCTCGCACCCCCGCGTCTGTCGGGAAGGGTCACAGTTGGGCTTAAAGCATGTAGCAACAATAACTTTGTCTATAATCTGACAATTTTGTGAAATGATACAGTAGTTTTAATAACAGGCTTACTTCCTGTTCCCATTAGGGGGCGTAGTGTGCGTGAGCCGTTTTTGTCATTACAACCCTTGAAGCAAAGTCAAGTTACAACAACTTCCTGTCCATGGCGAATAATGCATTCATCGTGGCACTGGCATTTGATGAAACCTAACATGGTTCATTATTCAACATCATTAAGGTGTAAACATTATTCAGATTGAAATAAAGTAGAACCAGCCAAACCTCTGAGGAGCTGCAAATCTTCGAATAAATGATGTCATTTCCTGCTGCTAGTAGGTGGCAGTATGACCATGAGTCAATATTGATATGCAGATGTGATCAGGCTGACACCCTTGAGAAGTATTTCAGGCCTGGTGCATATAGAACAATGTACACTGAAGTTATACACATTTCGTTGCTCACAGTGACACTCAAAATGGCGACCCTGTCACGCCCACACTGTGAAACTAAAATGAAAGATTTTAATAACTTTTGATCCCGATGGGGTAGGAGTACACACAGCAATTTTCATGAGGATGTGAAAAAATCCCTTAGAGGAGTTCATTAAAGTACACAACGTGTTATCGCCAAAAATGGCTCTTCGATACAAAATGGCTGACTTCCTCTTGCGTTTAGCTGATGGTCGCTAGAGACTTTTTTGTAGAACTAGGTATGATACATACCTCAACCAAATTTCTTCCATATACTGAAAGTATTCCCAAGGGCTGCAGTTTAGGGGGCGCTAGCGAGTCAAGCCCCGCCCACTTGCGAAACCAATGAAATAGGCTGCGTAAATTTTCACAACTGACCAGTCTGCCAAGTTTCATGAGTTTTTGAGCATGTAAGAGCCATTAAAAAGGTATTTGACTAAAAATAATATAATTATTAGGCCTATTAATATAATTATTAATATTATTAATTATAGGCCTGTAATATTATAGCTTAATAATTCCTTCAGGTAGCCAACAACTCACACTGGTTGGTGCTCGGGCCTTGAACAAAGCCTCATCATAGCCTCTTTAAAATTATGTAAAATATAAAATTACACAAATTCTGACTCAATACTGACTAAAGCAATATTACCTAATAAAACTTTCTTTTTTTAAAACGACAGTCATATCATGTTGAATGCAGAATTTAATCTTAAGACACCTTGAAAAATTTGTTCTCTCAATTTTGTCAGCATTAAGTTTATGTTTTTTTAAGAGGGTATGCACTGAAAGATTGAATTTAAGCAATTAAAGAAGAAAAACACCAAAAATGTTGTTCAAATTAGTCGACCAAACTTAAAACATAGGCAGCTCATGGGTCATAGGAATTAAAATGGCTATTCATCACATTTTCCCTACTGGCAGGGTAATCTGGGCTACTTAATCACGGTTTCTCAATGCAGGCTCATTAGAATTTCAGAAAAAAAGGATGTAAAGGGGGAAAACTGGAGGGCTGGAGCTGTCTCGCATTAGCTTGCACAGTTTATTAGCCTAGAAGCTACTAAACAGCTCAGAGGCTGATGTCACCGCAGAGTGAGAGCTCTTTGTTTTCCCTCCTCTCCGTTTACCCTCTCCAGGTGTGCGCTGTTGCCACGGAAACGTTTGCTTTCCCCACGAAGCCTTCTCGCGAGACTCCCGGGTACAGCGAGAGAGAGGGAGAGAGAGGGAGAGAGAGAGAGAGGAGGCTGTCTGAATGATCTCATCCCTCCAGCAGCTGCATAGCGCAGCCAGGCAAACCCGTAACTTTCTATCAAACTTCCAAGTTGCCTTTCGGAGGAGCACGCCGGGGCAGTTTTTTCGGTTTGAACGGTTTTCCGCGAAGGTAAGGAAGAGCGCCGCGCAGTTTGTGTGTTTGGACTTACGGGACCTTGTTAACGAGTTGAAACAAAAGGAGGAAAAGCCGCTCCGTGTTGTGTGACATGTGAAAGCTTGAGGCAGAAAGGAGGAAAGGTGAGTCGGGAACGTGGTGCTGGTCATGTGCGGGCTGTTGTTCGCGCTTCAAGGTGCTCAACGTACACAACATCTGTTGGCTGTATGTGGACAAAGCACATCTTTGTGCTGTGTGAAGGTGCAGTGTGGAGTCAGTGCGCAATCAGTGCCACTGTATTTTTTTTTAACTAATTGGGTTCGGTGGTCGACGGAGTGGACTCGGTTAGAAACGTTTTTACCCGACTATCACTCGGGCTGTCAAACCTCTGCGTCGTTGTAGCTATTCACTATATATGTCAAGGGCATTGTTCCCAGCACTGCTTCGGGGACACGATTCACAGGTGGTATCGTGCACACTACAGTAGCTACACTACTGCTTAGCCTGCAGGATGTGTGGATGCCTAATTGTGTAACTGCCACCATCCGATAATCAATATTTTCAGCGTTGTGCTGCTGCCGCACGAGGAGGGATTCAGGCAGGTGATTTCCTTGTGTCACATCTGGCTGGCCCTGAGAGCTCTGGTTTGTTTAGCCCACAGCTTTGCCTGGTTCATCCTCATGTTGAACAGATTAGGCCAAGGTGATTGCATTCAGCCTGATCAATATGCCGTGTGAAATTCTGTTCGTTAGGTCTGCCAGTCGTGGCCCTCTATGGCATTTGGATGTAATAAAATGTACTCTATCAGACACTGTTGTTGCTGATATATTTTGGCTTAATGGGCACATAAAACCAGTCTTTTTTTTACCACTTTGGGCAGCTAGGCTGTTTGGGAATAATGAGAGAATGCAGATCATTACAGCACTGGCAGACTCAGGATGTTTGACTGGCAGGGGCGAAAATAGTAAAAAGGGCACTTGTTGTTTGCTGTGGGGCAACAGTGCGCAGAGAGTCAATAGGCACTTTACCACATTTTTGAAAGGGCACCCTAGAGGGGACTTTGCCATGTTTTGGGCATTGGGAGGGCATCCTAGAGGGGACTTTACCACGGTTTGTCCACTGGAAGGGCACCCTAGAGGGGACTTTACCATGTTTTGTGCACTGGAAGGGCACCCTTGAGGGGACTTTACCATATTTTGTGCACTGGAAGGGCACCCTAAAGGGGACTTTACCATGTGTTGTGCACTGGAAGGGCACCCTAGAGGGGACTTTACCATGTGTTGTGCACTGGAAGGGCACCCTTGAGGGGACTTTACCATATTTTGTGCACTGGAAGGGCATCCTAAAGGGGACTTTACCATGTTTTGTGCACTGGAAGGGCACCCTTGAGGGGACTTTACCATATTTTGTGCGCTGGAAGGGCACTCTGGAAGGCGCTTCATCATGTTGTTTTTCTATCATAGGGGCATCTAAGATGCACTTTTGCAATGTTTGTTCTAACATTGAGGCACAGGGGTGGGGTGGGGGGTTGCCCCTTGTCCCTCCTCTGAGTCTGCCACTGAATTACAGTGGTGGAGACCTGATGCAAAAGAAAAAAAAGAGCTGGCAAAGCAGGGCAACAAAGCAAACAGAGGTTTGTTTGGATAGTAACAAATGGGAAACTGTGCCAGCCTCAAGTGGGCTCCCCCTCACTGAATTACAGTACTTGCTCCAGTAGCAGTGCTTGTTGGATAACTTGGCATGAGTCAGGTTAAAAAAGGAAGCTTTGGAGTTGAGTTTAGCCCTGGGCAAGAATCAAGGATTTTTAGCATTCTTGATAGGCTTAGCTGACCTGCGGTGGGCATGACTGATCATACAGCTGCACTGCCATTTCTAATGGTGAGTCTAATCTCAGCTTTGTCCCGTTTGCTTGTTCAAGTCGTAGCTATTATTCACGCAGGACTGCTTCCTCCCTTCCCTGATGGGCTTTCTTATTGAGAATTAATCTATTGCAAATGCAGCAGCTTTCTGTTCCTGTTGGAAAGCCGTGAATGCTATGTTTTAAATGCCACAGTGGGCCAACAGGTCTGTGTTTAACGCTGCTGACAAAAATAGCATTCAAGGTTAAGGTGAGATGTTGCTGCACTGGACTTAAAACATCTAGTTTAGAGAGATTAGTTTGCAGCCAGAGTGAAGCTAAACTAAATGACACGACAAGTACAAAGATGAGTATCGTAAGATGAGTGTTGTGTTGTTCTCCTCAGAATGCATCTACATGTAAACTCACAATAGGATGTGTCCTCAAGATAAAAAGCCACTGCTTCCCACGTTTCCCACCAGCATAAATAATCCTCCCCCAGTTTATTACTGAAGGACGGTGTTTCTATTTTCACTTAAATGCATCATACTTCTCACATTACAACAACAATTGTCATTGTGCTTCGTTTGTCACAGAGTCTTTCAGACATGCCCACATGTTCACAGAGGGATGCTTCCTGTTGCTAAGTTGAGCTTGTGTTTCTGTTGTCTCTTGAGCTTTGGCTCGTTGGGAATAGCTTGAGCAAAGATAAAAGACAGCGAAAAGAGGAGCGTTGTGCTGCTTTATAATTTGCCACTCTGGCATGGTGTATGCTGCAATTGTGCCTAAGTGGCCATCATGAAATGCTGAAATCGACAGTTTATATTTAACATTGAACAATGACATCAGTGTTACTCTAGGTGAAAGTGCACTATTATTTAATGATCTAATGTCTAAAGCAGGTTTTGAGCATGTTTTTTTACCACTGATGTGCCAGTTCTTACATTCACTCAAAAAGATTTAAAGGAACAAACCAGTCCAATTTTGACTTCTCACCATCAGCAGAGATCGCCCCTATCTTCTACAAATGTCGTTTAGATTAGATAATCGTGATTTGGACGTGGATGATTCTAAATCGATTAAAAAATGTCAGATAATCGAAATTTCAAATAACATAAAATACACGGAGCAAAAAAGTGGAAAACTGGATAGCAGCGCGCTGCACACCCAGATAGTTTACAGGAAGCACATAAAAAAACAAGAAAAAAAAACATGGCTGACCGTGAGATCCCTTTGGCTTCTACAAGGTTGACAGAAATTATTGCTTGAGCTGCAACAATTAATCGAGTAATCGATTAATCAATCTGTAGAAAATTAACCGCCAACCATTTTTGATAATCGATTAATCATTTCAGTCATTTTTCAACGAAAAAAGTAAAAAGAATTGCCGGTTTAGCCTCTTAAATGTGAGGTTTGCTTCTTTTTTATTATCATTTATTATAATAAATAAGGAGTCTTTGTGTTTTGGGCTGTTGTTTGGACAACCAAAGGAATTTGAGGATGTCACGTTTGGCGAAAAATAATCGGCAGATTAATCGATAATGAAAGTAATGGTTAGTTGCAGCCCTAATTATTACGCCTGGAAAAATAGTTCCATTAAAGTGCTGCCTTCCTACCTCGAACATTAGCATGAAGAAGAAGTTTGACACAGACCTTCTTTTCAACTAATGTTGTCACAAATTGTCAGGTACTTCCTGTAACATCTATTGAATAGATTGACAAATGTAAACAAACACATATCTCATAGATAAAGCTATTTTGGGAAAAATGCTTGGACTTTATGTAACCCGTTGGCTGATATTGACAAAGGACACTTACATGTAGTAACACTGGCATGGTCCTTCAAGGTTGCATCATTTTTTAAAGTTGTTCTATCTCAGCTCTAGTAAACGTGTGGTACCACCTGACTGGCTGCTGTTCAGAATGTGTCCCTGATGCTTCTGACTGCCTGTTGCTGATGCCAGGCCACACGATTGAGTAAACAGACCTTGCGATTCGACCCTGAATGATCTGGTGCACTTACATGAACAATGTCAGCTGCAAGGCCAGTTTCTTCATGCTTGTTTATTCTCTGACAGACACGAAATGAGTCACGTATTTATGAGAATTGACACATTCAGTAATAACTTGAAATATATCTCTCTTTTTTTTGGAAAAAAAAAGGAAGCTCCTTCCGTTTGAACATGAGTGATGTGTCTGACCAGTATTAGTCAGCCCATAGTCAGAAGTCAAATGACTTGATGATAATATAGCCCAAGGGTTTTTTTTGTTTTTTTTTTCTTTCATGGAAGTGTCTCTGTGCTGGTGACTGATGGGGTCGATGAGTTTGACTGTAATGAGGTGTGACTACGGTTCTGCGTTTCCTGCTTGCTAAACTGTTGGAATGTTTCGTCTTTGTCTGGATCGGACGGTCCACTGTATTCCAGCCAATGGAGGAAAGCGGAGGGCTCGGAAGCTACAATAGTGATGATGTAATCCCTTTTCAGCGCTCTGTCACTGAGTAAATGCGTGCAGACAAAGGAAAATTCCCGTCCTTTTCACCCCACCTGCCACAAAGTTTGGGGAATTCTGACCTCGCAAAAAATGCACTGCGATTCGGACACTATAATTATCTATGCAGGAGCTTCTGTGGGGCTCACAGACACTGAGGGAGTTTAGCAGTGGGACAGGCTTCAAGTCTAATACTGTCTCTGATTTTGACCCTCAACTGTCTGACAGTTGGTTCTTTATTGTTCGGTCTGTTGCTTGTATGTTTATAAACTAAAGCAACATCTCTGCGACTGGTTTTTGTCATCCTGCCTTCAACTTTCAACCCGAAACCAAAACCCACAGTCATGCAGGGATCAGACTCTGCGTAATTCCCCTTTTCTGCTCCCGTCAAACCTCATCCATGTCGAAAATAGTAGGACACGGTGCAGGGATCGGAAGATGGAGGAGAAAAGAATGAAAACAGTTGGAGGAACAACCGCTTATTTAAAAAGGACTCCAACTGAGAGAAGAAAAAGAAAACTTTCCATAATGAAATCTGGGATTGTGAAGATGATGATGTGTTGCTGCAG
>JAPZDX010000007.1:16508375-16522551 GCA_029783625.1 Naso annulatus | reverse complement strand
CTTGCTTTTTGACAAGGGGTGATTTTTTTTAGTCTCTAGTCTGGGAAGAGAGAGGTTGAAATGCTGGTCCTCCTCTTTCGCCTCATGGATGAAATGGAGAGGTGCGGTAATCAGGATCCTTGAGGACAATCAAGCAACCCCACCCAGAGACTCTCACCCACTCCCAGCCTTTGGCTTCTCCTCATATTCTGTTTCTTGAGGCACCATGTGCTGAGACTTCTCTTCTCGCTGTTGGTTACAAGTCTTTCTATGATTTTTTTTTTTTCTGATGGTTTGGAAGAAAACACAGGATGCAAGAATTTGCGGCACCACTCTCAGTGATATATCTTGAATGCTGATTGTGGCTATAAAACAGAATCACGCTGTCATCGACCAGGGAAATCTTTTTGTCACTTTGCACTGATTCCAGCGTTGACTCAGGAATCAGGATACTGGGCGGTAATGCTCTGAAAAGCATGACTGCTCCTCGGTGAAACCAGGAGGTAGGCTAAAGATCTCATCTTGATGTTCGTAGGTTGTTGTGTGTTGATTTTGGTAAAACCCCGCAGAGTAGTTGATGCAGGGATTACTGGTTACAAAACTATAGACATTTTTAGTTGATTGGAAGTCATGCAGTTGCAAATGTAAACACACATCACCCTCACAGATTGTGGAAGTCAAGTTTCAGGCTAGTACGTGTGTGTGTGTGTAGCAAGGAGGTTGTTTGTTTTGATATTTGTCATCATTCCTTGTGACTGTATCCTTATATCTTACGAAAGACCTTGTCAGGAAGGGGACGTCCTTACTTCTCTAATCTCTATTAATAAAACGGATGTTATAATTTTTTTGAGTCATCCGGTTATTAATAGCCTGTTGTTGCTTGCTGCTGAGATTTAGATAATGCTCAGGTCATATTGAGCCAGACCAGAGCATTAGGGGAGTAAGTGGCCTGGGGCCAGCAGGGTGCTAATCTGCTGCTTTCAACCGCTGTCTCAAAGTCACACAGGGCCAGCAAGGCAGATTGCATAACGAGACTTTTGTTTAGGAAACACAGGCCGTTTGTGCTCTAGCTCGAGCCGCAGCGCTGCTTCTCCATACCGTGATGTAGCAGCGAGTGGCAGGGTGTCAGCACTGGGAGCTGGCTTGTCAGCTGTGATTGGATGTATAGTATTTATATGCCATGTTTAGTCAGGCATGCTTGCAACATTTCTGCCACAGGCAATGGCTGCATTATCTGTTTAATGGACTGGATGGAGAGTTGTCAGAACTGTCACATCAGCTTATCCGAAAACCGGTTTCCTCGTTCTCATGGGCTTTTAGTGTCGATGCAACTGACTGTATATATATATATGCACTTATATCCTCTATATAACCTCCATACTAGAAAATTTCTCAAACAGAATGAGTACAAACATGCTATCATCGCTTTTAAGAAACCAAATAATTCTGGCCAAATTGTAAATTAATCCCAGTTTGTTCAAAGAACACTTGGCTGAATTTTTTCAACCCTTAGCCTTTGTTTTTATGAGCTACAAGTATGAGACAGTATTACCTGCACCTGTTCACTAATTTATAGTAATTCAACTCAAGGGCAGCCATTGTATTCATGGAATAGGAGCAGTTGAGGGTAACAAGAGGAGAGTTTTGCCCCTAGGAATTCTAACGCCCTCCTTTATACTCACAAGGAAAAACAGGTCGAAGGCAACAATACCTCGGGGGAAGCCATGTGAAGATGTCTCACTATGCTTTTTGACAACACCATGTGCTGTTTGTCCTTGCAGTGTAGCGTTTTTAATAGGAAAATCATGGAAACAAAAGCATTTCGTTGGCTTTCAATTTTTATTTATTGTCATGCTTGAGTTTTATGCATACAATCATGAGTTTAATGCCATTTATATTTTATATGATTTGAAGTTTATGTATTTGTGTTCACATATGCAGCTCAAAGCCAATACTGGAGTAAATGACTCTTTTGTTTTCTTGTTTATTTTTTGGTTTATATTGCAGAATCAGAACCAAACTTTTAAAGCATAGCAGAAGTGATTCACTGGTAAGGATTGTATTGGTTTTATGTAATTTAGCAGTTTTTATTTATTTCTTCTGCAGTGTGGCTGTCACCCGTTCCCAGGACGTTCCCTCCTTTGGCCCACCAATCCCCAAGGGTGTGACTTTCCCCAAGTCCACTGTCTTCAGGGACTTCCTGTTGGGCAAAGTCATCAACGCTGAGAACGCAGCTCACAAGTCTGATAAGTTCGGTGCCATGGCAACACGCACACGGCAGGAGTACCTGCGCGACTTGGCAGAGCGGCATGTGACCAGCACTCCAGTAGAACCCACTGGGAAGTTCCCCTTCATCTCTCTGGCACACAAACGACGGGAGAAGGTGCGCCCATACAGCGGGGCGGAGCTTCGGAGCCTGGGCGCCATAACCTGGCAGGTCCACGCTGAAGATCAAGTCGCCGGTGCCGAACGCGAGTGCCTGTTGGCCATTTCAAATGACTTTATCATCCTGTTGGATCAGGAGGCCAAAGCGGTCGTGTTCAACTGCGCCACACGGGATGTGATTGGTTGGTCAACGGGGAGCCCCGCCTCCATGAAGATCTACTATGAGCGCGGTGAGAGCGTGTCACTGCGCTCCATCAATAACAACACAGAAGACTTTGGAGAGGTTGTCAAAAGACTGGAGGTCAGTGGGGCGTCACTACCATCTATGACAGTACATCTCATTAGCACGCACCATCTGCTGTAGCTATCAGACGATACACTGAGCCAAACACCCGTCTGACAAACAGCTTGTTAAAAAAAAAAAAACACCACAGCCTGGGATGCTACTTCTTTTATCAGTGTATATACATGTTAGCTAGTCTTTGAAAAATATATCCATCACAGGTAACACTGACTTCAGCAGTATAAAAAATATTCAGTTCTCAATGAACCTGCAGGTGTGAATAAATGCAAAGGTCACGGCCTTTTAAAATATCCAAGTAAACAGTGAAGAAGTATGTTTTAAAAAGTGCTGAGTGAAGTTTTTAAGTGGCACCAGTAACTTCCAGTCCTTTGATCTCCGAGGCCATAATATTTCATCCGTCCACTTCCTTGACAACAGTAGTACAGAAAAAATTAGACCTAAGTATTGTTGATGTTATTATAGCATTGTAAACGCGTAGCCTCAAATTATACAGTCCCCAGAAAGCCACAGCTGTTGTGTTGACTCTGTAATTATAAGTCATGCTGAGCATAATACATAGTCATTTGGTGATATCATTACTGAGGGTTTCAGTGCGGTGCACATGTGGAGGTAAGGCAGTGCCTTTTGTCTGGGCATTTGAATCCCAGTTCCAGCTGGTGGTGAACAGTAAAAAAGTAAAGATTTATTGTCGCTGCTGCCAGCACTGACACATGCTCTTCTTTGTAAAGCAGGAATGTGTTTGTTCCATTTTTCCCCTGGTCTTTGTTGCGGGCATCATGACATGTATTAGCACTGTGGCTAATTGCATCTCTGCTCCTTCTTTGATTTGCTCCCAAGCTGCACTAACTACTATTTACTTCTCAATTAACTTCCCACAGGTAGAGGAAGAGCTAGACAGGGTGTCTAAGGATAGTCGCTTATCATAAGGGTGTAGCAAATATTTTAAATTAAAGTGCTTAGCACCCTTAACATCGTATGGCATTGAAATATGTGCCTTAGCTTGGGTCAGATTAGAGCAAGTGTGGAAGATAGTTTATTGCTTCACCTTTATGTTTTTAGGGGAAATCGTATGCTTTTCCGAAAAACCTCTCTCTGATTCATCCCTCTGCGTCCTCAGTTGTTGACCAAAGGCAGTCAGACCACAGAGATGACCCTGCGCCGTAATGCTTTGGGCCAGCTCGGCTTTCACGTCAACTTCGAGGGCATCGTTGCTGAGGTGGAGCCCTATGGTTACGCTTGGCAGGCTGGTCTCAGGCAGGGCAGCCGATTGGTGGAGATTTGCAAAGTGGCTGTGGCCTCGCTGTCTCACGAGCAGATGATCGACCTTCTGAGAACCTCTGTTACTGTCAAGGTGGTTATTATTCCCCCTCATGAGGACTCCACACCACGCAGGTAGAGTGGAAATCAGTAGATGCAGGAAGAACTCATCATGTAGCTTTTTGAGTCTGTCTGTGAAATATCCTGCCTTTGAACGCTTCATGTGCCAACAGAGGCTGCTCGGAAATCTACCACATGCCGCTGGTGGATTACAAGAACCACAAGGAGGGAATGCCCTACGAGTTAAAGTTCCCCTTCCGCCCCACCAACAACAACACCAAGTGGCCGCGCACCTCGTCCAGCCCTCAAACCCGCACTGCTGGCACAGCGGGAACGCTGATCAAGGCCCCGCCCTCAGACTTCAGTGACCGCAACTCTGCTGCTATTCCCCGAAGTGTGTCCAGCGACGGGCGACCACTCAATCCCAAAAGGTCAGAAAATAAACACGGTGCCGTTATAATGCTTGCAGACACTGAACACACAGCTGTCTAGCTGCAGTATACAGTTTGTCTTAAATGACATACTTTTGCGTCGCCACAGATATTCCCCAGGGAATGACAACTACGCTCTTGCCTGCTCCATCGTGATGGGTCGCACGATGCACAACACAAACTCCCCTTCCAGCCTCTCCTACACGGACACCATGAGCTCGAGCCACTGGAGGCAGAAGTCAATGCCTGATGGGTATGTTCTGCATCTCACTTTGGGTAACAGTTGCTAAATTGGCTTAGCACTTCCTGGCAACATAGGTCACTGTCTTTATCTCCCCTCTAGGTTCAATAACAACTGCCAATCCCCTGGGTCATCTGTACGGCAGGTGGCAGGTGAAGGGGTCAATGGGATGAAAGCAGGCCCTGGCACTGGTGTTGGATGGTCTCGAGGTGGAGAAGGGGAAGCAGCCAGCAGACTTGGGGACAAAACCAGCGGGGGTAAGGCGAACTCCGACCTCTTGGATCAGTATAGTGATAAAAATAAAATGTGACTATCACTTGTTGACATGCCTCATTGCCAATATGTCTTTGCTTTTTACAGATACTGTGGTTTCCAAGGTAGTGAATCCTCGCCTGCAGTCATCAGAGCAGGGCAGCCACATGTCTCCCAGCAAAAACACAAAGGTCAGTCACAAAACAAGTGCCATTATTTAAAAACTTGATGAAATGCTAATTTTTTCCCCCCATCTCTTAATAGCAGGATGCTCCCTATTCGTCCAGCCAGTCAAGCAGCAACACTCTCTCGAGCAACGCCTCCAGCTCCGCCCACAGCGATGAAAAGTGGTATGAAGTGGGCTCGCGTTCAGGAGTGCGGAATGATCTCGAGCTCGCCGGCTACCTGCAAGGCACCTCCACTGACAGTGGCATCGATGCCACCTCCTTCACTGCCACACAAAGCAGCACAGCTTCCTCCACCGGTGCCTTCAGGGCCAAAGACAAAATCCCATGGCAGGACGATCCAGCAGGAGGCCAGAGGGCCACAGACACTCCACCCCCACAGACACCCGACTCTCTTGACGTGGTTGGAAGCAGTGAGATCCCAGCCAAGAGTCCATCAGCCTTTCCACCAGTTCCTGACAGTGGCTCCTACAGCCTCAGTGATGCCACCTCCCACTCCAGGTGCACAAATGTTCTGTTACAGTCAGCTGTTGGCAGCTGAGGAATTTGTGCCCTTGCATCAGTGTTTCATTAAACAGACAGTGATTCATTGTAGTCCAGATATATCCTGTACCATCCCAGATGGAAAAGTCCAAAGCTCTGCGATTTGGCAATAACAATGGGAGAAAAGCTGTGTGTGTGTGTGTGTGTGTGTGTGTGTGTGTTTGCATTTGTATGTATCTGTGTCTCCCTGTGCCCATGATAAAAAGGAAGTGCTTGAAGTTGCTAGAAAGGCAGACTGTGAGCTCAGCACTGTTTCCCCTCTTCTAAATCCCACTTCCTTTGAATCAACCGAAGCTTTCCTCCCTCTCTTCTTCACTCAGCCAGAAATAACTGGGCTCCACCAGACCTGTACATCGGCAGCTTTGTTTTATAGTATGCGCACGCACATGTGCACTTGCACACGCCGCAAAACTTGCCGTTTGAAAATTCAAGCTTCAATGTCAAACTATGTTGGAAAGTTATTTGAACTAATGGTGAGCAAGGACACCGTGTCCTGTTTTTATTATCTACAAATTTATCACTTAATCCCATCTGCAGGGACATAGTGATGGAACAGGTTAACTAATTTGTTTATTTTCTTTTAAGATGCAAACAGTCAAAATGCAACTAATGAAAGAAGAAAAAGGGCCCTTGGGGAGAATAATATTCTAGTCAAAATACAGATACAGATGCTTCATCAGTCATGATTATGAAACCTCCTTATGAAGGACAAAATAAAATCAGACATAAAGTCTGTAAGTTAATTGTGCTCTACTGCCACTCTTGCAGCCACTTAATCTGCTTGTGGTGCTTTTACATTTCATAATTACATAGTTATCGAAGTCTGTGACATCTTTAACCCATGCAAATGTCTCACCTCCCTCGACACATTCAGCTCCGGCCACTCAGGGAGTCCGATGGGCCAAGGCGGCAGCCCCACGTCGCCACAAGACGAGGCGGCCGCTACAGCCACCTCACCCACATCCCCGAACAGCCAGTCCCCAGGGAGCAAGAGTTTCTACCCACGTCAGGGAGCGACCTCAAAGTATCTGATTGGCTGGAGGAAACCCGGGGGAACAGTCAACTCTGTGGACTTTGGCAGCACTCGCAAGTAAGATAGAAATAGTTTTCACTAAACATCTGTGAATGTTTAAAACTGTCTCCTGCAGTGCTGCATGTTGTGAAAGTTATCATTCAGTGAAAAAATGTGTCCTGCTGCTCGGGGTGTTGACGTTTGAGACACTGGAGAGGGGAATATATACTTTGTCATATTTTGGCCCTCTGACTGCTCACCTCGGTTCAAAACTTACTCCAATTTGTCCAACATTGCCACCATGTGGTGTAGTTTGGTTCTAAGGTTTTAAACCTTTTTCTTTCTTAACTAAATCTTTTGGTGCTTAGAGAAGAGTGACTAAACATAATTGCTAAATCTGACAACCTTCGTTCTTCTTCTCCTTCAATACGGTCATTAGTTTCTTTATAATGTGTTATTTGATTTAAGAGGTCCTTGTCTAAGTTCAACCTTGCTTTCATCTCCAGGCGGCACCAGAGTGATGGTCTACTGGGTGGTCAGCCGCAGCTCAGGGCGAATCTCCGCGGTTCCCAGTCGCCCCAGCGGCACACAGCCAAGTCCAGTCTGGAAGAAGACCTGAAGAAGCTCATCACACTTGACAGCCCTCCACCCACAACAAATGAAGAGAAGGTACAAGAAAAGGCTGTGGCCTAAATGTTTATGCTAATGCTAATAATATAGAAACAGTAAAATGATTCTTGATTAGGTGTCCTTGAACTGAGGGGGTACCTGAGGTATCAGGGGTTACATTAATATGCTTTTTTAAAATGGATTCTGATAGTTTGCTAAAGCAATTCATAGGCAGCAGCAACAGTTAGCTTAATACAATGACAGTTATAAAACAATAGTTTGCTAAAATAATGGATAAAGCATTGAAATATTAAGCTAAAAGAAGCTGATAAATAATTGAAATAAGCAGTTAAAATTGTTGTATTTTGTTAATTTTGTTACCTGATATGTTTTTAGACATGTATTTTTTGTGCTAATGTATATTGTGTTGTGTCTATAGGGAGCATCTCAAAGGGACAACAGATGGAAATTAGACTTTGGCTACACTCTGACTTGTTTGCATTGCCATGTTTTTTAAGAATGTTCATTAAGTTGCACTGTCCCTCCCAAGTAAACAATAAACAAGTAATGAACAGATATTTGAAAGACAAATTGTTGGCTAATAAGTAGTTAATAAACTATGAAATTCTGTTAGTTAGCTAAAAAATAATGGAAATTTGATTAAAATACTAACTAAAGAATTTAAAAACACTGAAATAGACTTAAAGCTAGTCAACACTAGCTAATGGTTAAACATTCAATATAGTCAGAAGTAATTAAATTAAATTAAGTAGTTTAAAAGTTGATATAATCAGCTAAAAATAACAAATAAATGGTTCAAACATCCAGCTTCTGCAACAACAGGTACACAAACTAAAATTGAAACAAACTGACAGTTCATTCCTTTTAAAAACTATTGTAGTATTATTAATGTTTATATAATTAATAAAGTTTAAATCACATCCAGTCTCTGATCTTAAGAATAATAAGAACACATTTAAAACATGACACAAGGTACGATTAAGCTCAACTAGGGCTGTGTGGGTGTGTCTCACTAAAACAGGTGGGAACCACTGACAGAATACCATTCCTGTTAACATTTTGTGAGTTTGAAAGTGGTACAAGCATATTTTCACCTAAACATGAATGCGCGAAACGGAGGGGTAGGGCTGAGTGGTAGGTGCAAGGGGTGAAATGGGATTGATCCTTTGTCTTACTTAAGTCCTGCCCCTTGTCTGTCTCTGTCCAAAGCCTTTGTTCCCGGGTCCGCTGCCATCTCGTCGCTCCCTCCAGAGAACCTTGTCAGATGAGAGTATTTACAGCGGGCAGAGGGAGTCGTCCTCCAGCGGGCAGCGGGACACGCCCACTGACCTTCTGTTCAGCTGCTCCACCATGCCACGCTCACCCACCACTCGCAATGGAGCGAGCCGGCGAGCATCACACAAATCCCTGGGTGAATCTTCAGTTTTTATAGCTCATCATAGAGGAAGAGGAAATGTGAGAATGTCCTATGAACCTTGTGTAGCAATAAAGTAGGACATTATTATTTGCATTACAAAGTAAGTCTTTAGAGAAGAAGGATTGTATCTTAATCGTAGCATTCCTGTTGGCTGCAAAATGTAATTGAGAAACAGATACACATGCTGTCCAGGGTTTTACTTTGTGTTTTTCCATCACAGGAGACCTGTCAGCACCAGAGAGCTCAGAGCCAGAGCAGAACAGGAAGCAGCAGGACCCGCAGGACCCTGTCCTCATGCCCCTGCCTGAGACTGGGGCAGATGGCCCACTGGACTGGGCTCATCTTGTAGACGCTGCCAAGGCCTTTGAGGGTAGGCATATGTCCTGTTTTAACTTCCTCCTCCAAATCATTGGAAGTTGAGGTTAATTACTGGTATTACTTTTTAATGGGAGGTGTGGCAGAAAAACCCTTCTGCCATCTTTATTCTCACCAGAAGAGGGCACTGTTACTCTTTAGACGTTCTCTGTCAATGTCTCATAATACCTCTTTAAACTGTTTTTTTATTCAGAGCAGAGGCTGGTCTTCCTAGCAGCCCAAGAGGAGAGCGCCATGGCTGAGAGTGCGGCAGCCACCAGTCCCCAGCAGGCTGAGCCTCAGGCAGCCCCACTGAGACAGCCATCGCCTGGGTAAGAGGCCTCGGGTCATGGCCTGGGACCAGTGTTCACTTTAATCTACTGGTGTGCAGCACTGAGCCAGAGGAGACCCTGCAGATTTCACTCCCTTCAAACACTACTGCTGATATCACTAATTAGTCCTCCACTCTGTGTGAATCATGCTAAAACGTAAAACGTAAAAAGTAAAATCAGTAACTGTGGTGTTCGGCTGAAATGAAAGCATCTGCAGGAGCTGAAAATTCGTCTTTTCACTGTGGCTCAGCACTAACCACTGCAACACTCCAAAGCTTCAATGCTTGTCACACCTAATGTCTCATTCTTTTTTTTTTTTTTTTTAATCAGAGAGACTCCAGCCTGCCTGATGGGGAAGGTCAGCCAGCTGGAGTCAATGGTGAAGTTGCTACAGGAGGACTTGAAGAAAGTGAGTTACGATGAGGAGTGAAAGCTCTTCCTTGGAACATTTAAATACATCTAATGTAATACTGGATTCATACCGACAACAAGAGCTGCCTCAAATCTATAGAGAGATCTTAGTTGTCATTGTCAAAACAATGAAAGTCAGTTTAGCAGCTCTTCAGTGTGCAGCATAAACAAAACACAATAGCAGCATAGACAAAAACACAATTAGTTAAGACAACAAAAAACAGTAAAAACAATAAAAAACAGTTCAAAGTGCCCTGTGTCTGTGTGCAAATGTAGGCAAGCAGGGTTGCTGCTTCTCAGCAGTCATTCGCTTAAGCGATTGGGAGACTAACAGAGGTGACAGCTTTTAAAAAGAAGCTGTCATTTTTGCTTTTAATTGCTCCTCCGTATCTTGTTCCGGAGGGAAGAAAGAAACACAGGCAGTGTCCAGTTTGGTAGGGTTTTTACGACACAGCCGCTTCTTGCGCAAGTAGCCAGTTTATATGTCACTCACACACAGGAGTGGTAATGTGGTCGGGATGACATTAATTCTTAATGTTAAGATTTAACATCAGATTACTCATGAAGTCTTTGTCACCACCAGGAGAAGGATGCCAAGGCGTCACTGCAGGCTCAGATCCAGAGCCTGAGAGAGGACAACCAGCGTCTCCTGGAGGAGTCCTACAGCGCCTCAGCCAAGCTCAAGAAGTTCACGGAGTGGGTCTTTAACACCATCGACATGAACTGATGCACACAGCCGCCGACTGCTCCACCTTAGGAGTTTAACCACTATCCAAACTGATCTGACACTTGGTCGTTCAGTTCTGCGCCTACAACAGAATAACTTGTAAAACTCCCAACATGGAACTGTTTCTCTCGGGCTTTTACAAACGAGTGCCAACAAGGGACTGAAATCAGCATCATGGATCTGTGCTAAGACCACCGTGAAAGACATTTGTTTCGGGCAAGACTAGAGGAATAGAAGATAAAGAGCAGTGGTGAAACTGTGTGTCAGTTCTGACCAGCATGCACTCCCTTCCTTTGAGTTTCACAAATATGCTTTGTGTCCAGTTTAATGGATTGTTGGTATCCCTGCATGTCAGAGACGGCAAGATGTTGAAACTAACCTAAAGGGATTTAAAGGTACCGCCCCATTTAGCTCCCCAGCTAACCTAATTAAGTGAATAGATTTTCCAATTAAAAAAGCTTCAACACAATTTAAAAATGTGTTCATCCCATGAAAGAGTCGATGAGAACAGTCCTTTATTCCTCTGATGGAGGTCGACAGAATCAAGTGACAGTGTGTTGTTGATTAGTTGCTGTTTACACGTTTTTAAAGTTTCCCAATTCAGTGGTAACACTGATCGTTTTTTATTACTAACCAAAAGAAAAGAAGCTGTAAGAGATGATGGGAGATGTCATCCTCCATAAGGAGCTATGCGTTTTCGGTAGCAGTGTGTAGGTAGGTAGACACGGACAGACAGACAGGCAGACCCTTTACGTAGCACATAACTTTAAACACTGTAAGGTCAAGTGCCAGTCTGTCCTGCCTATGTAATAAGATTGTACAAGTGTATGAAATGTTAAAAATACTAGAGGGTTTAAGCAAGTAGAACTTGTATAGGACTACTGGTCATAAGCTGAGGAAAAGAAGATATATTATTAAAAAAACAGAACAATATGAGTAACCTAAAGATGGATTAACAGTGAAGCCTGTTCTATTCAGATTATTGTAAATATATATGATGTCAACATTTATTTTCTCACCTCTGCCCTGGATATGATATGTAAAGATTATTTATGACTAGACGAAGGCCTAGGAAAGAAAAAGCAGCCGTATGCAGTTAGAGATCTGCATGTAGTTATTACGGTCAGCCTTCCACAGAGAGAGAATATATCCTTTAAAGCTCCACAAAGTTTAAATAACTTCACAACTTTGGATCCAAATTACTAATGCTTATGTTTCTCTTTCCAAATCCAACCATGCCTGCTGCGTTGGACGAATTGACAGTGCCACCTTGTGTTCACAAAATGTAAAATGCTACATTCAAAATGACCCCCTCTGCCTTCCACAGCATGTTAAAAGGCCTCATTCTGATCCCTAATTGTCTAAGACGATTGAATCAGTACGGTTTAATATATGATTAATAAGATATTATGCAAATCCTTTAAATTCAGCTGCGGATATTTTTGCAGCACGTAAATCAGCTATTAAGCCCAACCCCAATTAAAAGTCGATATTTAAGCCTCATAATTGTTTCCTTTTGTACTCCGATACTGTGCAACTGTATATAAGGAGAATTTGATATTCATCGGAATTTGCACCTTCATTCATATTTTCTATGATTATTTTCAATGTATTTCTGCTTTATTGGCAAAGATATAGTAGAGAGTGAAAGGAGGGGATAAGAGCATGAGCCGGAGTCAGATGAATGAGCCCCGGGCCCCCAGCACAGCAGAGCGCCCCCTGCACCTTCATTTTTAACATGTGTGACAGCATGTGATTCTGTTTCCATTGAGCTGTGATGTGTAAAAATGTTTATATCTATTAAAGGTATTTTGTTGAATTACTATGTGTCTCACAGAGTGGTTTTTGGTGTGAAGTATTGTGGCAGATATAATGGGATTTAGACACATTGTTAATATCAGCAAGAAAAGCGGATTTCCTTTCCGGGGTCATCTCCGAGGTGGCTCTAAGAGTGAATGGATACCTGTCATTGGCCTGACAGGAGGTGGCTTCCTGCTGTTGTACTGTGATTAACAGAGAGCTGCTGTTTTTCCACTTAGGCGTGATTACACAAGGCAGTGGCCCTGACAGAGATGAGGAGCAGACAGATTGATGGATGAAGATAACCTGAGAGACGCCAGGGTATAGACGTGGACGGTTGTGGATCCAAGAAAAGACTGGAGTGTGATGTCTTGCAGAGTTGTGGCTGTACTACAGTAATGCTGTTTCTCCATATTTAATCAAATTAGATAAAACGATTGACTCACTGGTTATTCAGTCAGTCTTAAAATAGTACTTTTGGACCACTTGTGGTATTTCAAGCTAGAATCTTGGAGATCCCTTTCTAATGTGATCCTAACGTAAGAGATGGGAAACATATCTACAGCCTAAATCCTGTGCAGAAACATATTTGTTACGGTCAAGCTTCTATGAGGCCTCAGCAGTCTGAGTTCGATAAATTTAGTTTCACAGTCGTGTTTTTATTACAAAAGTTCCACCTTCTGTTTCCACAGTGTTTCTTGAGCTGCAGTGCCGAGTCACGTGTCTGCAGCCGTGCAAGCTGCTCTGTGAGGCTGTCATTGGCACGGTGGTGGTTTGAGCTACACAGTAATGTCAACACACTATCATGATGTTTCCACAGTTATTATTTACAATGTTCCACATCTTAGTTTAGCCTGTTAGCGTGCTAATGCTTGCTAGTTATTGCCAAACACAAAGTGAAGCTGAGTGGTTGAGGCGTAAAACCAAATGAGGGCAGTTTTAAATGCAACATTTGCATTTATGCTGCCAACATCCATGAGATAAAAACGTTTATGAAATTATTAGTATGGAAATTTTCTCAATAAAAAAATGCATCACATCAATATTTAGATTTGGTGATTGTATTATTAAGATTCTCATCCTCTTTAACAACTGTAACTATGAATTTACACTGATAAATGAGGATGTATACACAGTAGGGCAACACATTGTGGGTCAAGTACATAAAGTACATCACTGCAGTAATGGAATTTGCTGAGTGTAACGTGAAGTCTCTCACCACCTCATGAAATATGTGCATACAATATCATATTTACATATTTTATAAACCCAGGAAAGCAGAAAAGAACTCGTTTTCTGCCAACTGGTGACTGGAATGGCTGAAGCAAATTTTGTAGCAATCTACTAGTTGTTGAGACACTTAAACTGGCGGATGGACATCCTTGGAGCCAATTTGCTTGCTTGGTCAAATTGAGTGAATTAAAGAAAACACTGTAATGGGAAGATACTCACTTGGTTCATCCATCTCAGGCTGCTGAAGCCTCGTTTAGCTGAAGAGAACGAGGACTGCAGACTGCCTCCCATCTCCTACACTGAGAATGCATCAGGATCTTTGCACAGCCACTACGAAGGGAAAGAAACAAGCGATCAATTTCAATGTAAATATGAATATTGTTGCAAGACAGACTTTAAATAATGTATTTTTAACACTGTCTTGACATGTTCAGATGCAACATCAGCCTCACTTGGTGTATTTGTTCACAAAATACACAACACCAACATTCAGTCACTTTGCATGAAAGCAGGACCTGTGTGGCGTCGTGCCCGTGGCCAGTAGTATTACTCTCTGGCAGTGGTGTGGCTGCGAACAGCCTGTTCAATAATTTAGCATTAATGCAGATTATAGCAGGGCTGGC
>JAPZDX010000007.1:16478014-16489276 GCA_029783625.1 Naso annulatus | reverse complement strand
ACAAAACCCCCCCCCCCCCCCCCCCCCGTGCTTCATTATGCCTCCTTTCTCCCTCATAACAGCCCTTTTCACTAGTCCCTCTGTTGGCACAGTAACACTCCTTGCCCCTAAAAGCCTGTCAGCATTCTCGACACTCACGGGAAAGAACCAACACAGGTAACAGGGACGTCAGGCCTGCAGTAAAAGCAGTGTGTGAGTGACAGTCGGACCACGTTGGTAAGGGGGAAGGGATGAGGCTTAATGATACACGGCTGAGCTATAAAATGCCTCACTTACACCAGTAGCCATGACAGGAAATCCATGCATCTTGAAAGGTCAAGGGCCTCTCTTCCTGGCTGATTGCATGTGAGCAAGGGAGCACACGACAGCGCTGAGAAACAGGATCATTTTTTAACTTAGGTAGAAAATATTCACAGATTGAAGCTTATTGTCTCCTGACAGAGAGAAGGATTTATCGGCAGATGGCTTAAATAAAAAGAAAGTAAGAAAAGACTCCTGATTAAGACATGATGCATCATTTGGCTGCAAAGTCCCTCTACATTGAACAGTTTACTAATGACCGGCTAAATAACCATCTGTATCTGCTGTGACGGATAAAGATTAGCACAGACGGGAGTGGCTCGACCTGCCCACCACTTGTATTTTATTGTTACTGTCACTATTGTGACTGTGTATTGTATTGGCAATTATTAGAATATGAATTAGAATCTGGTGTGCATATTGAAAGGAAGGAATCACATTGGCGACCTCTGAAACCTGACTCCTACATTTTGGCACCCAAGGACCTCTCCTCTCCTCGGAGATGAGTAATCTGTGTGATGGGAGAGTGTGTCTCGTGTGTGTCAGACATCATGAACAGGCTTGTGGTCCCTGTGAGGGAACGAGGCAGACCTGAGCTTGACGACACCTCCTCTACTCTCTCCCCTCTCTCTCTCTGTAACCTAATTACCGCCAGGCCTTAAGGAATGGGAGCGGCAGGAGTGGCGGCGTGTCGGGGGACGGTGCCAACATCAAAGATGGACAGATGGTCCTGAGGTTTTACCACCTCGAACCAATCTCCCGCAGATATTATTACATGATTAGGCGGTGCAGTGTCCCAGATAGGAACTAGAATGAAGAAGTATCGATCGGGCGAGTGGAGAAGACTCAAACTAAACTTAAATTCAGTATCACCTCTATAAAAGGGACGGCAACAGCTTCCTTGAGCCTCTGAGCTCGTGAATTGGCAGCAGCAGAGAGCGCTGTGCCCGGTCTGAGGCCCCCACAGGGGCTCTATACGCTGAGCATCCTCAAAATAGTGCAGCGTTATCCGCTGCCTCTCACCCGTCACTGTCACACTATTGTTGATTCCCACTTTTACATTTTAGCAGCTTACCTCTCTGCCTTGCGTAACAGTGAAACACACTGTGACTTAGAGGCGAGATTTAGATTTCTCCCGTGAATAAGGGAAAAGCTGATAAATGATAGAAAACCCTCCCTGGAAAGAACTTTGAAACTGACAATCAGGCAGATAGCAGCAGATGCTTTTCGCCCGGTGCCGTCTGTCAGCGTTCCCCACACCTCACCCCGCCTCCTCCCTCTCTGTTGTTTTTTTTTTATTACTCCACATGCAAATAACCTTTTCTTCCCTAATTAAAGACTAGTGGCTTTCAGGACGCTGGGCCTTGTTAGGATCCACAGAGTTCCACAGGCAGTCAAAATTCAGGTCGTGTGAGAAGTGATAGTTGCCTCTGTGCATGTAAATTGCTGTTAGTAAATGATCTCTAAGGTAAATCATGCAGTTTCGTGAACCACAAGTAATGTGATTCTCTCCCTCTGAGCCCGTAACCTTTTGTGGCTTGTTATAGCTGCGGTTCATTTCTGACATGTCTAACACGACACAGTTACGATACAACCGACAGCAGAGTGAAAGCAGCCCATGAAAGCAGACAGTCGAATGTGTGGCTGCTGATGCCCTTCATTTCAGACAGTGACTCTTTTAAAAGTAGCCTCTGTATCTGCACAGGCCACTTTGTTTTGGAGTGGGCTATCTATTCAGAGGGACAGTGGACTCTTGTTTTCCCTGCACTCAAGCCCTTAGCAACCCGTGGAGTATCTAACAACAGACATTTACAAGAGGGGAGATGATCTTTTTCTGTCCTCGTTGAGTCTCATCAACAGAAAGGTGACCTGATGAGTCACTGTGGTTTTGTGGGTAGGCTTATACTCTCCCGAGCGTAGCCTGTCTTAGCTCGGCAGCGCTTCCATCTGCATTTTTCATGCAACAATTTTGCAGACTCCAAAGCTTTGATTTAAAATATCTCCTTTTGATTTAAAGGAGCTTATTATTATTATTCCTCTTTTTTTCAAAGAAGAGAGACTCAGAAAGCACTGACAACAAGATTATCCCTCCCGCTCAAAGAGCTCGATCTGTAATTGTAATTTAGCGAAGCTGGCTTCCTGCCCATGCTGGAGCTGAACTTGACAAACTTTTAATTGCTTCGCTCCCCTCACCACTGTGTTGCCATGCAGATGGAGAATCCAAGCTGACACACACATACGCATGCACCCATCACATCTCCGAAATCTCCACAACGCACTCACGTCAGTTACCAAAAGGGATCCTCAACTGACACAAACAAGTGACAAGCGTCCTCATCAACACTCTCTGTCCCAGCATATGGGTCCTTATTGGTTCAAAGAGAGGCGCAGCAGCACAGTCGGACTCTTCTGGGCTTGAGCATGTTTCCCTGAGGAGCATCCAGCTTGGGTGGGCAATCAAGCAGCAGCTAATTGGACTTTTCATGCAGTGCTGTACCTCTGGGCCTTTTTTCCCGGACAGGGTGTGTATTGTGTTGTGGCTACTTGTGCTAAAGACATTGCTAATGGCTGGTATGTGATTAAATTACACATGAATCCACAGGGCAACACCAAACCTGAGGAAAGAACGTGACTGAAGATTGTGACTTAAAGGGGATTTCTGGTATCTTTAAACATTGGCCCAATTTTTATATGCTTTGGTGTGCAAATGGCTGGTACTTACCAGTTTTTTAAAAGATATTTTTTGGGCTTTTGTGCCTTTATTGAAAGGACAGCTGAAGGAAATAGGGGAGAAAGAGAGGAGATGACCTGCCAGCAAAGGTCCACGGGGTGGAATCGAACCTAGGGCTACTGCAGCCTCTGTACATGAGTCACCTGCTCCACTAACCGAGCTACCAGGACACCACACCAAATTTCTTTTGATCATTCCATTAATTTGCATCTGGGATGGAGCTGCAACATAGCTGTAATAGCTTCAATTTAATTCTTTGGGGAAATTACAAGATTTTTACTATGTCCACTTAAACTACTTCTGCAGGTTACAAGCTGCAATTGTTATTCTAAGTGTATGAAAACATTATTATAAAGATATATGTAGAGACTGACCTCTCTGTTGAGGAGTACAATCCTTTTTGTTTAACCAGAAATCCCATAAAACTTGTCAAAGTCTCATGAAACATATTTACTGCTAAACAAAATGATTTTTTTTTTCTCTTCAAAGTGACTGGGAGGAACTTTTAAGTATTTCTGAAACATTCTCATGATTCCTCTTTTTCTTTGTTCTGTGCAATGACAATAACGTAATAAAATTCTATGCCTGCAGCTGTTAGTTTGCACTTTAGCATGTAACGTTAATGCAAATGGCTGTGTGGCGTTAGCCTGCAGGAAACGGATGTACCAGGTCTCGGAGGACGTCACTGCCACACAACTGGCTTATAACTTTTTTCCTAGTCACATGTAAATACATTACCTCATTGCGATCCATCCTGCAGTCTCTCTTTCACTCGCTTCCAAAACAAATGCACGCAATGCCAGTGTTATGCCGAGTTCTGCCTGCTTGGCATGTGCTACCAAAGATCTTTACAACAGTAGGCATCTGTGTCGCTACCGCTTTTGTCCAAAGGGTCCACTAAAATCAACAAAAACTGAAAGTTTCTCAAAATCACTTTAACAAAATGGCCTCTTTCTGTATAGATATGTCAGTGTTTTCAGATACTTAGAATTACAGTTGCGGCTTGTGAGGGAGACAAAGCAATTGTTAGTTGCCCCAAAGGATTACAATCCAAGCATTACAGACTTGTGACGGCTCCCCCCCTGATGCAATCTATTGGAACAGTTAAACAATACAGGTACCTTTAATTGCAGGGACTGGTACGCAGGAGGAGATAAAAACAGTGAAAGTTCTTTATCACTACAAAGGATTGTTTACATGTTTGCTAGCAGAGAACACAAGTGGTCCATCCTTGAGAGAACCTGAAGAAGCCATTGAGCAGAACAATACAGAGATGTGCTTCAGCGTGCATTTGACCTTCAGCCAGCTTTTCTCGTAATTGTGTAACCCAGAGAGCCCAGATTTGAGTGAAAAGGGTTCCTTTTTCTCTACGTTGAAACAATTACCTTTAGTGCATTTACAATCCATTGCCACTAATGATTACAGGGATTTCGAATAAAAGGTATTGGCAAAAGGCTTCAGTGGGGCGTAAAAGGCTTTTTTCGGCTGCAGGACCTGATTAGAAAACAGTTGTTTGTTGCAGCAAGGAAAGCCTTCCTGTGGTGACTGCAATTTGGAGAAGAAATGGATCAGTGAATATATCTCCGTCAGGACCTTAAGGACATCGCTGATGCCTCAATGAAAAGCAATATTAGACTTTTTCTCTTTTTGGCAATGATGAAAATCGCCAAGAGCATCCAAGCAGCTGTTTATGTTTTTGTGCACAAGCTGTACACATGACTGTGCATGGGTATGTGTCAGAGCATGATCAAGTACGTGTAAATGTGATTCATTCACACGTCCCCAAAGCAGTATAAGTTTCCAACCCCAACGCTCGCTTGGCAGGGCTTTTCCAGTCTGCTGTGTTGCTCCTTGTGCGTCCGTCTCTCCCCGGTGTGTCAGATCCAGCAGAGAGGCTCTCACAGCCTTCATCATGACTTGTCATGCTAAGAGAGTTGGATGGAGGTGGCAGTGGGGAGGAGAGATGGTGGGGCGGGTGGTGTCTTCTCTCTCCAGCAGGCTTTATTTTCACCTCGTTCCCCAGGGCACCACACACCAGCTGGAACTCACTTAATTATGCACCCAGTATGACGCGGAGGTCAAACTGGCAATCAAAAAAGTACTTTGTGACGGGTTGTGTACTTTAGAGAAGTTACCTCAGAATTTATCGTCCAACAAGTTATCAGGAAGGACAGAATGTGTGCACTGAATATATATGTGGTTTTATTGTGAAAATAAATTGCGTACTTAGTGACATAAAGAACATGTAAAAACTACATTGAGAAGAATGCAGCTTGTGTCCTTTTGAATGAGGAGGAGAATTATAGAGAGATTATACTTAGGCTCAACGTGATCACGTTTTTCAATGTCTTTCAAATTCAAGGTCATTTTTTTACTTTTTCCCCTATTCACTTCGTTCATGTGAGACCAACTGCACATGCCAATTGACTGTATTTATGTAGCGCTTTTCTGATCTTTCAACTACTCACAGCGCTTTTACAACACAAGTCGGCTTTCGCCCATTCACACAGACAGTCACACTAATGGCTGGGTACAAAGCACCATCCGGATCCCATACACAAACATTTACACGCCAGTGGCGCAGCCATTGGGAGGAATTTGAGGTTAAGCATCTTGCCCAGTCACACTTAGCCATGCAGACCAAAGGAGTGCCAACCTTGCAATTAGTAGACTACCCTCTCTACCTCCTGAGCTACAGCCACCCCATGCTTTTACTGTTTTTACTGTTTTAATGGTTAGTAAACAACATTTAGAGCTTTCTAGACAGTATGTGGTGATCAGAATTTTATTTAAATTAGTCTAAATGTACTAAGTCAGAATGCACAGATTTTACATAGAAATAACAGACACTTTATTTGAGTTAGTTGTTTTTTTTTAACAGAAATAAAATTTCACTTTCTAAAGGAAAAGTCCAAAAATATGGACAAACTTGCACAAACACAAACAATTTTAAAATATCTCAAGATAGAGTGAACATAAGGTACACATGAAAGAAAAATGAAGGCGACAGGTCAACTGCTATGCAAGGTTATTATGCTAGGGGTGTCCTACTAGCCCACAAGTGTCTGCAAACGTAAGTACAGCACAAGACATCACTTCTGACAACACACTGCGGGTGAAAGCACACAGAGGGAAGGCTGCTGTTATACAAGCCAGCGGGGGGCTCAGTGCAGCCACAGCCGCTCACTGTGAAGGGACAGAGTTTGAGTTCAAGGCCGGACAATTCTGCGACACCCTGCAGCAGTCAGCAATCCAGACAATATACAAACAAAAAGAGTGCAGTGTTTGTGGTGCTCTCAGGCAAGGAGGGAATTAAAATTATAATGCGTACACAGTTCATCTGATGGAGGGCAAAGCTAAACAGTTCTTCTGGGCCTGAGCTAAATGACACAGCGACTGATTCAAGGCAAAACTAGAGGGCAAAGCAGCAGACATACTGTGAGGCAAAGTACAGCAGCAGCTTCAGGTCAAACAAAATAATGTGGTCGTTTCTCCAAGCCAGAAACGCATTAACGCTAACACATGCAGTTCAGGATTTTGGAGTGTTGAGCGCTGCATCCAGCAGGACTTACAAGTTGCTGCTCGAGGAGATGAAGGCGTCTCCACAAGTGAACAAGTTTATGAGAAGGCTGGAGTGGTGGTCTGAAGTGTTTTCACATTATGGCACAATTTAAGCCATTGTAATGTTTAGTCCGTGTATGGTTCATTCTTTGATTATTCCGTCTCAGAACCAAATTGAAAAAACAAATAAACGGCGTGGTTATTTTGTTTCTCTTTATTAAAACCAAAACTTGGACCCAATAAAAACGGATACCAAATAATCTGTGGTTTTCTGTTTTAAAATCAAAATGAGAAAATGGAAAAATCATCTTCTGTTCTGTTTTGTTTGCGTGATATTTGGATATTGAGGTAACACCGATCTTTAAGTCATGACGTAGCTCCCTTTCAAAATACTCTGTCTGAGTCCAATAATGGTATTTTCAATATGCCGCAGTGATGAGTCCCGTGTTGTTTAAACAGATCTAAGTTGAAAACAAACAAAAGATTGAACTTATTTGTCACTTTCCCAGCCATGAGAAGGACAAAGATGACATGGCTGCAGTTAATAAAGTACGTTTGATGAGACTGATGAAAAAGTTTGGGCCTTTGCTTGTGGGTGCTAAAGCTAACATTAGCACCCATACCAAACAGACCTTGTCTATCCTTCGGTTAACTTATACAATGTTTTTTATTTTAACCAGGCAGGAGCACAGTTGATACGACTGTATACATCCAGTTAGGATCAGGGTATCTCTAACACCCATAACTTTTATGAGGGATATTCGCACAGAGTCGGTTTGGTTCTGGTGAATGGCTCGCTAAATGAATCGCTAAAGCCAAAACGTTTAATGTAACGTTTAACGTTTAATGTACTTTATTAACTGCAGTGACTTCCTCTTGTCTCTCTCATCGCTAGGAAAGCGTAATGAAAGTTCTTTTTTTACTCCGATCTGTTCAAACAACACTCGTAACAGGGGCATACTGATAAGACGGGGCTTGGACTAATATCCAAATCTCAAACAAAACCAAAGAAAAGATGATTTTTGCGTTTTCTCATTTTTAATTTTAAACAGAAAAACATGAATAATTAATTTTTTGTTTTTATTAATTTCCATTTTGGTTTTAAAACGGAAAATGACGTTTGTTTTTTCAGTTGGGTTTTGACACGGAATAAGTCAAAGAGCAAACCACACATGGATTATTTTTGCATCCAATGTGTTTAAAGTTAAAGGATGCATCCTTGGTCAGCATAGAGACTAATGGGGTCTTGACCTTAAGTGATGGAGTGAAAGAGCAGGAGGGGAAGAAGTGCAGTGAAGGATTCTGCAATGAGCATGACATCCCGGTTCAGGACTGCAATAATGACGGCCTCCATCATGTCTGACAGACAAAAAGAAAATCACATTATAAATACTGTTTTGTCTCTCAACATTTTGGAGCTGGAAAACCTCGGCAGTTTCTGTGCATTTATCAGATGATAAATCATCATTTACTACAGTATTTGCATTTGTTGTTGAAGGATTTTAATTTGAGCTCATATTTTATCAGACTCTAGAGGATTACAGTGAGGAAACTGTAGACAGTGCTGGTCAGGTATTGATTATTTTCATAACAGAAAAATATTTTTGAATATCTTTAGAAATGATTTTAATAAAATGTTTTGCTCTCTAAATTGAAACAAACAGAAGAAGAAGATAAGTGAGCACAGGAACATTAAGTCATGCTGTTGTTGCATTTCCTCTTAGCTAACAATCCAGCCAGCTGCTCTCATTTATAATAGCATTATGCATAATATAATACAATCCTAATGATTACAAATACATTTAAAGTATGATTGTGTTGATGCCATGCTCTATTTGTTGAGTCTGGTGTTGGTTCTTCACACTGAAATAATAAGAAATAATAGTAAATATGAGCTAAGGGTGCAGGTACGACGTCATTTTTATCATACAGATAATATAATTTTAACTGATAGATGGAGCTGATAATATGAAGCCAAAATGGCTTTTATTGACTTGGCTTTCATGAGCTGTCACTGACAACATGTTGCATGTGTGGACATCTTTCACAATTTCAGAGGTGTTATCTTATTGTTGTGCAAACAGCAGTGATGACAGATTTGGTCAGAGTGGCGGAATATTAAATCATCCTCAGCATTTTATACCCTTTGGTGTGCATAGATACAGGTTATCATCGTCTTTTTGAAATGCGAAAATGTGAAATCAATTAACGTATCAGCTGTAAAAATCATTATCGTGCATCCCCAATATGAATCCTGCCGTGCTCAAACATGTACACGCTAGCAAAAGCAAAAGAGCAGCTTTAGGAGTCGAGAACGACTTGAGAATGCCAAAGGAAATTTCCAAGCCTCATCACTGTTTCATCTTCATCCAGCTCTTACTGACACGTCCGAATTATCTCCAGGCCAGAATTTATCTTTTCACCCATCACCTGGACAGCCCTCGTTTGTCCTCACAGACCCAAATGTCTTTCAACAATGACAAGTGTGCCTGAGCCCGCTGATGACTGCTGAATCATTAATGGCGCTATTACCGCCTGATACATCTTTTAGCAGCAGCTGCCTCATTTCTGAAGACTGGCCCAGTTTTTAATAGCTTCATCTCTGGCCATTTTTGGAAAAGGGGCACAGTGTTTCAATTAGGAGAAGTGAACGCTTCCATCCTTAACAACCTGCCTACCAGAGTTCAGCATGTTGCATTTACGTGATGGTTATTTATGTCACTGGCGCTCTCATTTTGATGGTTTTATTTCACTTCATTAAGTTCCAATTACAAAACCCTGTTACAGAAAGTAGTGACATCTACTTATAGACATTGGAGCAAAGTGGCTAGTTCTGACATTGTTGTCACACTTCACCCCCAGCTTCTCCCTCACATTCTCCCTACACCTTTACCCTCCTTCATATGCCACACAGGGTGCTAGTGCTACCCTCAGAGCCACTAAAGATAAGACTGGCAAACAACAACACAAACACACCTACACGCAAGCACACAGCCATGTGGTGGTACTAATGTGCACACACAAGTGCAGCGAATGCAAACATACAGTGGCAAGATACACAAGTGTTCTCCTGATAATCATTTATAGAGCTCGGAGTCGAGGGGCAAAGTGCTGTTATCGCACGCTAGCAGCAATTTTCAGCTCTCAAAAACCCTCCACACCAAGCTGCAAACACCATTAGCTTGTACATCCAGAAGATAGGATGTGCACTTTCTGTAGCTGTGCCAAGCACTCCTTGTCTGCTGTCATCCTATAGGAAAATAATGAGTTCTTCTTTCTTATATAGCAGTGCAGGGTCCATTATAATATGAGAACAAAAGGACTTAATCCTTTCCGTGTTGTTGTGTCTCGAGGGATTTGTGGAGTCTTTCAGGGTTGGATCGAACAGAGCTGATTTCAAAGCTTTTCCCGTGTTGTTTTGCATGGAAGGTTTTTCTTCAAAAGAAGGATGGCGATGTTTCAGTGCTAATCTGTCGTGCCCCCTGATTGTGCTCATGTAAACTGTTTATGCTCTC
This sequence comes from Naso annulatus, assembly GCA_029783625.1. Taxonomy (NCBI): domain Eukaryota; kingdom Metazoa; phylum Chordata; class Actinopteri; order Acanthuriformes; family Acanthuridae; genus Naso; species Naso annulatus. The sequence continues at coordinate 16,479,169 of JAPZDX010000007.1, read as the reverse complement.
TTGTAGGCGAATGCAGGCCTAAATGTGTTTAGTACACAGAGGGCAGATGCAGCTTTTTCTCCCCCCTCACCTCACTGCGAGAGATTCATCAACAGGAGTTGAGGCAGTAATTCTTCCTAGTGGATGTTCAATAATTCATGCCAAGACACTCTCTCAAGCTTATGGTGGGAGATTGGTAATTGTCTTGCCACGCAGTGCTCTATCTCGCTTGTCTCTGCTCTGCTCTGCATTAAGTGTGTTATTAAATCCATACATATCTTGGGGCTTTTGTTGCAGATTTAGGGGGCATGTGTATGAATTATCTGTTTAATGCTTTGCCTGGGAGGATGATAACCTTTGATTGTTATGATGGTTGACTAAATGTGCTGCTTTTCTCTAGATACGCTTGTATCTACTTTTCTGAGATATTGCAGATTTTTGGTAAACAATCATTTTAAGGCTTAAAAATGTTGCACAATGCAAGGATATGAAGAACTGCAGTGGTCTGAGAACAAAGTATGTAAATAAAAAGCCTTTATGCATAATGCTACAGTCATCCTAGTGGACATATTTGACAGGTAAAACACACATTTGAAACACATTTGATGTCAAGAGTTGGTCAAATCCAACATACTATATCTATGACATTTAACACCTGTAAATTTGTAATGTAAAAGTATAAGTAGATCCACATGGTGTCACTTAACAAACATCTGAGTAATTACCACAAGTAGGCTACTGTGTTGAGGAGTAACTAGTTACATATAACAAAATGACATAATTTAATTTTTAAATAAATTTAATAAACTGTAGTCAGTTACAGTTACTGAGAAAGAATGTGTAATTAATTTACAGTTATTTATGAAAATGTTAAAAATTACATAGGGGGCTACATCTGAATATTTTCTGTGAAAAGCTCAGGCAAAATGTTAAATAATATTCATTTTGTTGCTTTACATGTTTTGATGTGCACAACACCTTCTTTTGCCATTTCCAGTTAAGACTGTTAAGTAAAGTTTGGTGCTATCCTGATGCTTTTGATTGGTTCTCTTGTTTAAAATTGCAGCGCCCCACATCTGCCATTAACACTGCCTGGTTTGAAAATGGTCAACAGTTAAAAACATTCATTAGAAATTTAGAGAAGCAATAAAAAAAAAAAATCAAATGTATTAAGCT
>JAPZDX010000007.1:16425862-16438173 GCA_029783625.1 Naso annulatus | reverse complement strand
CACAGTGGAGCGCCTGCTCTAGTTACCTCCACAGTCCCACACGAGCCATGATGGTGATAACACACATCAATACAGGCTGAACGCGTCTGTCACGTCAAGCTGAATGTGCGTGGCAACAAATGCCACACTGTTATCTGGTTTAAAGGATGGAAAAAATGATAACAAGCAGGAGGCCAGTGGCGTCTAACTTACAGTAATATGTTTACCAGAGTAATTGGTGAAACAATACAGAAGAACAAAGGAGAAAGAGAGAAAAAGGTGGAGCATTTCTTTGAAGTTAAGCGATAAAAATGACCATTGCACGGCCTATTTAAGCACAGAGTGTCAAGCTATTTCCAACGACGGACTCAAATTGCTGTCACTTTTGTCGATTTAGCCAGCAAGCATGCAAATACAAAATGCCTCCTCCCTTTGCTTTACCGGGTCCTGACCACGTCTGCGCTCGGAGGAGCCAAAGTTGACATGTCGACAATTCACACCAACTATAAACGACTTTCGGTATGTCAGATGATATTCCGCCGCTGTGCCCAGCCGAGCACGAAGAAAATCGGCTTTTAATTATTCGGAGCGGCGCAGAGGCACGTTGTCGACAGTTTTCAAATAAATTTATAGCCCAGAAAAGACGACACTCTCCTGTGTTGGACGTGTAACCGTGTGGAGGAGAAGCAAAATGTCAGGCAGCCTCGCGCACATGTTTAAGACTAAATGTTAAAATCTTGTGGAATAAAAGAACTATACGAGGCTACTTTGCCATGCAAGAAGTACACAAAAATGAATTTGGACAGCTTAATCTGTCATATGCACTCGGCTGGAAACCACATGCACGTACGGACAGTTTTAACGTAAAAGTTGGCAACAAAGTAATTATTCTCAAATTTCCTAAATGTCTAAATTACTTACGCTTTCAGTGGATTCTGAATGACAGCCGCCATTTTGCTACAATGTAACGCAATATCGGCGTCTTGCAGTTCTGAGGGAAACCTACGAGAATGGACCAATCACAGCGCGGGGTGAATTCGTGGACCAATACATCTGCAGCATACACGGATGGGGCGTGGCTTTATGGGGTAAACTGTCAAAATTATTTTAAAGGGTTTTCCCTTGTATTTATATTGTGCACTGTAACAGAATAACAGCACTTTTAAAGAGACCCTTACTTGAGCTTGGATACATATTAAGTGCAGCTCCGCTCCCGGCGACCATGCGGTGCAAGTGGTGGAGAATATCAACATAGAAGCTTGGGTTTAATTATTTATTAAAATAATTATAAATCATTTAACATCATCAATAAGCACCAAGCAAATAATTTTGCCTCACTTTATGTGAAGCTCTAGTGTTGGAGAGGAATGGAAGCAAGGCTCATAATACACAAGCATGCACACGATCTCTTCCTCCCACATACAGTACAAGTAAGTGGTTAGAAACAGGGAGATTTTAAAACACACACACACCAGACACACACACTAAAGATGTGGAGGCAATTCCAGATTATGTTTTTGACAGACGGGAGCTGATGCAACTTTAATCTTATGCAAATCTTCCATCAGTTTATCAAGTATCCACACATCATCGCTTCATGTAAGCATCCAACAGTTTTTAAATGCATCAATCATTCCTGCTTGATTTGTAGTGTGTAGGTGAGAAATGTTGATGATTGCACCCAACCTAAGCAGAAAAACTGAAAAAAACAACAAATAAACAAAAAAAGGACACCACCAAAGATATCTGAAGCGACAGACTGCACAATTTGCATATGGGAATGAACTCCAGTACAAGTAATCCTGCATGTGTTTCCTATTCTATACTGTGCAATATTAGCATCTGAGAGAAGGGTGTGTGTGTGTGTGTGTGTGTGTGAGATGCAACATTCTGAGAGATAAATCTATTTTCAGACATCATTATCATCATCATCATCATCATCATCATCATCATACTTCAGAACCAAAAAGTTCCACGTAAGGAGCAAAGGGAGAAATAATTTTATCTACAAAGCTTACAATCAACAACTTTTTTTTTCCCCATTTTCAACAAAATACAAGCATATGTGTTAAAGGCATCACCTTGTGCTTTATATGACATCCAGATGTGACTCATTACTCAATAACTCAAAACTAGCAATGATGCAAGACAAGTTAAAGCTCTCAGTCACTGAATATGGTTCGATATCTCCTCAATGCCTCGTTTGAACATCATTTTTTATGTGTAATGCTGAAAGACAAAAGAAAATTGAAACAAAAACATATCAGGAGAACTGGGGGTTCACATACAGACACTACAAATTACATAAATATTCATACAGTAACTCAAGTCAAACAAAAAAAAACAGAAAAAAACATACACAATAACGGATGTAAAATAACGGAACAACAAGCTGTGACGAGTTAAAACAGAACAAAGAACGTGTTGACCTTTGCCAGGAGTCCTTATCCTGTCAGACTGTCTACAGAGACCTGGAGGTGTTAATGTAATTTGTTAAACTGGTTTTGAGGACAAATTAGGGGATTACTCAGCTCTGCAAAACAATATCCAGACAACCAAGGAGGCAGCCACAGCCCGTATTTTAAAAAACAATTAAAAATCAAGGTGTCAAAAAAACAAATCTGAACATGAAATACATACGTTTACACGTGTTGCTAAAATGCCGCTTGGTAAAAGAGAGAGTGAGGTTCATTCAGAGATCCACCCTCTGAACAAATAAAAGGCCATAGATTTATCAGACTGTCATGCATGCCAGAGTGCTAATAAGTATTTTTTTTTTTTAAATCTTCAATACATAAATAATTTTTCAACAATTCAAGTGTACACTCCTCTAACATAGTTCTATGTCTTCATACAACCACAAGGTACGTGATAAAATAGGAACATTATACCAGCACAGACACAGTGACCTGAATGATTTTTGGCACACCAGACACCCACAACCAAGACCCCACTGTAGTAGATTTTAGCTCGATTTTGGGACAGGACACTTGTTTATCGGGATATCTGGATTTTGGCCATGGTAAGCGACAGCCTATAACAGCTGAAAAAGGCGTAGTGCAAAAACTAAAATGTTGCAATACAGCATGCAATGGAGCCTGCAGTTTTACCTGCACGGATATAAAATATCTCTTTGCCATTACATGTACGACATCAGAGAAACAACGCTTTATTAATAAGAATTGCTGGAAACTACTCACACCAACCCCGCAGGGTTCTCAACTAACTAATATTCTTTAAAGGATACATTGTTTTAATATTTTCTAATAGTAGAAAAATAGCTCGAAAGCCTTATTTTTATTTAACTTAAAATTAGGGATTTTTGTCGGTAAGAACCAAAATATCCACTCTGTGAATAATTAGAGTGGAAATGCAACTTTCACACTCAGTCAAGTAACTCACATGTTCTGGCTGTTCTACAAAGGCCACAGGAACTCTAAAATCCCAAATCTGATAAATGTCCTACATGTTTATATGCATGTTTGCCTAAAAACTTCCTTTCCACAGACACAAGACAGAACCATTAGAGTAACGGAGGTAAAGCAGTGACAGACTGCGAGCTGAGTGAGTGAGTGGTTCTCTCCGGTGCTCCGAGGAAGGAAGGCCGTCCCTGTTAAAGTTCTCCAGGTTTCTGGTTGCAGCTGGTGCACACGCGCACCGGGTGGTCCCAGCCCCGCGACGGGACCGGGCGGCGCTCCGGGGAGCAGTCGTCGCACACTCCTTGGCCACAGGCGCGGCAGTGGTGCTTAGACAGCTTGGCAGTGAACTCGCGTTGGCAGTTGTGGCAGGACAGGATGTCCTGGTCAGGCACCCAGTAGGCAGGACGGGCTGCGTCTTTCACGAGGCCTAGAGAGAGACACGTAAAAATACACACATACATAACCAGGTATTGCTTACAGCATAACGTAACATTTAAGCCTTTTACACTTACATCACAAACATTTTAGCTCAGATATTTAAAGGGCCATTCTGTTTTCAGACTCATATTGGATACTAATGTCTGTTAGCTAAACTTAGCATAAAAACTGGAAACAGAGGAAACCTGCTAGCCTGACTCTGTCCAAAAGATAATGCAGACATTCACTATATGTACCGATAAAGGGAACAGATCAATGTTTTTCGACAACCTGAAAAACAGAGACACATTTTGCCTATTAGCATCTCAGAGGCTAACCAGTTAGCAAGGTAAATCTCTTTTGTTAAATAAGCAAAAAACTGAAGTCAAATGTAAAAACGGCACCCTGTGTTTATAAACTGGTTACATCATAGTCCTTCAAGTTAAGTCCTACCACACAGCAGCCATCTTGGCAACGGCCCCAGTCACTTATTAGGAGCTACAAGACCAGGAGAACCCCTTGAATTCACTTTTAAAGGCCACCGGGACATAAAAACTGCACGCATAGAGCAGCCAGTCAAATCTGATAAAAAAGATTTTAAAAAAAACAAAACACTTTAAAGTAAGGTTATGACGTCCCCCCCCCCCCAAGTTACACCTCTACTATGCATGTGTGAGGTTTCAAAAACCAATTTCTTTATGGCTTAAACAAGCACACAAACAAGATTAGCTAGATATGTTCACAGTTTGGCTGTTGTAAAACGGACTGGTTTGTCTTCCATCTCATCTCTGATTTCGTTCTGGACTTGGCAGGGAGCGATGACTTCCTGCAGTCTGCTGACAACTGCTGCCTTCCAAGAAATAGCTTGGCAAATAACCCCCCAACTTGTTGAGCTACTTCTTTAATTTAAACAGACTTTTGAAAGCCATGACCATGAAACCTCCATCTCTGCTGATTAAATACAGATCATGCTGCAGTAACTAAATTAGCTCGCATTCATTTAGTCTATTTAAAATACCTGACTGATGATATCAATACCCTTTCTATTCTCAGTTACGAGCTTTACCTGAGCTTTAGCCATGCTTACTTTTCCTCCTGGCTGTTTAAAGTTCACTGTAATATCAGATAAAATGATGTGCTTAGCTGGCTTTGTTGGGGTAACCATGGGAACATGGAAACAAGATTTGGATTTGTAAATAAGTAGGCTAATTTTGTTGTGACTGGAGCAGGCATTGCTCTGAGGTATTTTAGGGGCGGTGATGGATAGGGAGACATTTTTAGCAAGATATCAAGTTATCAAAACATACACATATGGCCTCTTTACCAATGAATACTGGTCTACAGTAGGCTTATGTAACAGCTAAATAATAACAGATAATCATACTACTTAAGGTTTATCAAACATGACTGAGACATTGGTGAAAATATCTCCTTGCATGCAGCCATTTTTCTTAATCTAACACGCAGGTTGGATTATGGTGATGGAAATGTGTCATATTACAAAAATGTTCACCTCATAAACTCTGGACCAAAGATCATTTGAGACATGAGCGCAGAGAGCGTGGAAGTGGCTTATCCAGAGCACTCGAGCAACCTCAACTCTTACAAATACACAGCAAAGGTGAGTTTACAGCCGGTCGTCTCATAAAACGAAGTGAGTAAACAGGAAAACTGGTCATCTCTCTCTCTCTCACCTCTGTGCCTCTGTGTAATTCCTCTACGTGCGAGCACAGATATGTCCCGGAGACATTGTCAAAGGCATTTTCGAGTTCTGTGGCCAATGTGTGTGGGAGGATTTTTAATTTCTTTGTCTATTACCATATTTCGTTGGCAAAAAAAGTTAGAGAAAAATAAAAATTCAGCATTTGCAGATCTGCTTAATCAGTAATGACTTCAATAAGATATCGGAGTCTTTCAATATACAGAACATGAGGCAGTAGAATACTACGTACCTTGTTTGGATTCACTATTTTCCAACTTATCACTCATATGATACATTTGTTGTTTCCCTAATCTGTACTGCAGGATTTACAACCACTGAGCAATGACCTGTGAGATTTCTGTAATCGAACAGGCTCTTTTAAAACTAGCTCCTGAGAGCATCCCACATTCCTTATAAGGGCTTTGCTGATCAGAGTCCTGAATGACGTCTTTGAGAGTTCCAACTAGAAACAAGACCTCACTACTTTTCTTTCTTTTTTTTTTTACATAAGCAACTTCCGCCTCTGCCACCAGAGGGCCTTGTATCCATTCCCTTACATTAACTGGGTTATTTATTCTTGTTACATAACACTTCTCTTTAGCTTTTGCTTTGGACGACACTCACCAAGTGGGATGTCAATGGCAGTGACCACAACCCCTATGGTGTTGGTCACTGCTTCTCCAACCTTCCTGGCGAGGGTTCCGCCTTCTTCCTCCTCGAGCTCTGCATAAACAAAACATCCTCGCTAAGGCCAAGCTTGCAGAAATGTTAAATGGCTGCATAACATACACAGAGGAACATCTGACATCATTGAGAGTGTGTGTACCTGCGTGTGAGGCTCTCTGCTCGAAGCAGACGTCACAGACTCTGACAGGGGCAAGACCCCAGCCTCTCTCGGGGACGGGCGCAGCTTTGGAAGAGCAGGCATCGCAGAAGCCCTCCCCGCAGGCACGGCAGTGATGTTTGGTGTCGTTGTCCTGGAAGACTGTGTGACACTTATGGCACACCTTGTACGGGGGAGAAAAAAAAACAATAACAGCAGAGGTTGCTATTGACCCAGAGCCTGAGGGGGTGGACGCAATCTGAGCCTATCCAAGTTTTATCTAGTGACCTGCGAGCATGTAAGCTTGTGTAATAGCGGCAGAAAGCCAGACAGTAAACATCCCTCTGGACACAAAAGTGTTGACTTGGCTGGTGCTGGTGGCAGAGGGTGGGGCTGCGTGTGTCACTCACCATGATGAGGGAGTTGGGTTTCCAGTAGGCCGGGGCGATCTGATCTGTCAGCCAAGAGGTGACGGCCTTGGCAGGCTTGACACTGAGCTCTGACACAGACTGGGCCACTAGGTTGACTCCATCCAGAAGACGCTGCGCTGCATTGCTATTGTCCTTTAAAAAGCCATCTGACTGCAACAAGCAGACAGGTTATTACTACATAAGCGGATAAATGGCCTCCTCTAGCCATAATTATAGATCTGTGTGATTACTGATAATTATGGACATATAATCTACATCATATAAAGAATTAAATTGCTTGCTTCTCTTACTCCAGGCCATACGTGCTGGATCTCAGTGCGGACAACCGTATCCACAGGATCCTGGTTCCCATACCAGTACTGCCGGCTCCGATAGATCACTCCACAGTTAGGACATTCAATAACATACCTGAATACAAAGCGGGCACATTAAAGTACGTCTCAGTCTCTGTGAAAATACACTAGAAAATATGTTTGTATCTGAGGTGTTACCTGGAACATACAGGCTAACGTGAGTAGAAACTTTTGATCTTAAGTCAGTCTGGAGCACCAGAGCTAAAATTAGGGTCTGTAAAGGTAACATAAGCCTAACTCAGGCCTAGTTACACACAACCCTGCAGGTCATTCAGCTGCAACTCACCCAGACCAGGCGTATTTGGCGAGGCCCAACCATGGAGAGTCTGAGGAAGCAGAGGTCTTAGGGACAACCACCACTTCCTTTCCCCCTTCATAGCAAGCCTAAAGTGATGCACAGCACGATGACTTTCACTTTACAGACATTATCAGTCATTGAACAACTTTAATGAGACATACTGGTGAGCTGCTGTGCTTACTTTACAGGTGTAGATGCGATTATCATACTGGGCAGAGTAACGACAACGATACTTCGCCTCATGGCACAGGCCTTCTCCTAAATGGTTCATGCTGTTCTTGCAGCCAGATCTGGGATAAGGGTAATATGTCAGAATGTTTGACAATATTGATGAAAGGAGAGATTATAGTAATTATTAACTTCAAGGGAAGGAGGACACTCACCCACAGCTGAGGCACAGGCTGGAGCAGGTGAAGTACTCATCAGGGAAAAAGCAGCTGTGGGCAACGAGCTCACCTGCAATTTCCCCATTAAAGCGCTCGCTCAGGGCCTGTAGGAAAATCAAGGACGAGTAAAGAGTTGTTAGAGCCTGACAAAACAAAGTCTTGCACCTCCTTTTCATTGAGTGACAATGCGTTGACATAGCTCAGTGCAGGTTTTACTACAACAAAGATACTGGTCTAAAGCTGACTGATTTTTCACAGCCCTACCTGCAGAGCTTTGAAGATGACCACTGGTGTGCGTGGGGAGCGGGTGGCGTTGTTGTCCAGGAGCTGCTCCAGTTTATTCTGCAGGCCATTGAAGTCAGTGGGGGGGTTGAGAGTCTGCGTGCCCCAGTACTGGACCGAGCTGAAGGCCTCGGGAAAACGGGAAAGCTTCCTGAAACGCTCCGACAGCAGCCGATCTACTGACTCAGACGACTTGTCTGAAACAAGACACAAATGGAGAGGCGTGACCAGAATGCGATACACAGTAAATATTCTGCACCAGTTACAACACAGTTCTTAAAATACTGTGCTTCATTATATCCATTATGAGACCTGAGGGAAATATTAAGCAGTCAAGGATGCTGCAGCATCAGTCATCAGCGCAAGGAACACACACTTCAAAAAGTTACAAGCAAACACATGTAGCTCATTCTTTCACATTTGTTGTACCAAGTCTCGAAGCTCCATACCAGTGTTCCTTCATGTTTTCACACATTTGCTAAAAATCATTCAAATTTTACATGCCAAGCTTTCCATGTTTTAATGTGTTTTTCTTCTCCCACATGTACTGATTTGTTTAAATAAATTTCTGCATACTCTGAAAAACAATGTAGCGAGATTTGCAACTCACTTGAGTGAGATAATGCGCCATGTTTAATATCAGGTCTTCATTTCCTTCAATTATCATATTGCTGCATGGAAACTGAGCACAGACTTAATAACAAAACATGCATTTACAACAGAATAAGCAGGGCATGATGCTCAGTGAGAAGAGGAAAATTCATGTCACTATTGTCCCGTCTAAAATAATTGCGATTATGGATACAATTTTGATGATCATCAAAATATTCTGAAAACCTTAAAATAAAAATCTAAATTGCAGTTAAACTCACTAAAATCACTGAAATGTTTTGTCGGGTAATATATTTTTACAACAGCACAGTTACGACACACATCTTCTCCATATTCTTAAAGCTGTAATCATAAATATTAAGGTCTTCCAGCACAAATAAACAATAGATACCTCATCTCCCTGTCATTTTTTTTTTTTTTTAGTTTAAAATTTTTTAATTTGGCATGTTACATAGTAGTGATATAGTTACATTAGCACACATCTTATATAACCTGTTTTTCAAGGTGGACACAGTGTGCAAACCAAGCCTCCAGCCATGGTGACAAGTTTAGACTCTTAAAAATAAATGAGGAAACTGATGTAGGAGTGTACATCAGTGAGATAGATTTGTCAGGTCATTCATATGAGATTTTTCCCAGTTATTTCAATTCACGATTGTCCTGATAATTAAATGATACGGTCAAATTCTGAATGCAGTGCTGTTAGGCAATGACATTGCTCTTCTGTTTAATCAGAATGTTTTTGGTTGTTTGTTGTCCTTTGTTTGTTTGTTTGTTGGTTTTGTTTTTCAAAGAGAGTTAAAAGTACTAGGCATCTCACTGACATAAAGGCATACTGGTAAATGAATATTTCCTAAGAGACAAATTGGATTGCAGTTTAGGAGACATGTTTTCTTTTCCTTGAAGGAAGCCCACTGAAAGTAGTGATTGTGATGCCGAGACTGATCTTCAGGGTCTAGTGTCTAATATTTTGGATGAGGCAGATACACAGGACAGTTACTGCAATGAAGGGTATGTCGAGATTTGTTGCTTTCACGTTGTAGTATTGGTTATATGTGACTGTGTGTGTTGTAGGATTTATGGCTGTAACATGACAGAGATGTACAACTGAAAAATATTTGAAGGGCTGTCGCAATAACCACAAAAATGAATTAAAGCGATATTAACAAGCCAACAGAGGATGGTAGTATGTAAGTATGTAAATCTCATAGATACATATACCTGTATGCATTTATGCTGAAATCCAATGTTACTTTGGGATAATTTTGGCTTTCAGTCAAGTCACAGCTCCACTTCACCCATGCACATTATGTTTTCAGTCAAGTAGCCATGCGCGAGTAGGAAGACAACAACAACAGCCGACTACAGAGCTGTGATTGTGCTGCTGACTCTGCTGAGTTTATTAATGCTCCTCCATTGCATTGCCAAACTCCAGGAGTTGGTTAAAGTACAACGGCTATCTTATAATTTTTGTATGCGGCCTTTGTGTATAATGTGTCTTACACTCTATGTTATAACATTAGCGACGTAGCTCCATTTTAGCAACACTACAGTAACGAGAAAGCAGTCACATAATAATAATAATAATAATAATGTTACATTGCTCCTCTTCTTGGCCACACATTGCGGTTTCTTTCCAGGAGTTTTTGCTTATGATGGTGATAAGGTGGTGCAATAATACCACATTCATATTGAGCCACCCTGAGTCACCACGGTCGATTTTCCTTCATTGTGACAGCCCTAAATATTTGTAGTTTTTACTTTGATTTCTTAAAAACATTTACTTGGCATATTTTGCATTAGTTTTGTGTGCTAATGTTAAAGGAAGTCCTTAATTCCTCTTTTAGGAGCCTACCTACATGTGATCCTTTCTGGTCTCCAAAGACATTAAGAGAAGAATTGTTGCAATATTTTCAATCAGAGGCTAAAATGCAACAAAAATCTACCTTTCCTCCAAACTCTGCATCCTATGAGAAAGCACAGGGACAGTCAGCGGACAAAGATGTTGAGGACGTCTGTCATCAGTTTAATGGCCCTGCAACTAGTCAACAGTGTTTTTTTAATTTGCGTAATGGAGACAGGGACAGCTATACTTTTTGTCCTCAGAAACTGCCACCTGGTCTACCAGTGCCCAACATCTGAAATGCCTATGTGTCACAAAAACAACAGAACAAGTATGAAAAGGATGCTGATAAAGACAGAGGGAATACACAGCCTTTGGATAATTTCCCTGGCCTCAGTGACGTCTTTAGACCTCAAAGTGAAATGAACAACCCATGCTTTGATGCGTATTATGAAGACCAACGCAGCCACAGCAGCACAAAGCCCATCAGCAGTGAGCAGTTTGTGACCGAAGACATTAACCAACTGGTCAGCAGTTTTCAGTCATTTATGGATGGTGACCATGGCAACTTGTGTCGTGGAGAGTTTCCAAACATGCATAGGCCGACAGTGGGCATGCACCATGAAGACAGCATGCGTGAACAATGGAAAATCAACAGTGCTGCATTGTCAACACAAAGTACTCCTGCAATGTGGACCCAAAAACAGCTGGTGGAAGAGTTTGAGACACTGCAGATGAAAAGAAATGGAGGAATGTGGAACCAAACATTTAAGTGTGATGCCTTTCAAGATCAAATTGGTTTCTGCCCTCAGAACACCCCAAGCAAGTACTCCCAGCAACAAAAGCCAAATCCTGAATCTTTCAGCCCCCCAGTCCAATACCAAAACAAGATGACCATGCACAGAGAATACACCTCTCCCCCTTTTAGCATGAGCATGAACCAGGATTCAAAGCATCACTTCCAGCAGGGCCAGACACAGGGCAGGGTCAGACCACAGATGCAGAGGGAAAAGAGGAGGACGCATATGTCCAACTTCTCTACAAGACCTCTTCCCATTTCTGATATGAGAGGGGAGGACAAGAGACAGACTGTCTCAAAAACAACATACTTTGACCAAGTGGGGAGCATGCAGTCTCAGAGATTTGATGGAGACAACAGCATGATCAATGCACGGAATTCACAGCAGCTCATGGCTCTCATGTACCCTGTAAATGACCCCAGAGGGCTTCCAGGTGTGCCCGTCAACTCCTTCAACTTCAGCTCTAGATCCACACTGCCCTATGATAATGGTTTTCCTGGCATGGATATGAGTGATATTATGTCAGCCAATGAGTCTGCAGCTTTCAACTCCTATATCAGCAACATGATGACCCACAGAGAAGAGAGCACTTATCATGGCATGGCGTCAGCTACGACCGCTTCAATGATGATGAATCAAGGAGTAACTGTGGTCCAGCTTTACTTCTACCTGGACGAGTCTTATGAGCAGTGGAGATGTCTGGAGAGGGAGAGAAAGAAGGTATGTTTTAAAAAAATCTGTTTTGTTTAGGGGTGCAACGAATCGCAGCTGATCCATGTCCTGTTTGGATCGCCCTCCACGGTTCGGCACGCATGTGATCTGCGGACCACATGTGAGCATCATAGTTTCCCTGTCACTGTTATTTTTATATAAGTTATAATACCGAGTTGCAGTGGTGGCAGGACAAATGCTGCTGTGCGCAGCGCACCTCTGCGAGGAGCGACTGATTTAAAAGCCGTCACATCG
>JAPZDX010000007.1:16398273-16413604 GCA_029783625.1 Naso annulatus | reverse complement strand
ATTTCTCCTACAACCAGGCGGGATGTAAACATGTGAGGGAGTTTACAGATGCTCCTCCTGCACCTCCAGCAAACTGGGCTGTCCCTTAAGTTCACCTCATGCAACCTTATGAAGGAGCAACATTTCCTGTTAATTATTTTAAACTGCATTATGCAGCGGTTAGTTCCTACCAAGTAATTTGACAAGAGACATTCCGTGAGTGCTGATACGGAGTACAACAGCACTGGGACTTTTAACCTTGTGTATCACTCAGCTGAACAGGTGTTCTAATCACTAACTGTTGTTGCTAGATTACTTTGTAACAAACTGCACCGAAAAGGTGGACATTTTTCTAAATTGTTTTCCGAGAAGGACAAAAATAAGCAAAGAAAGTAAAGTAGTGGGCCCCTCTGTTGTGTTGGTTAGCAACAGTCCTGAACCAGTCCAGCTGCAGAACTATTTGTGCTGGCAGAACCAAATAAATGATTAATTTAACAAACAAATCATAATCTGTTTTCCCTAAAAGCAATATCAGTACGATCTGCAGCCTGCTGCCTTGTCCCTACAACCGCATCACACCAGTGATGATATTCAGTACAACGGCACTCCCTCTTGTGTGATACTACTTAATTAATCTTGTTCTGAGTTCCTGTGATGTTTGTTTATGTGTGTTTGTATGTATGTATATATTTGTTTGTTTGGTTATTCATTTATTGTTTGAAGATGATGTTAGTCATCCTCTTAGAATGAGATGTTAAGATCAGTCTCCCAGATTTCAGATTAGAGCTCTTATTATTGAAATTGTTAAGCAACAGAGAGAAGTACTGTGAGGCTTCATGACCTGTGGCAAACATTTTGAGTACGTAAGAGAGGACATCAGAAATTGAGGCGCAGCCTTACTTGCTGGACGTTATATACTGTGGTCCCACCCGCCCAGTATATAAGTATGTAAAACTTGGGATTCAGAAACCCTCTGATGACATTAAAAAATGGGTTGAAGTTGAGCATGACTGAATTTTTTTTCTTTTCTTCTTTTTTTAAATTCTGTTGCCTGTGTGTAAGTACAGTCCAAGCCTCTTTGGAAACCTCTAAATGAATCTTCTATTTAAAAAAAACAAAGCTACAGAAAGAAAGATTGGCACTCACAACTTCACCTCTTTCAGTTTCTTGATGTATTGATTGTTCCCATGGTGACACTTTCTTGTTTGGGCGGCTGCCTGCGTCTCAATCTAGTTCTGATGAGGCCCTTTGGCAATTTATGGTGTGCAATTATTTTGTTTTTAGCAAGTGTTGGAATCCACAAAGCATAATTAAATACACACAGCAAACATTTGTTGAGCTGCCCAATTTTTCTGGTGTGCCAACGCTGCGTCGTTTTGTTTTTTATCCAAACAGACAACCGTCTCTTTCTGCAAAGAATGTGATTGACACCCTCAGGGTCTCTTTCAAGAAATCCAAATGGGGCTCTTCGGCAACACATTTTGCTGTTTAGGTTTATTTTACATATTTGAAAGAGTAAAAAATATAAACTAAGGAGATGGAGAATCCACAAATAGCACTTCGAAATGTCACTGGATGGAAAAATGCAGGCCACTTCCCCAGCTGTGAGTTGTGGTTTTCCAAAATGTCACTTTGGCACTGCATTTGGCACTGGATGCCATGGCAGAAAACCCACATTCTTCACCCAGTTGTTCTGCTCCACAGGTGTAACATCCCAAGATGTTTACTTGGCTTTACAGTGTGTGATAGTTGCTATTGTCTACTCTGCCAAAGCAACTACATTGAACAAAACACTCAGACCTTTGCGCCTACAGACGTTCTTCCTTAGCCGTCAGTAGAAATTAAATTTTGCCTTCCCTAACCGAGGAAACGGAAACATACAATCACAAATTATCAGCTAAAATATGCTTTTAATGAAAGGTTTAGTCCTGTCTCATGCCTCTTGCACAATAAACTGAAACAAGACCTATTAACTCACTGGGAAAAATTCCAACTCTGTGTACTCGCTGCAACTGTCACAACAATTGTGACAAAACCGGCTTCTGTTATTTTAGTGGGGATTGCCACACAGTGGCTTTGGAAAATACCACTAACTCTTCTGCTACTGCATTGCAGAAAGCCAACTTAAAGAAAAATTCAGACACTCTGGAAGGTTTGCTTACGCTGCCCTAGAAAAGAAGATTTGCTAAATAAAGCTGCGCTCAACAGCTGGTTACCTTAGCTGAGACTTCAAACAGGGGAAAACAGCTTTAGCTTTGTCCCAAGGTAGCCAAAAATACAAGCCTTACTATCTTTAAAGCTCACTTATTAGTACATTATTTCATCTTTAATCAGTACAAAATTGACAAGTATGCTTGTGGCTCATAGATAGAAGCTGTTTTTCAAGGAAGGATCCTTACACAGCTAAGTGTCAGGATGTTACTTACTCTAAACCGTCAGCTTGGATCTGTTCCAATGCCCAGCATCCTTCCAATTCTCCAAAGGACCACGTTTTTATATAGACCAGGGATGCAAGTATAAGCATTGTCCTGTCCCCTGATTTGGACACATGGAAAAAAAATGATGCTAAATTTTCATTTATTTGACCTCAGCGAACCCTCAAATTTTGTTTTTGAACACATACGGGACAAGAAATGGGCTATGTTGTTGGCTGGGCGTGCATAAGGTGAGGGCACCGTTGCATTTCACTTTCCTGACTTTGCTATAAACAAGACCAAAACGACGGCATTGCAGAGTGTCTTATTTTCCTCGTTTTTATTTAATTAACCTCACACGTTAGAAGTTTATTGGCAAGGCATTTGTTGGCAAGCCAGATGCCACCAGCTAGTAAGCTACCACAGGCTGCATGCTGTATACAGAAAGCTAACATTGATTTTAGCTAACGCACTAACTTATGTTAATATGTTATTAAGCTAAAATTATATACAATTTCTGACCCAGTGAGTGGTATAACATTAACGTTACAATCATAATACTTCGTAAACTAATTATGGATGCATAAAATTAAGAATAAAATAAAAGGGAAGAAGCCTTTTAGCGGATCCACTAACTCTCTATTTCAACAAAATAGCTGAAGAGCACTGTTGCCAATTCTACATCCAGTTCCTTCGGAGAATCTTTTTAATTAAACACCTCTAAACACAAGCTACCGCTCTGTTTAGTGCCTAGTGGATGGTAAGGAGTTAGCCTAGCCTCTGTCCTAACAAGGAGACATCATGACATCGAGAAGCACTAGAGTTTTCTCTCTTCTCCAAGGCTACTAGCATGTTAATATTCTGAGCTCAGACAGAAATTAACGTTACTAAACAACTATTGGATGAACTTATTGGATTGGATGAAGCACTGATTAGCAAATTTTGGCATGCTAAAACAATGAATATGGCAAACACTGAAAACATTATACCTACTACGGCAACATGCTAGCATTGTCGACACTACGAACATGTTAGCATGCTTTTTAACAATTAGCTTAAATAGCGCCAGTCATTGTAAAGTCAATACAGTGGAAACACAGCTGAAAAAAAGATGTCCGCTCTTTCAAGTAGCTAGTCACATATGCCTTAACAGCTCTGAGGAGGATCCTTGAGAATATGCAGCTGCTTTAGCAAACACAAACTAAAACAAACACCCATATCACATGACACTGTGAACTCCCTTTTAGACAGTGTAATTATGATATGTCACATGGTAGCCTACCTAGCAATGAAGAATTTTCACGCGGACACTTTGGCTCAGTTTATGTTTGTACATAACACACTCCAACATACACTGTGTACAGTTTCAAAATACTTGTCGTGTTTCAAGTTAAAACAGACAAAAAGTTCAGTCTCATATGATCTCACAGAGCCATTTCACCCTCATGGCCTGACACCTCTCGGCCAGGCGCTGGCAGCTGTGGTGTGTTTTGTAGAAAAAAAGATTAGGGAAATTAAATTAAGAGCAGCAAAAGTGCCGTTCCTCAGGGGTAGAGCAGGCTAATGAAGCAGGACGCAGCTCTCTGGCTGGAGCTTTAATTTTGTCAAGCCTGGTTCAGTCTGCAGTCCTGCTCCTAACAGATTAAATTAAAAGCTGCAGTGAGTGTGACTCATGTTCTGTTTGGATGAGACGAAACAATTTGTACATCAACCACTGGTGATGATGAATTCATACAAGAATAGTAATTGTAATTGCGCAATGATGAATGAGTCTAAACTTTGTTGTTTCTCTTCTGTGTCATGAAGCGAGATTAGCAGAAGCTCACGCCCAGGCTACAAACCAGATTCGGTCTGATGATCAAAGCATTCAGAAAGCTGCTCTTTCACGTGAATATGCAACATATGGAACATTAGTTTCATTTTCTTTTTTGTTGATTGATAGAAGGTTGAAAGAGGGCATGTGGTTTACTGTCAAATCATTAGCCATTGTTGCTCCTTTTTAATGGGGGGTCTTTTCTCTTGCGGTGAAGTGGTCTCCGTGACCACGCAGCACTCATGTCCACTGGCAGGAGCCCAGCGAGGGGTGAGGTGACCCCTCAGCGGACAGAGCTGACCTCCCAGTATGAGCGAGCGAGGGCTCTAAAGCGGATGGACTCCATTAGTGGCCCAATCGCTTTCTCTTTAACACACTTCCAGGGTGACCTTCAGCCCTGCACTGACCAAGCCAATGTCAAGGGTCAGGGTTCAGACTAGGTGCACATTAGCATGCAGGTGGAGGCTCAAAAGGCATCAGAAGCAATAGTGGTTTTTTGGATGTGAGACCACGATTCTAACCAACGACTGTCAAAACGCACAACGTCAAGGCATGACCTTAATCTCCACTTTGTGTGTGTTCCTTATAATCAGTGGGTGTTCTGTTCAGAAGATAATGATGGACATCTTTTCCTGGAGTGCGAATGACCTCAGGAGGGGAAATAATACTGATTTAGATCCCCACAGCGCAAAGGGAGCAAAGTGTATAATTAAGCACATGTCAATAGAATAAACTTTTTTCTGTGAGATCGTGTGCATTTTCATGGTATATTCACTTACACTGGTTGCGTTTTGCACTTGCAGTTTCCTGTTCCTCCTTCTCGTCTCCAAGGAGCCTTAACAGTGTGCCGAGGGGTATTTATTGATTTACTTGTTTTATTGTTCTGTCTCTAATAAGAGGTGCCAGAGTGAGTTTTAAATCATAATGTTCTAATGCAGAATAATGGCAAATAGATAAATTAATGCTTGTTTCACCCTTACGACTGCCTTTATAGGGCATTTTTACAGCTGTGTACTATGTTGTCTTGTTATGGGTGGAGAGGATGAGTTTTATTTGTGGAAAGAAAATGCAAACTGGAAATCAAATTGTTGATTGTCTTTCTAATAAAAAAAAAGAACAACAACAAATTAAAAGCAGGGTGGAGGCTGGGAGTGGTAGACAGGGAGAACACGCAATTAACTGAGTCATCATGTTTTCTGCTGTCCTGCCACCAATAAAACATGATGTGCATGCCATGTCAAGGAAAAAAACCACAGGCAAATATTTGTGCTGTCGAAGTTCTGTTTT
This sequence comes from Naso annulatus, assembly GCA_029783625.1. NCBI lineage: Eukaryota > Metazoa > Chordata > Actinopteri > Acanthuriformes > Acanthuridae > Naso > Naso annulatus. The sequence goes on along the minus strand of JAPZDX010000007.1, from coordinate 16,408,111 downwards.
TGAAGGAACTTCAGTGAAAACAAAAACACTGTGTCAGACAGCACAGAGAACACAAGGTGACAATCAGTGAACACATTGCTTTAGTTGTGTGTGTCAATTTATCACGATCCGTCCCTATCAGTTGTCCATGTCCCTCTCTTTCCACATCAGGCCTACGCGTCCTGTACATATGAGCTCTGGGAACGTATGTAATGTTGTTCTATCTCGGAGCTGAAACCTTTGACCTAGTTTCGGGCTGTTTTCTAAGAATGTGGTGCAGCATTCCAGAAAAAATGTGCAGCTTAAAACCGGGGCTTGTTTATCCATGGATGGAAAGGCTTTTTTAAAAAGTCTGGCATGTGTCGTGTGCACATGTTATGGTAATGTGATCAATGCATGGACAGGGAGTGAAACCCTATCTGCACCCCCACCTCCAAGCTAAGCCCTTATACGCCCCGGCTATACTGTAAGAGGAGGTTGTCTCTATTGTGTGTGGTTTCCTCTACAGCTGACTGTGTGCACTCGCATACAGATTTCTGCATGAGCAGCACATGCGTCACTTTATGTGCATTTAATTCACCCTGACATATGTCTTTTCTTTGGAAACTTGACGCCCTAAAATAGATTTTGATGTAAAGTTTCATGTGTTTTAGGAACACTTGGCTGCGCAGCAGGAATTTGACAAGATGGACCCACCACTATGCCTGGCAGAGAGTAAGGGGTTCGAGAGCCTGGCAACCACAGCATCAGGAAAGAAAATGTTTTTATAGACTCCTGATTGTGACATGAATTATTTCCATTAAATCGTCTCTCAGGAACAGCTCTGAGGTTCATAAAACATTCAGAACTAATCATTCTTTCGAGTAAACACATGTATAGAGTACAGTGTAAATGTATTAGAGATGTCTAAAAAGTGCTTGGCCTTTGCAGTTTCAGCTCCTTGAGGAAAATCAGCATTTCCTGTTGGCAAGCAGCTGCAGCTGTACATTCTTCAGCCACGTGATGTGGTAACATAGGGCGGGGGTGTCTGTATGCGACTGAGCATTCAACCACAAACATAATATACAGGAGACTTGTTCAAATTCACAGCACGTCAGAGACACAGAAAACAAAAAAGTCATAACCATAGCTCAGAGATTTCAGTGTTTTAATAGAATACAGCTTAAAAACGTACAGAGTAAACAATCGCCTCTCAGACCCTTTTTCAACAAAGGTATAAGACATTATGCATTCAACAAGAGAAGTCATATCTGAGTGATAATTTTTAAAAACATCACGTGGGGCGTGTACCCTGTATTAAGGCTGTTCAGTCAGGTTTGTACCTGGTCCGGCCCCTTTGCTGCATGCTGCCCCCTCTTTCTCTCTCCCTGCCTCTCTGTCTCTTCTGTTGTTACTATGATAAATAAGGCAAAATGCCAATAAAATAATGTTTTAAAAAAAGCATTGCATCTGGCATTTTTTTGCACAGTGGGTGTATACAGTCAAGCTTGTATGACCTACTTATTTTAATTTAAATTGTCTTCACAGTCCAAAAATGTAAAGTGAGAAGGTCGAAAGCAGACTGCTGAGGAAGATGAGTTAACTTTGTGAGGTTGTGTTACGACCTAGAAATATTTGAGCACCAAAAAAGTCACCATTGTCACAAGAATATTTTCCTTACACAAGTGTTGCTGGACCTCCCTTTTACCAAGCATAAAAACATGATTATTGTCATGATGTAAAGTGCCTTATCAAGTCTTTTAGCTCCCACCAGTAATGGCTCCCACCGGTAATGGTAGTGTTTGGTCTGGGGGTTTGATCCCTCCACAGTCCCTGAAAATTCTCAGAAGAGCTGCCTCTATAGAGAAGAGGTGCTTGTCCTCCACCTCTGGACAGTAGAGCCTCATGAACTCTGCCAGGCGCACCAGGTATTCAATATTGTGGCCCGTGTTGCCGCTGCAGACGGCAATCTGGGCGGCAATGTCCTCCTCCGAGGCCGTGCCGAGGTAGATGGGGTTGTTGGAAGTAGCGATGTAGACGAGGGCCAGCATGGGAGCTTGACCCTTCTCCTTGGGGATGAACTCCACCATCTCTGTGATGTAACCACCCATCACAACCTCTCGCATGTTCAGGTAGTGGAGGGATTCTTCAGCCTGGGAGTCGGCCACTTCGTAGGCCACGCCCCACGTGCAAGCCTACAGGGAAAACAAAATTAGGGAAGATACAATAGCATAGTTTGATTGCACGTTAATGTTCAAGCAAATACAGTATGGTTATACATGTCAATCCAGCATATGAAAGACTTAATTTGAGGTTTGTGCCACACCCAAAGCAAGTTTCTCATTCCATCACAGCCGCAAAATAGAACATTAGACTTTAATACTGATGTTAATGGGTCCTTTTAACTTGAAATAAATAGTTCTTGACCTACTTAATAGAATAAGTCAATGCAGTAGTAGTAGAACAGCTGTTGTATCAAACAGATGTGAATGATATAAGGTTATGTCTCTTTGGGTACTAACGTTGGATTTACACAGTTCTTTTTCTCACAAGATCACTGGAAGTAATAGTTTGGACAAAGGTCATACATATTTTTGTGGGTGCGAGCAGACAGACAGACAGACAGACAGACAGATAGATAGATAGATAAATAGATAGATAGATGGATAGATAGATAGAACACCCTCACATCATTGGGTTAAAATAATATTTCTCTCTTGTTAATGGTAGGATAGGAGTAGCCTAAGCCAGTTCACTAGCTGCGTGCCCTATAGGCTACAGATTCAAAATAGACTGTGAGCTTCCAAAACAAGGACACTTACCTCCTGATCTTCTACTAGTGTGGCAACTCTGCCTGGCTATAAAGAGCAAGGACACACACAGTAAGGACATGACAGCTCAGCACATCAAACAGCAGTTCCTCATTTCAGAACAATACGTAGAAAATAATGACTAAATAAAATCATAAAGCCATCAGAAAATGTTTGAACCAACTGGTGAGCAATAAAAGGTGTGTTAGGGGCAAGTGTCGCCCAAGATCTTACCTTTTCTTTGTTCCCTCTGTAAAAATCATCTCCATGCCAGAAACGCCTTTTGTACCCCTTAATGTGGCCGACTTTGCTCCTCTTGTAAGCAAAATCGGGTTTCCACACTAAAGAGCCGTATCCAAATATCCACAGGTTGCTCTTTTCTCTGATGACGTCCTGAGGTTTCATCGTGATCGTGTGGTTGTGTTTTTTTTAAAACAAGAAATGATCGTTTACGTTAAAAAGTTCGTTCTTTTTTCTACTGTCCTATACATTCCAACACATATAGCTACTGTCACCTACCATAAAGCGCTGACGGCAGAAAAAAAAAAAAGCCAAATATCAAAAAAGTCTTGAATAAAAAAGCGTCGAATCTTTCTTTATTATGACCGATGCCATCCAAAAGGTGGAAATAGTCCGTTTCTTCACTGTATCTAGCCCACTAACACGTGTATTTGTTGTTCAGAGAACGTCAGAGCGAGACGGTCTCGACCAATAAAATCACAGAGGGGGCGGGATTAGCTACAGGACAAACCAATCAGGAGGGTTTCAGTGGGAACGCTTCAGTGTCAGTCAGTGAACGTTTGAAAAAGACAAGCTGGTAAAACCGCTTGTTGGAAGAATGAACTGTACGTGGTTTCACTGAATTGAAGGTTGTAAAAATATTCTTTCTTTCTATTATTCTGTCTTTCTTTCTTTCTTCTAAACATCATTTTGGATTTTTCACCTCAAGGTGGAAGTTTTATTTGCCTGTATTGTCAGGCCTGCTACCATATTATTCTTTAAAAAAAAAATCAAATAATGAGGGATCACCTTCAGTGTCAAACAGTCAGGAATAGTCCAGCAGGTAATCACATTACCTATTAATAGCTGCTGCTACTGTTATGTGCGCTCTGCTAAGCTCATTACATGTCTGCATTCTGCTCAGGTCTGTCTAGCTCACTACTGGGCTGCTTGAGATCATTTGTCCTCTGCCTGTCACTTGCTGTGCATGACACATGAGGAAAACAGCAGCGCAAGCTGGGAATCTTTTCCTCTAACTTCACACAAAGCTTACTGCCCCCAAGTGGTTATAAGATACATTGCTTCTTTTTGAGACTTCAAACTCTAAAGTGATACTTAAATGGCTGCAAGAGCTCAGGTGGACAAAATGCAAGATTTTCAAAGTGACAGTGATGGTAGACGATTGGTTTGGGGGCAACAGCTGCATGCAGTGGGGCACCAGCATGCATAAAGTTATAAAGCATTTGCTATGAAGCCGCTCAAATGCTCGTAAAGATGAATTTTTTCATTGTGTAACTCAGATTAGAGTGCATTAAAAACACACAGGGAACTACTAACTTTGTGTCCAATTAAAGGCGCATAGAGGCCGACGAAATTGCGTGCACGCAGAGCAGCTTACACACAGTAAGAGGCACTGCATCATGTTTTTTCCACTGGAAGTGAACTGTAGCGGGCACCTTATAATGTTTTTTGTTTTTTTTCTGCCATGGGGGCATCCATGGTAGCAGATTTTGCTTGGCAATCACTTCAATCCCAGTGAAGTTTGTAGCTGTCCCCTGGTCCCCTGCCTCGCTGGCTGCGGGGCCCCTGTTTGCTGTGCTCACGCTCTAGTAGTGGAAGGGCATAGGCAGCGTTTCTCATCAACACGTGCAAGCGTAAGCCAAGTTTTGTTGAGTCCCACTAATCTCATCCCCTCCTCCCCCTTTCAGCTTACAGACTCACAAGAGATAACTTATCATTTTATATGAAGATATGATGTCTTGTCTAGACATACGGCATCGATTCAGAGAGGCAGTTAAATACTGTAGAGAGACCACAAGGATTCTTTATTTTCACATACAGATGTTTTTTTTTAAATATATATCTTTTTGTTTGAGTAATTCCTTACATTTCCTGCCAAATACAATTCTGTTCACTGAATGATTGCTAGCACATTGATTTCACATCACACTGACACAGATGTCATGTACATAGACATGTAACCATTAGAAATGCTACCAGGCCAAATATATGACTGTATCTATAGACAATGAAGCCACTTCCACACCAGCCGACACGAAAAAACGTTTCTAGGTGATTCCAACATTTAAATTAGGATCTCTATTTGACCACGAGTACACTCAACCATGGAAGAGCAACAAACAAACAGTGTACCAGATATGTGTTCATTGTTTCTTTTGTAAGACAAAAATAATAATAAAATAAAACACCAATGACACTTTTAAAAATAAATTCACCTTTTCTGGGCGTCAACTTAAAAACGGATGTTCATACTTCTAATCTCAACATATAAATATACAGTATATACAAAATAATCTTATAAACCATAGAAAGCGAGAGATCAGTGCTTCATAATCTTAATTACAAATGAAATACTAAACTTACAAAATAACATTATTGGTTCAGTAATTTTCTTTGAAGGCTTCCTTGGTACGATAGTCACTTCATGTGTTTCTTTGTCTTTATTTAAGGGTGATCTTGCATAAACAAGGCCTCATCATGAGTTTCCCTGCATGTAGCCACAGCGTATTGCATCTTTTGATCCTTTACGTTATCTCCATTTTGCTGTGCAGAGGAATCAAGATAAGGCGGGGCACAATGTTTGTCTTAAACACATAAATAAGGCTTTGTGATCTAGGCTGCATACATTCTTAATAAAAAAAGGATTTACAAAACGGATAACCCTAAATATCCTTCAAAAATGAACCGTTTTCAGTAGTTTTTGTCCCTTTTTGATTTAGCACAATGCTGATTTTTGTTTGCATAGCGCATTTCAGGCCACAAAAAATGGAAAAGGCTGGCTCCTTCCAAACTTCTTGGCAGTAATTTGATTTGTTGATTGCTGATTACTGCAATAAGGTGGAGAGGAGAGCATGGAGATAGTCCTCTTCTAATCAGCACGCATAGGCAGGGACATCTTGGCCCGAAGCCCTTGTATGAACTTGGACGAAGCAGACAAGGGTTTGAGTCACAAAAAAAGGAAAGGCGCTTCCGAAAAATCAGATTTGATCATATTTCCCGCAGTCTTTACATTCTCACAAAGATTAGTAGCTTTAGTTCGATTGAAGTCGAAGAGCACACCGGCTCCGTCCAGTTATCAAGTTTTCAAGAGCAGCAACTTGCATTTAAATAAATCCCAGCCTCTCCACACTTGTAAACAGTCCACGAGAGATCCAATGTTGACAGTGAATAATATCTTTTATTTATTATACCTGAAAAGGAAAATGAAAATGAAATTATATTTAAAATAATAGAACAAAAATTGCCCCTTGTTAACAATAAAGGTCATGAAAAACAAGCTTACCTCAGTTGCAATGATGCATTCATTTTTCTCCTCTGCTATTACAAAGACAGACTGGTACATTGAATCTCTGGAAGAACATATTGTTGATATTCTACACTCTGGCCTTTCACTGTGGAGGAGAAATACATCATGTCAGTTACTAAGCAAATGCAGCGCCACACACATCACCGTAACACAGCTGCTCATTCATCCCTTCCGGTTGCACTTACCTGTACATTCTCGTCAAACGCTTTTTTTCTTCTATCGTCTTTTCACAGTTTTCATCTTTGTCCAAAAGGGACAGTTCATCCTTGTACCCCGTGGAGGTTTTATAGTCCAGGTGGTAGTGGTTGATGTGTTTGTGATTAGATTTTTCCCTGGGACAGTCCACCTCCAGCTCCACCTTTTTATTGTTGTTCTTTAGCTCTAGAGTCGAGATGAGGTTCTCTTTTTGAAAGTCACCCTTGGGGAGGTTGTTCATGTTCTCTGAGTCCTGCTCCTTGTTTCTCTGCTTCTTCACATGACGTATTACTACCGCCACCATGCAGAGAAGCACCAGAACGGCCACCAGGCCTACTCCCAAGCTGATGGCTGCCAAGCTTAACTTGTCATCGGACTCAGGGCCTATGTTGGGGCTGGGGGTGTTGAGTGAAGGCACGTCTTCCGACTGGCACTGGGGGCCACTGTAATGGGCGGGGCAGATGCAGGTGGGCTGGCCTTTGGCTCCAATGCTGCAGGTCCCTCCATTGAGGCATGGTTGAGAGGCACAGTGGTCTGTTGGCTTGTCGCAGTGGCGGCCCGTGTACCCCGGGGGGCAGGTGCAGGTGTAGCCATTGATGCGGTCTACGCAGGTGGAGCCGTTTGCGCAGGGGTTCCTGGCACACTCGTTGATGTTGATCTCGCAGCGCAGACCAGTGAAGCCTGAGCGACAGCTGCACAGTCGGAGGCTACCGTTGACCACACAATGCCCACCTGCGCAAACAAAACAGAGTTAAAGAAGTTTTTCTCTTGGCTCGGATTATTTCTAACACACACCAACGGAAAAGAAAGGAGAGGATGATGTATTACCATTGGCGCATTGCAGTGAGGTACATTTATCCACCTTCTTCTCACAGTTGAGTCCAGTGTAGCCTGCTGGGCAGTCGCATATGTAACTATGCCCGCCGTCCCTCTCTCTGCACTGGCCACCATGAAAGCAGGGTGTATCTGCGCAGGTCAGAATCCTGTGTTCACAGCGTGTCCCTTCGAACCCCTCGGTGCACTCACACCTATAGCCATTTTCAGAGTCCTGCAAGGGAAAAGATATAAAGTTTTTTCAAAAAGCTCGCTGTCAGATGTTTTGTTTTATCATATCCTGTTCACGACTGCCCCAACGAACCCCATTATCCTCAGTTTGAATTCTATTTACAGTCCACACTCTGTGAACTGGGTCATCTACTGACTTGACAATCGATAGCATCCTCCTGGACCAGCAGATAGACCGAGGCAAAAACAAAAACAGGAAAGCCTGTGTTGTGGGAAAGGAGAGAGAGAGACTTCCGGACTCACCAGGCAGTGACCTCCGTTGCGACACGGCTGGCTGTCACACTCCCTGACCTCCATGTCACAGTTAACCCCGGTGAAGCCTGGCAGGCAGGTGCAGGTGTAGCTGCCCTGGCCTGTGTTCATACACGTGGCCCCGTTAGCACAGGGCTTGTGGTGGGTGCAGTAGTTCAGATCTGCATTAAAAGGGGCAGAAACAGGAGTTTAGCTCCGGGACGAAAAATTTCAGTCTGTTACCGTGCAGTTTAGAGAAAGAGGCAGTTACACACCTTGGTCACAAAAGATGCCTCCCCAGCCTTCCTTGCAGGTGCACTGCCACGGCTCTTTACAGGTACCATGTTTACAGGATGGATGGAGTTTACACACATCACAAAAGAGTCCCTGCCAGCCCTTTCTGCATCTGTTCAAACATGAAACAGTAAACGTGACTGCTGGCTCACACCATGCCACAGCTTTAATACTGCTGAACATTATCTAAAGCAGAACCAATAGCCTATATCCTTAAAAAAAACATGTTTTTATTACATAGTCTACTGATAAAGTATTTCACAGTTTTTCTGCTCTTAATGAGGGTCATTGTAGCCTAAATGTTTATCTTTGTTTTTGGCCATTTTTGGATTCCCTGACACCAATGAACAGAGATGAACCATTATTTAATCAGACAATCAAACAATGAATAGACAATAACAAGTCAGTGAATGCTCACCTGCACTCTCCAGGTAATGTACAGTTTCCATTCCTCTCATTACACCCTTCAAGACAGATTGCTGTTAAAAAAAAAGAGAGAGACAGAAGGAAAGAAAAAAAAAAGATATTTAAAGCTTAACGTTCCAATTCGACATACATTACATTTTGTTAAAATGCTTTATCACCTGTAAATTTCTTCGCATATTATAATCTGTTACCTGGCCATGATAATGTTAAACATAATTGGCCCGTGCTTGCTCCTGTGTAGACTCTATGTGACATTGATTCTGCGTGGGTTTATAGTGTTAAACGCCTGGTTAGTGCGGAGCAGATGCTTGTTCTCGAGAAAAAAAAAAAAAAAAAAAAAGTAGGACAGCTGCCCCATTGTTATCAGTGGGCAGTTCGAGCCCCGTTTGCAGCTGCTGCCCTACACCGCTTTAACAATAGAGCCCGCAATTTAGTGGCGCGTGGCGGGCGATAATAATAATGCCGCGATTAACCCCGGCGCGCGCTGCTGGGCGACCACCGCCCTGGATTAAAAACCGCACGCGCCCGGAGAGAAAGTGCACCGAAGCGGGCTCTTTTGCTTCAAATTTCCGCAAAAGCTGCCCCTCTTTCCGAGTGTGTTTGCCTCTGATAGCACACACCTGTGATCATGTTACAGGTAATTTAGACATTAAAGCTCTAAATAAGATTTTAAGGCCCTTCTGAAAGGCACAGTTAGTGTCACTTTAGCTTGATTATAGCTAATCTTTAAAAGTAACTTAAAGGGAAATGAAAAATAAAAGGCAGGCTACCTACAAAGTGTACAAAAATAGGTCATTTATAGCCCTACAAGTGTCTAACTTTATGTTCTAGGAATTAGGTCATGGCCTATATACTTTCAGCGTTAATGTAAAGCCAATGTGAACCCTCGCCTAAAATCTGCCTTGTGACCTTTAACCACAAACAAAGGAAAGTGTCCATATGGTGTCTTTACTCTTGCTTACGTTCTTGGCAGTATTCTCCCTTCCATCCCGGTAGACAGGCTATTTGCCCGTCAGGCTTGCAGGTGTAGTGGCCAAAACGGTCGTCTCTCGGAGCGCATATTTTGGAACAAGTGTCCCCGTAGTAATTTTCATTGCAGATGAACCGGTATGAGTACCTTAGCTCCGTCTGCGTGCCGCTCTGCACATCCTGGGACCACTCAGGCCCTATTCCCAACTGTCTTTGGATGGCAAAAGAACTAATCAAGAATTCAGGGTTGGTGGTATCTGTGAGGAGCAGAACATTTAGAGATTAGTTTAAATCAGAACGATTTTGTAGTAGCCTAACAGTTTATGTTGCAGTTGATAAATCT
>JAPZDX010000007.1:16361720-16380993 GCA_029783625.1 Naso annulatus | reverse complement strand
AGTTATTTCTGTGTTGTTGTTTTATTTTAGTTTATCAAAAAATTCTGTTTATACTTTCCCCATTGTTTATTCATGTGATGTCTCATTAAAAACATACTACTGCATGTGCAGTCACGTGACTCTGCCCCGTCCAGTCTGTGACACGGGAGCAACATGAAGGAGAACTTTAACACCTGGCCAACCAAGCAACTCAAGCAGCTTTTACCAAAGTAATATGCCCTGTTTGTCATTTAGACAAGTTTTGGCTTCAGTGAAGATGACACCGAACTAAAAGAAGCTGAATGCAAACGCTGAGGGAAAACAGCTTCAGCGGCCAAAGGTAAAACCGCTAATCTGTTTCAACGCTTTGAGCACAATCACACTGACGAAAATGAGCAGAGCACGACTCAAAAAAAGAGGTACTGACAAGTGCCCAACAACAAGTCCCTCCACAAATGAGGCATAGAAAATAGTATTAATATGCTTCCTGTGTGGGACCTTGTGGAAGAGAACCTCACTGCCATTACAACAGACGATGGCACTAATGTTGTCCAAGCTACAGAGCTCAGGGTGACCCCATTAAATGACCTTTCATTAATTGTAGTCAAGGTAAAAGGTTCAATTAATTGAGATATTGATTTGAGGTCATATCGCCCAGTCGTATTAGCGGATTTTTTGTCCGGTGTAAAGGGGTAGAGATCTTCCATAAAGAACGCACGGTCTGTCCATACAGTGAGCCACAGGCTGGCATTTTTTTTAACTGCTAAGTTTTGCCTTTTTGGCCTCGTCATGATTTCCTGTCAAGACCTACCCTGTATCATCCCCTCTGGGAATCCTACTGTCACAACCAATGTTCCCATGGATGAAAATTACCCCCGGGGATGCAGAGATTGACAGTGAGCAGAGTGGGGCCAGGAATTAAAGGTCTCTGAAGAGTCAAGAGGGTTGTCAGAGGAGTTAAAATAAAAACATGCTGTAAAGTATGCCTACAACATCAGCATGACTTTAGATGTGACATGGGAACCCCCCCCACCCCAAACTATGCCTGTAGTCATTCCCTCCTGGACGGCGGGGGCAGGTCACACATGAGGCCCTTTTTGCAGCTGGGTTTGCTCCTTGCTACCTCATGCCAGGCTAAACTATGCTGGGAACCAACTAAACTCAGCAGACAACCTTGAGATTAGGCCTCGATACACAGAGAATCTCACACGGCTTTTGATATAAAGCCAAATAAGTAACCGTTTTACAAAATTGCTTTGATAAGGAAATGTTGCAAGGCGAGGGAAAAGGGACCCTGGCAGTCATCAGGAGCGTGAAAAATGACTGCGATTCAGTACGAAAACAACTTCCCCCAGTGTAAAATAACAATATTCCTGCGAGTGCAGGGGAAATCAAAAGGAAGTTCCTCCCTTATAGGAGAGTGGATTGTTCTCTGGCTTTGATTGTTTATGCAAAGCTAAGCATGTTTGCTTTAAATTATGTCACAATGTATCACAGGAGTGCTTCCAGTTTAGTACAGGAACAAATATTGCATGCCTCATTTGAAATGACTGTGCATTCGTTTAGCTCGGCAGTTCTTTATTTCCTTATCAGTACAAATGAATCCTGAGGGACATAAAAACACCACAAATTGAAGCTCATCACCATAAAAACTGACATAGGCCTGTTTTTGGGTCCAGTGCTATTTTGCGCTAATCTCTTTGAGCTTTCACTGTTACTTTTCTTGGCACTATTTTATTTGTAACTTCATTTAATTATGATAAAGGAGAGGTTCGTCCAGTTTGGCTGGCGGTCAACATCACAAAACTTTTTAATCTTAATGTCCTGCTCAAATTTCTGTCCCATGATCTCTGCCACTTTCTTCTGTTAGAAAATAAAAAATGCCATAAAAGCAACGATATTGTGTCTTGGCCTGGAAGCTGTCACAAAATTTGTAATTTAGTACATAAGCACAAAAAGTCCATATTTTGCATGACACCCAGCAGTAATTACAAAATGGAAACTTTGTGTTTATGCCCACCAATCCAGTTCGTGAAATTTGTTTGAGATCTGTCTCTGTCTCAACACATTCTTGCGAGATTTGGGAACCGCTGCTTCCTGCCTTGCTTTGCAACAGACATATGGACATTTAAATGGTCTAATAGGTGAAACCATGAATTAAAAGTTAAAACTTACACCAAACAAATGTAATGCAATGCAAAATCCATCTGCTTCAATCTGTTTACATGATGTTAGAACACTTCTGAACGAGGCAGAGGGATGGTGGTTCCTAATTGCGACCATGGGAGAAGTGACTCCACCCACTTAGGAGACGGGAAGTGTATGTATCATTTCACACCTCTGGCACAGCGTAGAGTGGGGCATCATGTGTTAGTATTATCATGTGTCAATCATTCCACATTCAACTTTTGAACTATTTTGAGTGTGCCAGTAGTACACTGCGTTTTCCTCATACTTATCAGTGTGAACGCACTTAGTGCACTTATGCACTCAAAATATTATGGGTTTGAGAGAACTGTACGACTTTGAGGCACACTGTATTTCACTAACTATTTGTCTTGACATCTAACCTTAACCAAAGTAAATTGTAAACATAAAAATTTGTGAGTGTTTCTGAAGCCGAGAAGGTACTTTTTCCTGTGGTCAGCTATCACGAAATGAAGAGCCTTCATGTTGCCTATTACCAAATCTAAAAATCCAAGAGCCAAACTGTAGCCTAAAGCAGGGGTTCCCAAACTTTTCAGCCTGCGACCCCCAAAATAACAGTGCCATAGACTGGGGACCCCCATCGACCCTGGAGGTGGCGTAAAACATTATGCACAGCCGCACAAACGCACTGTAAGGGCCTACACGACATCTATACAGCACAAAAGAACAACAGCTTAACTGCCACAGTAATATTTTTAAGAAATTTAAGAAAGAATGTAAGCAAAAATTGTACAATAAATGGTTAAATATGCAATTATAATTATTTATTTTTACTTTTTTAAAATTAGTTTTTTGGAAAGCATCTTGCGGCCCCCCACTCCGTGTCTCGTGACCCCCTGGGGGGCCTTGACCCCCACTTTGGGAACCATTGGCCTAAAGTAGTCTCTTTAAAGAGGAATGTTTTACCACAAATTGAGCAAAAAGCTGTTCCGTTAGGGTTTATCCTGTTGACACAGTGAGTATGATCCAACATGTTGGTCAAGAGGTAAGTTTATTTTTCTGGTGTTTTTTATCTGTTGATTGTGTCCAAATAAAATTTGCAGTGTGCTAATTGATGTAAACTAACAGCAGCCTTTAATCTTGTAGCTAGCCAGCAGATGCGTAGCTTAGCTTGGCAAACATACTAGAAAAAGGATTTATCCTAGGTCTGTATTCTGCAACCTATCATACATGATTGCAAGCTTGAAAAATCCTGTTAGATTTCTTTACTCTAATAAACGGCCAGGTCAGTTGTGTCTAGTCTTTTAGCTATGCTAAGCTAACCATCCTGGCTGTAGCTTTATTTACCAAACTGATATGAAAGTACTATTAATCTAACTCTGTGCAACAAAGCATAGTTCTTAAAATGGCAAACTATTCTCCTTTTTTTCTTTTTACTGTAAACGTTCTGGGTTAAAAACAGCCTCACTTAAAGGACAGTCAAAATAGCATTACTGACATTTAATGTCCGAAGTGCAGACAGTAGTTATGGGAGAAACAGATAAGCATCTGGGCCACATTCAGGCTGGTTCCTGTTTCTCCTGTGGGAGAGAAAGACTCCTTATTCGATGCTGCTGCTGGTAAACCTATCAGGGCACAGAGGAGAATGGGACCCTCTGCAGACACGGTGGCTCCTCCTCAGACAATAAGGCTCTCCGTTGGACAGAGGACAATGTGGGAATCCTGCCTTGCCTGCTGAGTATGCCGAATCAAATTTTAGATGTAGGCCGTGAAATGCAAGCCATTAAGGCATGTTTAATTTGAATTGATCATTATCTTAACTGTGGTACATCCTTGAATTTTGACATTATTTATCATCTTTATTAATTAGCATGAAAGCACCAAAAATTAAAAGATCCAAGCAAAGTGACAAAAATGTCAATGAAATTATGTCATCTTGCCATTTGATCCTGCTGACATTTAACATTCTGGAACTCAGGACCCCTGCTGTCGTTTTGTCTGTTACACAATTACATTTGGAAATTGTGTCATTTCCCTTCCTAATCTACACCCATTTCCCCCCCATATGGGTGTCATCCCCTGGTGTAACGCATTGAATTGTGGGGGTTTGTCACTGTCAGACATCACAATGGTCATTGTTCTAATGGTTGCCCCTGGCTGACAAGCTGAGAGTAATGAATGAAAGATTGATAATCTTAGAAGTAAAGTATGTTCAGTTTGTCCAAAATACAGTAAATGTGTGCTCATGTGTGTGTCTGTGCAGAACGAGGCCGGTAAGAGCTTATCACGTCATGTCACTGTGACCCACTACAACCACAGTCGGGAGTCTTTTTACGGTTGGTTGACATAGCTACCTGCTTCCGAGCCCCCATCACATCTCGCCCCTCCCTCCTCAGATTAAAGCAAAACCTGGAAACCATTTTGCTTCTCTTTTCCTCCTGGAGCACTCATAATGACGGGAAAATGCTCTGGCCCTGCTGCCACAGGGAGCAAGGCACAGGCTTGATGGGAAACTGAAAAGCCTGTGCAAAAATGTCTCCTTTTAGGGCTCTGTGAGCTCCGTTACACCCACACTCCACCATAAATTTCAAAAGATGAAATAGAATGTGGCTCTTATCTTTATTTACACAATATAAAGGTTTTTTTTTCTTTTTCTTCAGGGAGAAAAGAAAAAAAGTGATCTCTAGAGTGTAGATAGCATTAACTTCTCATGGGGAAGTCAAACTGAACTAGTTCTGTAACTCCTAAAAAAAACAGAAAGCAAATTTTTACCGAATCACTAAATCTTGTGCCAAGCAATCCATCAACACAAAGATGGCTACTTTTACACAGTGGGAAAAAAAAACACTTCAGTTAAGAGCTGCCAGAGCTGCTTTTTTCAAATTCATAATTTGCAGTCACACTGTAAGTATTTGTCGAGTCTCGTTAGTTAAAGCAAAATAGACGTGTAAAATGTTATTTGCTTTGTTTTCACACAGTTGTCGCATCCTTCCTGCAACACCGGTCCTCATGATCCAGCTTGATTCTGTCAGGGCATTAGCACAGCAATCACCGCAGGACTGTCGCTGATGAGGAGAGTGTGGGCTGCTTATCATAGGATAGGACCCACTCTGCAATCAACCAATAGTTAAGCATGTCCTGAAAGCAAAATCCAGCTCATTATCACAGACCATTACAGACCGATTACACAAATGATGTAATGCATCACAAGTGAAAACAAAATAAGTAATTTTGGACAACATTCAAATGATCGATGACTGGCAGATATCAGCTATCTGGCACAGCAACATGGGGGTTTTCTGTTAACTGACTAATTTCTGACATCCTTATAAGACGTTTGACATACAGGGATCCAGCTGCTAGCGAGTGAAGGATGCTGGGTAGAATGGGAGAGAAACACTCACACACCATTTCCCACCATTTCCTCCACATTACCGAGACACCCACCAGACAAACATGGCCACCAAGAAGATCCTCATCAGTCTGAATCAAAGCTTTGCAACCTGGGGGGTTTATAGCTTCTGTTACTTGTATTGTGTCAGCCTAACAGGTTCTCAGGGTCAGCAAGGGGCCAGAAAGCAGATAAGGGCTAAGCAAATAAACCATGCATCCAGTCATCTTATGGTTTTACTATACAGTGATGGATTAACATACAGTAGGCTGCTCACTTTAATGATAAGATCCATTCTGTTTCTGTTAGCCTGACAACCACATCTGCCCCACAACATGTTGTCTAAATATCTCACATTTAAAACATATTTCAACATGATATGAATGCACGACTTTGGAAAATTAGACAATACCGGGCAATAACATCAACTGTATTGTATAATGGTGGAAAAAAATTGCTCGTCTGCCTCTGATACATTTAGATGGTTGTAATAAGTGGCTGCCCCACTTCATCCTCATTATACCAGAAGCACCACAACACTTGGCTCTCATTAGGGTCGAGCCATTGTCCGTCAGCAGTTAGCAACCATTTTGCCTTCCCCATTACAGCACAAAGAAAGGGGAGGTAAAACAGTTTACCCACAAATCTCCCTCTGTGTGCCCACTGGTTCACTCCACTTATTCAGGCGGGGAAGTAAAGGCCATCTGCTCATTTTATAGAACTCCTCTCACACAACGCTCCCTATTTCACATTCACAGATTCTATTACCGTCCGCCAGCAGATGATTTGACCAAACACCCACCAAAACTCGCTCCAAAACACATCCCAAAGAAGGTCAAGGTTGATCAAGCCAGGGATGTGGAAGGTGGCCATTTCTTTGAATGTGAATGTGTGAGTCTTTGCTCCTCTTCTCCTACTGGCGTGAGATGAATGGCGTGGAGAAGTTGGACTGAGCACGAGCTGAGGCATTACAGCCACAGGAGTAGTCCCTGGTAAATTTAAAGAAAAAAAAGGGCAGCTGCTCTCCAGTCCTCCCACAGCCAAACATGAAAGGACAATATATGAAGACAATAAATGAGCCAGCAAGCTATAACAGATAAAATCTATTTTTGAATTGTATAGTTGGTGAACAACTCATTGTTAAGTTCAACCTAGATCCACATTTTTTTATGGGACTAACACCACATTGTTCCCCTCTATCCTGTCCCCTTCTCAGGCAGAGGTTACATTCAGGGATGGCCTGTGTTTTTCCATCCATGCTGCAGTAGACACACTGCTTTTACACCTATGACTTCTTATGGGAATTATCACACTTTGGCCTGTCTGACGGCACACCATGTGGGGCCAAACAAGCACACATTAATCTGCACTTTGTATGAATATTCAGATACAGCTGTCTGTGACACGCAGATAGCAGCTGGTGTGCTTGGGCCCCACAGATACCACAGTGCCATGCCTGGACAGAAGCCGCTGCATCTGGGCCAAAACAGGCCCAGCCGGCCCTGGCAGGCCCGTCCAGGCCCAGGATCTTCCCCAAAGCCTACCCATGACGCCGCCTACATAAGGGGTGGGAATCACTGAACACCTTTAGCAGCCTGCAGTAGATCGACAATGACACTTTCAGTATGTCACTACAATTGTGATGAAATAGATATGTGACATGATGGGGCTATAATTTAATCATCTCTCTTTCAACAAGCATGACGTCTTAGATTTTAAATAGTTAAACCAATACATCGTAAAATGTGCTAAAAGCTATTTTAGCGAGCATTTTTAATAATGACATTTAACATTAAAGTGAAACACTTTTGATGTTTGACAAAAAATGTTCAGTGAATGAAAAAGCATCAAAAAACTCATCATATCAGGTTTACAGTTAATAAAATGCATAATGTTGAGTTGGTGGATGCTATATAATTGCAGTAACAAGTAGATGTTAAAACAGATGGCATTGCTCTGTGTATCACATTTAATTTACCGTTTAAGGCTTTTGTTGGGCACTCCACAAAGCACTTTGATTAAATTGAATTTGACATAAGTAAATCAAAGAGAGTCTCAGGCCAATCATGGGACAAGGCACAGCACAGTGAATGTGACACCTGACTGTTTTGGAACCAAGTGCTGCTTAAAAAAAATGAATGGTCACATTTTTCATTATGTCTAAATGTCACAACGGGCTCAGGATGGCATTTACATTTTCCCCGTGGACGTGAATGTAATTTGCCCTTTTTAATTATCTAACTTAATCTCATACTAATCCAATGATATTGCCATAACAAGCAACGCAAATATGGCAAGCTGGTTGGAGGACAAAGCCTCCGATGGTGAAAAGAGTTTGTGTTTGGTGGGCCTGGCGTTACCGCCTCCCTGACAGTGTGCCGGTTGGCCCAGTCAACACAGCGCCACAGTGCCAGGCTGTCAGCGTGCCAGGCTCAGAGAGCAGCTGCCAGGCCAAACCAGCGGGCACTAATTCAGCCAGCCACAGGGAGCCCCCTCCACCCCTTCTTCCTGGCCCTCCCTGCGGCTACAACTACCCGCTCATCTGTGCGTGCACACACACACACACACACCTTACACAATACAGGCTTTAATTATGACAAACTTGCCAAAAGCTAATCTCGCATCTTTTTAATCAAAGACATTTGTAGCTGAGGGGTTGCCAATATTCTAATAACTAATTACCAGAATTTCTGGTGAATAAACAGCATTTCCTTTGACCAACAGTGGCCTTTCTCAATCAAGCAAAGCCTGAACATCTATCAAAGCCAAGAATGCAAGAAAAACTGTGGGACAAAAAATACAATATTAATCACAGCAACAAGGGACAATTTTCAGATGTTTACAAATTTATCACATTGACAACGACGTTATTAATATCTTCTTTTTATCAAAAAAAAAGCCAAACCAACACTCTGAACATTGCAAGCTTGACGGGGCGCAAGCATCATTAACTTGCAGGCTCGCCTTTGACAGGTTCATATTCACTGCACTATTCTTTAACATCCCGCTCGTTTTGTCATTATCTCTCGTAAATGAGAGTGGACCACTGAGCCCCAGGGACTGTGGCCAGGCCAGTTGCTCTGTGGTTAGTTAAGTGATGGCCAACATGCTCAGAAGCGTTCTGCTACCCTTCTGATGCGATGAGGGCTTTCTGTGGTTAAATCATGCTGTGTCCTGGGCCTCTTTCCCTGAGCTAAGCTTGTGGCTGAAAGGACAAAGTTCTCTGTAAAGAGTGGGTGGATTATAGTATTCTGATGGTTGTAGAACCACCTGCAACATAAATGGCTTTGAATGCAGCATTGGACCTTTGTTGGTTGCCATCCAAATTTGTCTCTCCCTCTCTTCAAGTCGTTTCTAGTTTAACTGTACACACTAAACAATGACCACCATAGTTTACTTAAAGTTTCAGAACAGGCTTGACAGGCATCTCTTTCTGTTAGGCCTCTATATTTAAAGCCAACATGTAAAAACATTTCACTGTCTCTTTTTTCCAACTTCTCACAGGCTCACTAAACAGGCGCAAACTGTAGTCGCTGCAACCAGCAGCTAAAAATGTTACAGTCGTCTTAGGCATCACGTGTCATCGTAAAGTTACAGACACATGCCTCTCACAGGAGTCTACAGTCTACAACAAACCGGTGATGAGTTATGAAATGGGGCGGGGCTTAAGTGTAGGGGCAGGACAAGCCATGACCAATGAAAGTGTGTGTGTATATGCGTGTGTGTGTGGCTCTACAAAGTTTGGCCATGCTACATGGGTCCATTTAGAAGTTATGCACCTTTTTGTTACAAACCACTCCCACCGCCACGCCCCCTTTTGCCAGTTGGCCCTAATAGTTAATCATCTGTCCTTCGGCTTATGACTAAGCTTTTCACAAAATCTTGTCCAATAGGCCACTGCCACTGCCAGACAGCCTTTTAGCCAACTGCCATGAACACAAACACACATCTTCACACACACACTTGACCTCCACCCCAAATTCAGCCTCACGGGCGAAAACTGTGGCCACCAAAAGTGGAGAATTTTTGTGGACCAACCAACTGACCCACAGAGCAAAGCGACAAAGCAACCTATAGAGCTGCTGGTTGCAGCTAATGAAAGTCTACAGCCATGCTAGCAGCTCTGTAAGGTTGTACTTAATGCTAAAAATGTGCCAACGTGGGGGTGCCCGAGTCCACCTGTGGCCCTTTGCTGCGTGTCATTCTCTCGCTCTCTCCTGTTCCTCTTCCACTCTTCAGCTGTCCTATCAAAGAAATAAAGGCAGAAAAAGCCTAAAAAATCTTTTAAAAAAATGTGCTAACATATGACAAAGCTTTAATGATGACTTTTATATAATATTTATCCCGTTCGCCACCTTATTTTAATGTGTTAGCATGCGAACAACTAGTAAATAGCAATAAACACAAAGCACAGCTAAGACTGAGGGAGAGTCATGTAGTTTTGCGCTTATCTAGTTGCTGAAATTTTGCAAATGATGGTGCTGGGAACAAAGTCAGCAGTTCACCAAAGTTACTGGGATTCATACTCTGGGGATCACAAATGTCTGCTCAAAATTAAAAGGCAATCAATCAAATTGCTCAATCTGGAACAAAGTAGTTGAGCAACCAAACGGCCAGCCTTTTCATCCATAGAGCTAATCTGCTCGCATGGCTAAAAGTGTTCATTAGTGTGTTTATGCATGCACAGTGAGACCAGCTGAGGACTGACATTCCTGAGGCCCGCTCTCTCTGCATCAAACACATTCTCATCTGCACGCTCATCTGTCACTCATCCTCTATCTGAGCTCGTCAGTCCCAGCTGAAGGTCACAATATGGCCGGCTCCTCTGGAGAGGTCCTCGAGGTCCCGATGCTCCAAGCTGCCTGAGTAAACATGGCGCAGCAGTTCATAAAGATGCTTATTGGGCGCCTGGATCTGTGCACACGGGTGTTTGAATCGATGTGTGCGTATTGAGAGGCCTCCCTGAGTTGGGTTTCCTGACTGCAGGGACACATATATACATACCAGTGCTGAGGCTGGCTGAAATATTGATGCTGTGTTTTGTTCTCATTTTTTTTTTTGCTGTACTTGAGAGGCCATCTGGATGGGTCAGCCTCTCTCACGTTAAATATTCATTCTCCCGCTGAATATGACCAGGGGAGAGCAAAAGAGGGTCATTTTGTAATGTGAGAGAAACAAAGAGGGAGAGGTGGTGGTGGTGGGGGGGCGATGAGCAGGATTCAATAGGTCATAGGTTTTTCCTAACAGATGGAAGATTGGCTGCAGGGATACAGTTCAGTGTCATAGTGGAACCTGATATCTGATTATATTCCCCACAGCCACTGAACACAAAGGGATTACATGTGGTTACATAAATAATGAAATTGAGATTATTTTGTTGACATGAGTCTAATTTGTTGTGCCACAGTTGTGAACTAATGAACACTGCTTATCAGTCTGTCTCCTTGTGCCACACTGCTCAGGTTAAGACCAACAGATCAAGTTCTGTCAACAAGCCAATCAAAAAAGTCGTTTCTGGCCAAATGTGCCACCTAAGGCTAAAAGCAACTCCCAGATGAAATGAGACTTGCTGTACACGAGGAAACGTCTATGTGGCAGGACTCCATAATGAGTACAAACTTAAAAAGCTCACAAACAATCGGATTATCGACAGCCCAGTGGTCCAAACTGTGATCGGCTTTCCGCTGCCTTCATTAATAAAGAAATGCACCGTGATCTGAGCACGCACTTAGTCAGCAAGCTCATCTGTGAATTTTAATGATGCGCTTAGAAGTGCTAACCAGCTAACATGACAGTTCTAACACGGCCCCATTGAAAAGGAGTGGTTTGGTAAATTATCCCTACATTCTTAATAATTAACAAAAGCCTATTAATTATGAACAAATCTGTAGCCTAACACTCACCAAGAGGAGACATGGTTGCCTAGGAGCATTGGTCTGTTCTGAATGCCTTGTTGCTTTGGTGTTGTCGGTAATTGGAGCCCCTGCAGTATTACAGTAATATGGCAGAAAGTAAATAAGGCGGTGGGGTAGAGGGGACACAATACCTTTGTTTTGGGTGCTGTCATAAGGGTGTCACAAGACTAGGCGATCAATAATGCAGTCTGGCACGTGCGTGGGTGGGTTTGTTGCCTACTGATACCATGTGGTTAAAAAAGTAAACCCTATGACAAAGCAAAACTTCAGTAGTTAATGTGTGTAGCTCAGAACAGTCCACAGGAAACGTGTGTCATATTGTAAGGTGATAATCATTGTTTTCGTATGACCTTTTTAAATTACACCTTGAGCAAACAGCAGGCCTCCTGAGTCCCACTGCTCAGTCAAAACAATAATCGGCCTCACACAGTCGAACCACCATTTTCGGATGCTAAATCAACACAGCTGGACATCCTAAAGTTTGTGTTTATGTCTGTGCGCTACCTTTCCGACTTGAGTCTAAAAATAGCTCGCCGCATCCTGCTGTGATGCTGAAGGTGCAGTCATCTTTCCCCTCTGAGGGACACAACACTGTCTGAAGTTCTGGTGGGGGGAGTCGGGGGGAGGGAGGGAGGAAGCGGTGACTACCGTGTGACAAGCGCCCTGTTCCTTCCTCTCAGGCCTGAGAAACAGGAAGTGCTGCACATAAGGCATTATTGTGACGGAGAGGAAATGCAAGGTCTTCTAAAATAAGAGCCCCAATTTGAATGTCAATGACAGGAGCCTGTCCTGCACAACCCCACTGAGACCCTTACCACCCCCCTCCCCAACACATACACACTTCACTGTTGAGTAACGCAGATATATAAAACAAGCTCCTATTCTGTAGCCATGTAAGACTCCGATGTGCAATGACTCGTAAAATAAGTACAAAACTTACTGTGAGATTTAAGTGCAGCAGCTCATAGATAACGTCAAGTAAATCATCTTTGAGATGATGTGTTAAACCTTCCCAGCTGGACCCCCCAAATACAGACTAAGCGACAACCATATTTCAAAGGGTTAAAGCAGGCATATGGGAAGGATCCACCCTGCTTGTGTTTAGCAGAAGCTAAGGAGGAGCTGGTTGCTAAGAGAGATGTGAGGCTTTGAGCCGGGCTGCCTCCCAGTTAATTAAAATCCTACTTTATCTGTTTCATGCTTTCAATTAGAAAGCTCTGGAAAGAGCCCAAGCCTCTGCATGTAGATAACCATAGCCATAAGATGTGATTAATACGTGGGGCCCATTTGCTCTGTAGGCTGCAGCAATGCCCTGCTGTCGTGTGCATGCCTTGTTTTGATCCCAGACATCAACCTCTGATGAGCCAGGCAGAAACTGTGTGCTGCGCCTCTCTGCAAAGTCTGAATGGCACCTTAAGCAGTAAATCAGATGGATGAGATCTGCTTTTGTGAAACATGGCAGGTGCTGGCCACGTGTGATCATATACATCTGAGCAGCCACACTGACTGAAGCCGCGGAGAGCCAGTATCCATGTTTAGTCTGTGCCAACTCTAATGGGTTTTTCTGGCCATTACTAATCCAAAGAAGTGTCAGCTAAATATGTTTTTGCACAGTTAACAGTAGATCTAGTAATGCCTGACTCTGCTTTTCACAAACAATTAACTGAAACACAGAAGCCAAGCTGTACTGGTAATCAATTACACTGAGCTTAGCACATTAAACTGTAGTTTATAAGCCACGTGGAGCAGTATTTGGTTATAGTTAATGTTCCAGCAGCCAAAGTTTGTATTTCTTGGCGGTATGAGGAATTTCAACATTCAATCACAACACATTTTGCTTTGGAAAAATAATACACTATTAAATACTCTGTCATAATGATTGATACATCGAGTTTTTGAAAATAAATCAGATTATCTAGATGGTATTGTTAAGAGTGCAAACAATTAAAATGAGAAGAATCTAGAGGCAAATGAAGTAAAATACAAATAAAATGTCAGGCACAGGTTTAGTTGCAAACAGTACAAATATATTTAATTAAATAGCTTGCACCATCCAGCCAACAAAATCTTTTTCTTTTCTCTATTTGTTACAAACATTTAAGACCTGGCTTTGAACAAAACAGAACATTTACTGCCATCTAATGGTCAAACTAGGAAATTGCAAACAAAGGAACACCAAACCTGTGAAAGCCATGATCTTCCTTGTACACATGGCTTTGCAGCACTTCCTTTAATATCTGAAAAACCTGAATGATTGTTTGAGGGAAAGTGGGCGGGATAGGGATGTTGGGGTGAGGTGGTCCCCGCTCGAGGCTGAAGAGTCACATAGAAAGTCATTAGCACTGGGGGCAGGCAGGGGCACCACCTCTTGGGTAGGTGTTTGGTTGGGGGATGAAGGACATGTCCCCGTCTTATCAGGAGTTTTCGTGTCCCCACTGAACTGTCTGGGGATCTGAGCCTGTGGCATCTGGAGAAGTAAACCTCTTCCTACAGCGGGTAAGGCAGGGAGGGATGGTTGCGCTTTCCCAAGGGGCCTTCCTCTGCCTATTGTGTCATTCAGTGCCTCTATGCACCCTCTGCCTAGACCAAGAGACTGTCTAACAGGCATTTCTTTTATGAGGTCTGACAAAGCGGCTGGGACTGGAGCCTGGGCTGGCAAGTCAGGGGAGGCATGAACATCCACAGAGGTAACATCGGTGACGCTCAGAGGAGGGGTGGGGGTCTTCTGGAGAAGAGGGATCTCTTGTATTGTCGAGGAAGGTGACTCCGAGGAATCTGCCTGTGTCTGGCTATGCTCCTGTGCTGCCGGTGAGGTCTGGGCTGGAGACTGAGTTCGGGGGTTGAAGCGAGACAGCAGACCTTGCTCTGTGACAGGGTAGTGGTTGACAGCCCACTCCTGCCGCTCACGACGCATTTCCACCAGTTGCCTGAGCTCTCTTGGCAACTCCAACACACTCTCCTGAAGATGCAAACGGGTAGACTGTCTCAACGTACATATTAGCATGTGAGTGTTGTATTAAGATGGGAAGCCATCTTTTGAGTACGCTTTAACTAAATCTTTAACGAAAGTAATACAAAAATGGATACCATTTCTATTCACTTGAGAAATCTCAGTGCTCAGAAAAAAAAGTGGTTAATTTGAACCGCTGTGAACTGTGGATGTATGCAGAAAAACATTGTTGACCTAATGAGGGCTGAAAATTTGGAACAAAACAACACTTTTGTCACATATTTATTGCTGGCAATTTTTTTTTAACTTTTCATATCTATATTATTAGTTGTGCTGGATGAGAATAATTTCAAGTACTAATGTGTTTGACAATTAACTACCAAGGAAGATTGAGAAAAAAAAAAAGATGGCAACTCTTTTAAATAGACAAGTTTAACAGACAGCTTCAGAAGTCTGTCACATAAAGAAATATTGTTGTTCCTCCATTTTATCTGTCATGGAGTGTACATACTATGTGGTGGCTTGCGAATACAGAATGCAAAATGAAATAATGCTCCAGAACTGAAAGCCTGATCTATTTATTCACCAGACATGCTGTGCCAGAAATTGCAAGGCTGATGGAAATGTGTGCATTTGTGTCATTGTGAATGATTTTGTCTTTGAGCAAAAATTATTAAAGAAATTTAAAAAACACCAGCTTGTTTGTGAACTACTCACCATTGTGACATGGTGTAATTCGTCTGGTTGGTAGTAGCTGCTGTTGATGTATGCGTCCACCAGGGACATGTAGTCTGTCATAAGAGTATCCAGAAGCACCAGTCTGAGAGGCTGAAGGTGGATCACTGACAGAGCCATCACTTTAAGTAAGGGTATCGGACAGGGCCGTTTCTGCCACATGTCTCTCTCTTCCTGAGAGAGCAGGCAGCAGTGATTACTGCACATACAGACTATTTGATAAATAAAACCCTCTCAGATGAAAGTGTGAGCCGTACCTTGGTAAGCTGTGACTTCATCTGAAGGGATGTGAGCTGAGAGGAGGGGATCTTCAGATGGAGGCTCACCACATCCTTCAGAGTGCTGATTCTGTCTGGAAGGTAACCTCCTGTCTCTGAGTAGAAGCACATGACATCCGCCACCTAAACACATGCAGGGTGAGACAAACAGGATATAAATAAGCTCAACTAGACATACAGGGGAGAAAAATAAATTAGCTGAAAGGGGAAAACATTATTGAGTGAGGGTCTACAGTAGGTTAAAGCATGAACTGTACACATGTACCTGTGTGTCAAAGACGTTGGTTAGCTTTACTCCAAACTGAGCGATAAGACATCCAGCAATGGCTCTGCAGTCATGACTGACCTGAACCAAATGTACAATGTATGTACAATAAACATAGCTGTTATGGTAATAACAGTATTTCCAGTCTGTTTACACTGCTCACCTTCAGTATGCGCTTATTTTCTAGGATCATGGAAAGACCATTCTTAAAGGCCCGGGCTCCAAGTAACAAGATATCAAATAGGTATACCTTGTTTTTAGTGGCAATCTACATGAAAGAAGATCAGTTAAAATTTTTTTGTTTTTTCTTTTTTGTGTCACAGTAAAGCAACTAAAAACAGGAGTAAGGTATTCAGAGCGTCTCACCTGCAGCCAGCACAGTCTCCCATTCTTAAATATCTCAACGCCATCAGCTCCCAGACCAATCACATGCTGCTTCTTTAGGTGCATCACCTTAAGGATGGAAACATGTATGAGTATGTCTCCACCATTAATACTATCTACACACAGTAAATCTGGGTGATGAAAATTGTATGACATAAGTGTATAGGTGACTTTTGGAACAATAAAAGAAACTTTAAAAACAACTTACAGCAGGTCCAAACTTCTCATGAAACTCATCAATGACTACAAAGTTGACATACTCCTCGTCATCTTCATCATCATCTGTGAAAAAGGATCCTCTCAATAGTGATTTATGTTTTTCATTTGGAGGATCTGAGGCCAGCTCTGCATGTATGCTGAACCCTGAGTGTAAAGAGTATTAATGCTTTAGAAAAACCACCAAAAATGTCCCAAGCCCGTATGATACCAACCAATTCTGAGTGTCTTCCTGTATGGCTGAAACTTCTCCACATGCAGTCCTCGATCAACTCCGTAGTCTTGAATATGTCTGCGCAGCACACTGTATGTTAACTTACAGTTTAAAGCCATGTCACAGTGACACACTGTTGATTATTTACCTGTTGTCAATGTTGGCATCATCGGTCAATTCCACTGTTGGTGAAATTATACGTAAACGTCATGTCAGATATAAAAAAAAATAAAAAGAAAAGCATTTAAATTATTCAGCCTGGACTTGATTTTTTCAGATATTATTTGTCATAAATGAACTCACCGTTTAGAATCTCATGCCCAAAGAACAACTTTGAGCCAGGGATTGCACAGCCATTACTGCCACTTACAACTAAAACAACACACACGAGTTATTAGAAGATAACTTTAGCATCAAACACTTAAATATTTTTCTGACCTAAAGGCAACAAACTGCCTTCTGACATAACCATTTAACGTTATTAAGTTAACTCCTTCAGTGCACTATGCAAAAGGCTAACAGCTACCTAACTATACAAAACAGACGTTGAACATTTTCTAACCGTCAGCCAAAACCAACGTTTTGTTGGCGTTAATACGCTGTACGACGCCAGAGTAGGATGAGGTCTTGAGGGTGAGCTTGATGCGTTTCCCCTTGAGGACATTCAGAAAGTGAACGTCTTCTAAAACCATTGTGAAGTCATGAAAGCTTACTTACAAATTGTTTCAAGGAACTAGAAACTGACACATTCCAGCTGCTAGCTTACTAATGCTACGCTGTCAACGTCCACAACCATGCCATCAGTCCGGACTTGTCGCGACGGTTGCCGCACGAGGCACAAATTTAACGCTGAGTTCAAAGCTCCAAGTTAACTTCATTTTCCACTCCCTCGTCCTGGTCATTAACACTATCAGAATAAGCCAAATAAAACAATAAAGGGTATTAAGTTAAATTTAAAGGCAATATGTTAAATTATTACAAAGATTGTACATTATTATATGTCTTTCACCACAAACTGCAAGTTAGTATATTTATTTTGTTTAAAGCTGCCGAGTAAAATTATTTAAGGAAAAATTCCGACTGTGCTGCCATGCAGTGAAGTGAAGAAAGAAAAAATATGGCAGCAGGAAGTTTACAGGGCAAAATAAAATTTGTTGATAATCTACAGCTATCATTCGGAAAAAAAATGGAAAACAACGATTATAAAACGACTCTGTTAATTTTGTTTTACAGAAGGTTGCTGCTCAAAGATGCTCCAGGTCCTAATTTTCGTAATAAGTGTGGAGTCCAGTGGAACAACAACAGGAGGAGGCAGAATTTGTAAGTTAATGTCATGAACCCTATAACACTAGAGTGATTAATATCCTCTCGTGCTACTTAGGCTAATTCTCAGTCACTACAAAAAGTAATAAATGTGCTCCTTATATAAGTCAAAATATCCACCAGGTGGTAGTCACGGCCCAAGTATTGAGCCAGTATTACCTGCCGAACATTACAAGTCTTTGACTCAATAGGATGTATCCTTAGAAATGTGAACCTTTTGAATTCGACAGTGTAATTTTACATTGACCATCCGCAGTGAGCATTTTATTAGTTTTTGTAATGAGCTATTGCCCCACAGTACTTCTGTACTGAGCCTAAACTTGGCCAGAAAATTTAAACACATTGAAATTATTTCTTGATCATTTTTCAAGAAATCTTTTCCTGCCCTTTTTACTCACATCCCACCCTGCAGACATAAATGATCATGCTGCCGGCTGCAGCAGTGACTGGCTGACAGTTACTAATTGTCCATACTGCATATTTTACACCTAATCACAGCGCCTGATAATATTTAACTCCTCTGAATCCATATTCAGAGGAATCAAACCTGATGTTTTACCTTTATAATACAAAAGGCAGATACAAATTAATAGTGACATAATGGAAACAAAGGTGCTTCATACCATGAAATCAAAACAAAACAAAACAATTCTTCCTTTTTAACATTTGACTCCAGTTTGCCATCCGCACTTATTTAGAGGTTTTTATTTCCTTAGAAAATTAACAGCTCTGTATTGAGTTAAGTTTAACAGGACTGTAATAAGTTAAATGAAGTCACTGTTATAGTAGAAGCACACGCCTAATACCTTTATGACGTCTTTCTCAGTGTTTGTTTTTGGTCCAAGGTGGGATGGAAAGTTGCAAGGAAGTACAGCCACCACAGCCCTCAAGAACATGTGCATGACAACAATGCAGACAACAATTAAATATTAGGTTATGTCAGAATATAATGCTTTAAAAAACTTTTTTGTGTCTTCCCCCCATTTCCTTGGAGGTTGCTGCGTCAGTGTGATCATTCATAAGTGACACCTGTGTGTGATTTACTTAATATTGTTTGCCTGAAGCACACTGAAGGAGAATTTCACCTGAAACATCTGTGGGGCAATAAAAACTAGATTACTGATTGGAGTGCTGTCCTGTATAGAAAGTCACAAGGAACCAAAAAGTAATGTTGACTCCTTCACTCATATTTCCTCATTGTATGTACCTCATATTCCTACATCATACAAAATGTGGTAATTTTTTTAAATTTTCATTTACGCAATGCATATCTGTCAGCAGTGCTGGGCAGGGTGTCATGAATAAAATCAGATCAGACTTAGATGTGCCTTTAGCCACATGGGGGCAGACTTAAGGCAGCGCTGACTGCTTCGATAACAGCAGCAGCACAGAAAAAATGGACAGACAAGCTATCTTATCAAAAGTAGCCAACTGCAAATACACAGGCTGTCCTGACTTCTTTCTTCCTGTGCAAA
>JAPZDX010000007.1:16340215-16356283 GCA_029783625.1 Naso annulatus | reverse complement strand
TCCCCCTGTTCCTTATGCGCGCCTCCACACTCTGTTGTGCTCACCACCCCTTTACTGACACAAAATAAACACAGCTAGGACACTGATAAATGTTACTTACGGCTTTCACTTCTCACTCTTCTAGAGGACAAAGCAATGTGGGAACAGTGGTTCTTTAGCAGCAGTTTCGCCAGTGAGAAGTGCGAGTGTGTGCTCATGTTGAGGAACTAAATAAATCCACGCTGAATAAAGCCATAAGAAACATAGTTCACAGTTCATAGTTGGTTTATTTGTTCATTTCAGTGTATATTCCATAAGAACAACACAAAGGCATCCTACACTTTATTATTATTAATACTTAAACGCAGTCCATGAACAAACAGGAGCAGGAAGAGGTAAAATTTACAATACCTTCCCCTTTCTTAATAATAATACAAATTAGTGCAAGATCAGATACCAAATCAGATTACCAACCTTTTGACATCTACCCACATCACTCCACATCAATCATATTAAATTCTTCAAAACACACTGAAACAATCACCAACAATCAGAAACACCAACGCTTTTCACTTTTTCTGGTGCTTGCTTCTTTAAGAAAGTTTAACAAAGTTAACTGTCCTTCATTCACCTATAAAAACACTTTAATGGAGCCAACTCGAACAAATTGCTGACAGTAATCTGTAATCCTTGAAGTAGAGAGCAGGGCGTGGCAGTGTTTAAGCAGAGCGGGGGAGGGGGCAGGCACAGTGCTGTTAAAAAAAACACTGTAAAACACCGCGTGTAAAACCAGCGTAAACAGCCTGCAGGGCTCACTTCCAAATGCATTTACCTCATTATGTGACACTTTGGCATTGTGACATTATACAACAATTATAGGTCAGCAAAGACGGAAAAGCATAACAGGTCTCAATTAAGTTTAGGCACTAAAACACAAACCATTGATCCTACTAAGATATTGAATTGTGCTACAGCTTATCTTTCCAGAAGTTGACTGTTTAGTCTGTTATAGTTAAAAAAAATTAAGACAGCTGTAAAATGAACTTGTTTTTCAAGTCATGTGTAGTAGCTCTTGAATCCCATTTTTGCAAGTTTGCTTTATGGAAGCAGTGTGGTTAGAAGTGCAAGTAAAGTCAACAGACACATGAGACACCGTTGATTCTTGGTAAAAATTAACAGAAACCACCTAAACAAAAGAAGCTTTGTGTCACTGGTGCTTTTATTTTAAGGAAATGACTTCTTCTCTCACGATCAACAGTTTGTCACCATTTTGTAGCAATGACCATAATCTCAAGCGTATGCATCTTGTCTTGCAGACTTGAATGGTTGTATATGTGGGAGCAGCCACCTGTTGAACATCAGCCTGACCATGCACCGTCTCCTCATCTCCTCCAGTGATCTGCTGGACAAACTCATCGCTCTATATCCTTCAACAGACTAACAGAGAGCAGCAACCTCTATCACAACACAGACAGGATGATTCAAACAGTGCTTTGGCCAATTCTGAGCACTAAATGTAAGATGGGATCAGATCTCTGGCTCTGCTGCGTGCAGCTTTCCTGTGGTTGTCAACAGCAACAGGCAATCAAGCTTGCACTTGGCTTACAATGCAGCCTGTAGCTGTCAAAGAAAAAGTGATAGGCGAGTGGCAGTCCCTGTTTACTCCCTTTTACATCTCCGTCTGTGTAAATTTACTTCACTCTGGGCCCTGGATCCCATGCATTCAATTCCTGGGAGTCTATTACCAAAATGTATTTGCTCTCTTTCAGAATGTTTGATTCAATCTCTTTCATTTTGTCTACTTCACGCCCTTTTGAAAAAAAGCATGTTTTTATGTCTCGTGACTTGAGTGGAGGACCTGTAATCTAGGCTTCCATTCAGGAAACGCAAGTGGCGTCACAAAGCCTCTCAGAGGAACCTACTGGCCTGGCGATCAGCCATTAGGTTTCAGGTGTTAATTACCTCTGCCTCTTTCACATCCAAGTCCTCTTCAACTATATATAAACACAGAACCTCTATTGCTTAAAGAGGCTCCTGCTCACACGAACCCACGTCAGAGCGTGCAACGACCAATGCCCCTCTGCTATTTTTAACCCCCTCATTCTGAGCCGAAGACCCAAAAGGATACATCAAATAAATTCAGTGTGTGGGTTAGGATCAGGGAAGAGACACAGGGGCCATTAACAGCCTGATCACAGTATGGCCTTGGGACTGCGTGGGCAATTCGTCTGCTCCCATGACGCAATTAGCCTTTTTATGTGCATCACTTCACGCTGATTTCTGCCGATCGAGAGCTACAGTGTCAGTCTCTTTATAGAAGCGTCTTCGTATAATAAGGAAATGCTTTTGTGTGCACTGTATGTAAATTGATGGGATAGTGTTTTTGTGGTCAGCGCAAGCAAAATGGAAGCAGTGTAGCTGTGGTTAATAATAATTATAAGAAACTTATCAAAACATCTTTAGAGTCCTACCAGTAAACAATGCGCTGCAATCAACAGTTGTCCCACGGTATATGAGGCAGCACTGGTTGTGTGTTTTCCTTGTACGTTTTGTTATTCACTTACTTCTGTATGCCAGAATGATTCACTGATGTTCATCAGAGTTTTGCTTCATGCAGTCGCCTCCTCCCACATTACCAAATGCCACTTCTGTTCGCCTTTTTGTTTAGTTGCTGTAGTTTTTATTAATGAGTTGTTTGTATGGAAGAAACTCTTGCAGAGGAATCAACCATATGTTCATTATTTACCCAAAACACACCTGTCCCAAACAGTGTCGAAGATCAGCAGATTTACCGACAGGTTTAACAAATATGTTGCTAAGCCTGAAACACTCCTGGTGTGACCCGCAGGTAAAACCAACCAGAAGCTTTAATCACAAAATGTCACATGCGCTTCTTAACTAAAGCCCTTACATTTAAGACAGCGATGGACAACGAGCAGCCAGCCGAGTGCCAGAGGATATGCTACTTGATCAGGTCAGTTTAACACTGCCACATATTAAGTATCTATCTTTAATTATCTATTCTATATCAGTCACATGGTATCATCTCCGACCTCCAGGTTTTGGATCCAGGAATTCTGGCTGATATTCCGATTGCACCACAGCTTGTCAGACAGCCTGGAAGAGTTCCGGGAGATGATCAGAGAGCAGGGACAGGAGCATCTTTGCTCTCTTCTAGAGACCAAATGGATGTAAGTGTTAATCTCTGACCAGCTGGCAACTGACATTAGGCCTACACGACTCGAGTTGTTTGTTCAATCATGAGAAGTTACTGATATCAGTCACGATCAAGACTGCAGACTTTCAACTGTGAACAATGTAACTTTGAGGCGGCTTACGTAGCTTCAAATTTAGATCAAAGGAATTCAATTTCACACTGTTAAAGATCACACATACAGTGCGTTTGTGTTTTTATCCAGTGAATCATTTAGGTAACTGCATCTCATGCTTGACTGCTTAGTGTTAAGTTGGATACTTAATCGATTCATACCCATGAATCACCCATTGTTTTCTTAGTTAATCAATCCATAAATTAATGTGTAAAATATCAGGAAGCATCAATCACAGTTTCCCAGAATTCAAAACAACATCTTGTCGTGTCTTGATTTGTCTGACCAGCAGCCCGAAGCCCTGATAGTTAATTTATTCTAAAAGTATAAATAAATTGCAAATAATCACGTGAGAAGTTTAAACCTCGGGATTGTGAGAATCAAATTTTTGTTAAAAAATTTGTTTAATGGAACTTAAAGGGATTGTCCC
This sequence comes from Naso annulatus, assembly GCA_029783625.1. Taxonomy (NCBI): domain Eukaryota; kingdom Metazoa; phylum Chordata; class Actinopteri; order Acanthuriformes; family Acanthuridae; genus Naso; species Naso annulatus. Next base: position 16,352,545 of record JAPZDX010000007.1, on the reverse strand, counting down.
CCCCCACACACACCTTTTTTTTTTTTTTCTTTAGTGAGGTTGTATGAGGCACTTACTCCTCGTCAGACTGTCTGTTGCAGTGTGCTGACAGGAAACAGAGTATGCTACTGCTGTAGACAGTACCAGCAGCAACACATCTTTGAGCCACCAACAAGACAACCCATCTTATGTGTATATGAATATATGTGTATATATGTCCTTTAACATGTGCGCTACCCTTACAGATTTTTTTTTTTTACATTGCCATCAGACAGCCATTTTCCATTTGGGACTACATTCCCTCAACCTGACAATGTCCGTATTCGAATACACAACCTAAGCCATAACAGGAGTAGTGTCAAAGAAATCGGCTGTCTGACAGCAATGTAAAGTGTAGTATAGCAATGGGACATATGTACTTCGGGTGGATGGTCTTGTCAATGGCAAAAAGACATGTTGCTGTTGGTACCGTTAAAGCGGAACTATGCTCTGTTTCCAGCCGGTAAATCATCCTGCTTTCCCAGACGGAGAGCGAGAAGTCAGGGAGAAGTTACTGCAGGCAAGACACTGACTTGGCACAAGTGCCTAATACAACCCCACATAACAAAGAAAACAAAAGATCTGTACCTTTAAAAACTTTGTCAACCGACAAATACTTTAATTTTTGCATGCACCATTACATAAAAGGAAAATGTGGTCAAATTGCAAAACTAGCACGCCAGGTAAAAAGCGACGCCTGGCCCCAATAACATGAAGACTTTCATTTCCAGTTTATGAAGTCGTGCTATCACTTAACCTTTGCTTGTTGAAAATGTGGTCTTTTATGTTCCGTGGTGTTTTCTAGAAATGAACGGGACTGGTCGTGGAAGGCCAGCCAGAAGATCAAAGCTAACAGCAGTAAAAAGAGGAAGGTCTCGCTTCTGTTTGATCACCTGGAGCCCATCGAGCTGGCTGAGCATCTCACCTTCCTGGAATTCAAGTCTTTTTGCAGGATATCAGTGAGTGTATACACACTAAAAGACTGTTAGTTTCTCTTTGCACACTGACGATTTTTTTTGACATTTTTTTGAGAACTAAAAACTATTAGGTGTTTCCCCCCCCTATGGGAAATGCCTCGCAGTTTCCATACAGCATTAATGCTCTGCTCTTTGTGCTCTTTGCCAGTTTGGGGACTATCAGAACTACATCCGCAACTGCTGCATGAAGGACATCCCCGCGATGGAGCGTTCCATAGCCCTGTGTAATGGTATCTCCCAGTGGGTTCAGCTGATGGTGCTCAGCAGGCCAACCGCTCAGCTGAGAGCTGAGGTTTTCACCAAATTTATTCACGTGGCGAAGGTAGCGGTTTGATCGACCCCTCACCATTACCCTTAGAGTTTCTGTTCCTGCTTAAGCTACAAAGAAAAATCAAACTATATTTGACACATTTCCGCTTTGCATGCTGCATACAGTTCACACAACCAGTGACAGTCTATTGTCGCACTCACATCATGGATGCTGCATAATTGTCAGTTGCATAATGCACATTTGCAGAGAGCTGGTAATGATTCTCAAGAGCTCTGCTGCAGGCTTTCAGCATATTCAAAGATTTTCCCAATAAAAAAATAATAACTGAATGCAAGCTAATGGAGTTATCAAGTGGAACACACTTAGACGCTGAGGAGTTTGTGGAAGTGGAGGAGAGAGAAATGACTCGTGAGAGTAGTCGCTGATCATACCTTGCCTGTTCAAACCACTCCAAAGAGAAGCTGCACGCAGCCTGCTGAGAAGCGAGGCACTGGCTTCGGGGAGCCGTTAGGCAGGCTTGTACTCTGGAGGACCTCTTGCACTGTAACACTAATGCACCAGTCTGCTGCTGCTCACTGCTGTCAACCTCGAAACCCACGGGTGTGGAAACGAATTTCACACCATAATGCTCCAGTGACAGCACGAATTAGAGAACTGAAAAGAGAAGGAAAGCACTTCCAAAAAAGAGTGAGATATCAGAGCGCAGTAAGAAAAAGCCAACAATAAAAGTGGCTTATGTAACTGCAGTGTTGTGGATTATATAACCAGGGCTACCTGGAGCAAGTTTAATTGTGCGTGTTTATATGTGTGTGCGTCTTTGCGCTGATATGTGTGCTTTTTTGTGTGTGTCCAACAGTGTCTACACCTTATGCACAATTACAACACACTAATGGCGGTGGTGGGAGGGCTGTGTCACAGCTCGATCTCCAGACTCAAGGACACGACGTCACACGTACCCAGTGAGGTCACCAAGGTAAATGACTCCTCCTCTCTTAAGATCCTGCTGATAATAGAGTGAAAACAGCCTCACATTATTCACTACAAATATTTCTGTTCACTCCTCAGGTACTGAACGAGATGACAGACCTGCTGTCCTCCTGCAGAAACTACGACAGCTATCGACAGGCTTACAACAAGTGTGCAGGTTTTAAAATCCCTATCTTGGGTGTCCACCTCAAAGACCTGATTTCGGTCAATGAGGCCATGTCAGACTATGTGGACGACAACAAGGTGAACATCCAGAAGCTCCAGGCACTCTACAGCCACATTAATGAGCTGATCCAGCTCCAGCAGGTCCCCCCAAGACTGGATGCTAACAAGGACCTGGTCCATCTGTTGACGGTAGTGCCCCCTTCAGTGCAGCTTTGCATTTAGACTTTTTTTTTTTTTTTTTTTTAAATTTGTTATGTATCTTCATGTGATTCACTAGATTGCACTGCAAGCACAGATGCAAATGAGAGCGTTACAGCATGTGGATTGTCCGGGCTCGTGTGGGTGTGATGAGAGTCTATGATCTATGAGTGTGTGGGTGATGAACTGAGTGTGAATGAGAGCGAGTTCAGATTGCTGTATTGGTGTGTTATCTGTGTGCGGTGCTTTAACCGTACTTGAATGACAGAATGCCCATGAAGAGATAACAGTTACCCTGTGACCCAATTTACCCTTATCCAAACATGTTTCAAGGAGACTCATCTAGATGTACAGAGAGCTCTGTTTGTTTACCTCCAATGTGCTGACATGCGTTGTCTTCCTCCCTGCAGCTGTCCTTGGACCTTTACTACACAGAAGATGAAATCTATGAACTCTCTTACACCAGGGAGCCCAAGAACTGCAGAGCACCTGTGAGTGATAGAAGCAAACCCTTTTAATTAACGGTTTACCAGCAGGCTTTAAAACAATAACTTGACACTTTAGGAAATAGGCGCATTCACTTTATTGCTATATTAGAGGAAAAGATAGATATCAATCTCCTGTAAGCTTAATGCTGTAAAAGTTTACAGTCAGCAGTCAGTTAGCTTAGCTTAGAGGCTAGAAATGGAGGTAGAAGCTAATTAACAGACTAGCTAGGAGTCAAATAAAGTATTAAAACAAAAGAATGATAAGGCTCAAAGGAATGGTCTGACATTTTAGGTATAAAATTCTTGTCTTCAATAACAAGATTGAAGCCTCATATGAGGCAGTCAGTGGTCACTTAGCTTAGCTTCAAGTTTGTTTAGAGCGAACACTGGAAGGGAAAACAGCTAGCATGGCTCTGTCAAATTCAACCCACCAGTACCTCCAAAGCTTTTCTAAATAATGTTTAATATTGTACTTGTTTTATCCGAACCTAAACCAAAGCGTTTAAAAAAAAAACATCACCAAGAATTATTTTTTTGTTTCTTTTTGACAGAGTCACACCAGCTATCTCCTTATTTTAGCCTTAGCTAACTGCTAGTGGTTCCAGCTACATATTTACAGATAGGAGTGTCCCGTAGAGTCAATCTTCTCATTTAACTCTGTGCAACAAAGACAGTAAGCGTATTTCCAAAAATTTTAAAATGCCAAAATGTCCTTCAAAGCATTACTCTGCTTTGAGTTCTAGCTAGCTGACAGTGTTTGTTTCTGCCTCTAAAGTTAAGCTGTGAATATATTTAATGTAATAGAAAATCTCAGATAATATTTCACGTTTATCTGCCTGCTCAGGCTCGTTTTTTAATGACAAATTAATTTTCTATTAGCCAGCCACCCCCTCTAGACCTCCAGTGGTTGTGGACTGGGCATCAGGAGTGGCTCCTAAACCTGACCCCCGAACCATCAGCAAACATGTGCAGAGAATGGTGGATGTAAGTGCTTCCTTTTTTTAAGTGTAGCCTCCGCATAGATACTCAGTAATGCTGTTACATAACTGTATTCATTTATTTTAACTATTCTCCTGGATGCTGCCATTTTGACAGCCTGCTCTTGCAGCTATTGTTCACTAATAGTAGAGCAACAATGGTGTTCTCCTCTTGTCTTTTACAGTCGGTGTTTAAGAACTACGATCACGACGAGAACGGCTTCATTTCTCAAGGGGAATTTGAGAAAATTGCTGCTAGCTTTCCGTTTTCCTTCTGTGTCATGGACAAAGAGAAGTGAGTGTTTGACGGGTCACGCACTCGGCTCATTTGCTACTTCAGAGGAGAGGAAGAAAAAAATGGTATTTGTAATGATGAGTGTAGCAACAGGAAGCATAAAATAGCTGCAGAGTTAACCATAACCCCCACCACCACCACCGCCACTACTTCATTCTCACTGTTTTCTCATGCACATCCAGTGGTAGAAGATGCTCACAACCCACAGAACAGCATGTAATTTCTCTTTTAGACCCAAACATGGAAATCACCGTAGATGGTGTTACTGCCGTCCCATTACACATTAACAAAGTGTTACACTTTAACACATAGTGCAAGTGGGTAATGAAACCGTCTGTCATAGTATTTATTTCCCTTATCGTACTGTTTCATTATAACCATTTCCTCTATCAAATCATGTACGTGTGTTATGGTTGTCCAGGGAGGGCCTCGTCAGCAGAGAGGAGATCACAGCGTATTTCATGCGGGCCAGTGTCATCTGCTCCAAACTGGGTCTCGGGTTTGTCCACAACTTCACAGAGACCACTTACATGAAACCCACCTTCTGTGACAACTGCTCAGGATTTGTAAGTCGCCACACAAGCTCAAGGATAAGGGTGTATGATGAAATACGAAACGTGCTTCACTGCTTTGTTTAAGTCTGCAAACGCACTAAAACTTGTTATTGTTTCGCTTTTACTTGATATTCAGTGGTGTTTTTCTCTGTGTTCTTTGTCATAGTTGTGGGGCCTCATCAAGCAAGGCTACAGATGTAAAGGTATTTATAGCGCTCTTGCTTGCGCAACTTTAGAAGTCTATCTTTGGCCAAAAGTATCTCGCTCAAACATTAAGAGTGGCAGCGTTGCAGTGTTTTGTGGGGAGCAGGTAATGTGAAGGTATCTTGAGAGGGTGTAGTGTGGTTTTCTGTGTTGCAAACAGCTAGCTGAACCTGCAGCACAAGAAGAAAAAAAAAAAGTCTGCAGCCAGAACCACAGTTTTTCCCCCTCCCCCATCCCTCAAAAGATCTGAGAACTATTTGTTTGCCTGACAGTAAGCTTGCAAAGCTCTGAGAATTGCTTTTGCACAACAGATAGTGTTTCAAAGAAAAGTCAGCAGAAGTCAGTTTGTCGATGGTTGACCGACACCAGTTCCTGTTCTGACATGTTTTGCACTCTTTGGGCACGCTCAGACTGCGGGATGAACTGCCACAAGCTGTGCAAGGACCAGGTGGCGTTCGAGTGCAAGAAGAACCCGAAAGTGACCAACACCATCGACAGTCCGACGCCGAGCTCCACGCCTGTCACAGCGGGCCCCTCAGAGGGTGGGTTTGATGGGCTCACTGATGGGGTTCTTCACCAACATAAACAAACTTGTTTCTTATAGTTACTCACACAATCACAGCAAATAGGTTCCCACAGAGTCACACTATCACCTGAAGTGTAAACAATAACATTATCTTACATCAGCAGTCAGTTCAGTTTAGTTCTAATGGCCTGTCCCATCTTGTAGCAGAAATTTTTTTTAGGCATGCGTGCACAGCAACGTTATTTCCTGTAATCACTGCATGCTGCACTGTACAGAATACATTTTAAAAAATGTACATGGTTTCACTTTAGTTTGCTGCAGCTTAGCTTAAAAAGTGTGCAGCACAGGGTCTATCGTCAGGGTGATTTCCCCCCAGCTGTCACTAAGAGCTGTTTCACTTACTGTAATACTGAAGCTGCCCACCTGCAGCGAGAAAGAAAATATTCAAAAGAACTTTCAATTTTACTTCATATGGTTTTACGCACATCTTAAAAACACTTTATTAACACAGCCCCTCTTCAAATGAGTCCTGTTGTGTTAAATGACTGTTTTTCATTCCTTACTGAATTGAGTCATTTTATCATGTGGTCGTTGATGGTTTAAATGTAGTGAGCCTGTTCTCCTCAGAGATAAGATCAGATAGATTTTACCGATCATGCATCGGGGAAATTTTCATGTTACAGCTGCTCAAAAAAAGAGAGCAGGTAGAAAAAGCAAATACAAAAATACAAAAAGAATACTTAAAGCAACACTATGTAGGAGTTCATTTTTGTTCAATTTGGTTCCCCCTCAACATTACAGGTATTTTAGCGGAACTGCTCCCAACAACTATACGCCAGTATCTATTAGTGTCCTTCTTCCTGTATCCTCACCTCTGTTATGAAGTTAGTAGACGCTGTTGAGTCCAGTTACATTGACAACTTACTCAGCTCTGGTTCTGGTGTCTGTCCTGGCTCTGGACCTCCATCTACCGGCAAGCCAAACCTCCTCTGATTGCAGGGTAAACACCAACACTCCCCATGCTGCTCAGCTACAGTATGCAGCAGGTAGCCTATATGTTGCGTTCAGGAACCTCCATGAATCACAGCGTTGAGGCATAGCAGTCTTAGGACCTCAGAGGAAAAACCAGGGGATGTTTCCTTCATAAAGTACAACCCAGTTTCACCAAAATTACTTTTTGCGTGACGTAGTAACGTACATCGTTAAGTTTCAGTTACGAAAGCACGGGCACAGCACAGAAACGAGCCACGGGAGGACCGAGTGGCTGAGGCAGAGAGCCCAGTCAATATGTTACGACTCACTCAAACATTAAAATGACTTTTAAAACGTTATATCAGGGTGACAAAGTAGTTAACAATTTATTTATTTATTTATTTTTTAAAGTGCACACTGAGATTTGAAAAATGCAAATGCAAAAAAATTGCTGTGTAAAGATAAAATATTGTACATTAGATAGACTTTATGTATTTATAGATAAAAAAATATAAGGATATATTATAGAGTGCCTTGTATACATGCTGTAAATATTTAAATTAAAAGCACATGGTATAGAATATGTTATAAACAAAAATATAAAAAGATATAAATAATATCGTAAAATAATATTATAAATAATTGTGAGAAATAGTGCAGAAATGAGCTGTATGCTGAAAGTCATGGTATTATTTGATAAAGAGCTTAACAGTAAAAAGTCAAGTTCATAATAAATAAAAATCTGCACGTTCCATTTGTCTCATTTGAAATAATTCCTTATAATACCACACTCATCAGGTTCAGAGGAGTTTCCTTTTCCCTGCCCGCCTGATGACGGCAAAGACTGGAGTCCAGACTCGCCAGTCACCTTAAATTCAAGGCCTCGGACGGTTCACAGTGGCACCCAGACAGAGGGACCCCAGCTTTCCTCTGCAGCCCCTGAGGCCAGCCGCAGTCAGCCGTCTCTGCTGGTCCCAGCAGCACCCACCCTCACCACATGTCCCAGCCCAGTACCCCAGAGAAAACAGCGAGCCTGTGCCAAGTGGGAAAACCGAGCATCTGTTGTGGCTAAGGAGCCAGAAGAGGAGAGTAAACCCACCTATGAATCTCTGGAATTAGTGAGTGTCAGAACCCCTTTCCCTTCTAACAAATGCGCAGCACTTGAGGCACCACAGTAACTGTACATCATGCAAATCTTGTCTCTCTCCCAGGAGAACCAGCGGCTGCAGAAAGCCAACGAGACACTACGTAGGAAGCTGAAGGAGGCAGAGCGTGAGGTGGAAATTCTAAAGACGCTGCTGAAGAGGCACGCTCTCCACCCTGTGGAGGAGGACTCCTCCTCCTAAACAAATATTCACACTCCAGGGAGACTGATGCTGCCCTCGTATGGCAGCATGTATAAATTTGGATCCAGTGTTTTACTTATTGGTCATGAACAGTGCAAGTATTTTACCAGTGTAACAAGACTCAGGCAATTTGACATCACATGGTATGGAGTGGAACACAACTCAGATAGCCAGTGTTTAATGCTAATGGTACAAATTCAGTCAAAAAAGTTAACCAGTATGTCACCAGCAGTGAGACTGAGGACATTTTGAAAGCAGCTACAGCACATAGCATACAGAAAATACTGTCAAAGAAGCTGTAGTGTTGTATTTAAAAAGTTCCACATTAGCAGAAAAATGAAAAACACAGTTAGCATTACTCAATGCATTGAACCAGTGAGATTCGCTGGAGTGAGAATGGAGTCCCCTTCGTTAAAGGTATGGAAAAATGAAAAATACTGAATGAGGAGGGCAGTATCTTGGAGTAAAAATAAAGCAGAATGTCTTTGATCAATTTTTGATCAATAACCAGAGTAGGTATTTATGTTAAACATAAAACAGAAACCAGGGGCTGCAGTGAAGCGTATGCAGCAAAACAGTTTTTAACTGACAAGAAGTTACTGTGTACATGACCGGTGCATTATTACAATCATTATTACTGACCAGGGCCCCTAATTAGAGCAGCAGAAAGAAAGCTGGAGGCCTCAGATGTACAGAAGTGTTGTTGCTCTGCGTCATTGTCCCTGTTCATATCAATGCACAAGATGTTTTCAGTGCTTCTGTTAATATTTATTGTCTCAGACACTACACAGTTCATGAAGAGTGACTTAAATGAACATTTTGTACATTATACTCGTACATACAGTGAATTATTTATGCTTGTGTGTGTTGGCATCATATTGATACTTTTTATTTCTATCGTGCAACATGTTTAGCCATGTTTACTATTATGTGATCCATTGTAGCAGTGTTGTACTGTGAATGAGAGTCAAGATACATGTAATGTGTGTTATGTACTGCAAGTACAAAGTATACACAGTGCTATTTTAATTAATTCAAAGCTCATCCTTAATGTCAGTATTGTTCTCTTATTGTTATAATAAATACTGTAAACTCAATACAAAATGTTTGCTTGTGTTACTCAGTTTCACCACTGGGGGTCACTAAAGCCTTATAGTCTTTTCCAGCTTCTTGCTCATGATTATTAACACTCAGCTTTTAGAGTCTCTGGGACCTGTGCTATAAATTTTGGGCTCTGATTAGCTATTTGTGTGTTTACCTTAGCAAAAAAAAAAAAAAAAACCTCATCAATCCAGCAATTATCTCTAATTTGTTGTGGTTAATGTAGTAGGTTTCAAAACACAGGAAGGTTTAAAGATGAAGAAAGCACAGTTATATAAGAAAGAAAAAAGACACACCTGCAGATAAAGAGATATGCTCAGCATTATCATTTCTATATATCTATAAAATGGTGGAGTGATGGATATGTAAACCTTTAGGACAGAATGTGTCACGCTGTTGTCAGGAGACTGTGCCAATCTACCCTGTCCCTGGGGCTTTGCTGCTGGTAATGAGTCCAGCTCCAGAGTTAACGTTGGCCTGCAGATAATGAGAGGGCAGCAATCTGCTGATGGAGAAGCAGAGATTCAAACCAAGGACCTAATCGAGTTTCTTGAAGCATTTCTGCAAACAGCAGGTGATTTTACACTGCTAAATGTTCTCAGTGCTGTGATTCTTTGCGTACATTTTCATATAGTGGGAATACATTCTCAGAAAAGAAACCAATGTAACCATAATTATATTGCGCTTCTTTATTTCTTGCCGCTATAATGACTTGTTGCCATGCACTGACTTGGCAGCAAGCAAAGACCCGGTGAAAAAGGATAGGAAAGTCGCTCAGGCATAGCGGCAGCTCCTAAGCCCAGCCTTGGTGACAGCTAATTTACTTCTATTTGAATGTGACACCCAGCTGCTAGGGAGCAACACCCCAAGTCTACCAGGCTCAATTCGCACTAATGCTGAATAATTTCCAATATCATGGCTGGCTGAGAGAAAGTGACAGAGAGAACATGTGTTAAACCCGTGGGACGATGCCCCAGCGAAGGCTGCTTGTTTCCGTCAAGGCTGCAGCATAAGCTTGAAAGGAGAGACGCATGGACCCTGACATGCTAAAACAGTCATCATAAAGATAAATATATCCATCTAAAATCCATTTACAAACCCAACAGAGAATGTAAACACAATTAACTGTGGTGCATTTGAGCCAGAAGAAGAGGATCGCAAGACATATGTAGGCTAACGGCATAACTCAGCTCTCCATACATTGAGAGCAAAATATGACACTCGAACAGTTTGTGTAATTACAGCAGGCAGACAGAGATGATTTATCACCCAGACATCAGTGTACTTGGGGGAATCGGGCCATTGTGAGATACCCATAAGTTAACTGAATCTGCTAAGTCTAATGAACATACTCCGAAACTAATTAGGGAAAGATGTGGAACATCCCATTACGTCCCCTTGATAGCAGAGTGTAAGACGCAGAGAACGCAGTTAGAACACAACACATTTTCCTTGCTCATTTCAAACAGGAGGAATAGGCGCCACCACAATGCCTGTAGGATACAGCAACGCCACTGCTGAACTCAACTCCACTAATTCCCTTGATTATTAAACTGAGTTCATTAAGTTCTAATGATGGCCGAAGGACCCTTGTGGAAGAGCAGAGAGAAAGAAACGGTGGTGGAGGTGGAAGAAAAAGAGAGAGACACACACACATGAATTTTTCTGGAGGTGGTTTGGAAATTGTGTGAAGCCACGGTGAAATTTTTAATTAACCTTGATGATAGCGTAGGAGTGTAACAAGAGATGGCTGTGCAGGAGTTTGCCAAGAGAAACATCATCGCTCAGCTGTGTCCCTTTTTGGCCTTTAACAATCACGTAGTTTGAGCTTCATAATGCAGACTAAATCCACTTATCAGCTCCTAGTAAATGCAGAACAAAGAGAGAAGAGGCAAAGCCTGAAGCTGATACAAGGGTAATGAATTTGTGGGCGACATTGTTGATTGTGAGAGTGCCCACAAAGAAACATGAGTTTACATTTTTAGGACTGATTAAGCCTGTGTACCAACACAAAGCAATCTATGGGTCGAGAGATTTCTATCCAGTCAAGTTTCTTTACACAGCTTGTCTTGCTGGCATGCCAAGCTGATGCACCTTCTCATCCTGTAGTAATGGCTGCCCATTGTGTTTGGCACAAAAATACATTTTGGCTGAATACAAAAGAGAAATCTTAAGGATACTCTCAGGATGATACATTTATAAACAGCCAAAACCACATTGTGCTTTTAGGTTGTTTGTGCATGCTGTGATAGTGAGACTGCTTGTTCCTGTGACTTGTTAGTCATACACATCATGGGGAAGGAAACAGGATGCAGCCTGAAGTTGCATGTTGTTTAGGTAATGTGAGATTTATGTTAATACACAGTCCACCGGTGCAGCTGTCAGAATGATGCACGATTGATTTTCATTCCCTGTTATTGCTCCTCAAGGTGTACATTTGCCAGAAACTGGTGGCAAAAAGAACAGAAAAACAGTTTTAAATGTTGTAGTTGCACTGAAAGGAATTCATCATGTTGGATCACATTTAAGTCTAATTGAAGAACAGATTGTTAGAGGGTCTAAATATCTAAGCCTCGTTTCACGTTTTTGTGGTATAAGCCAAGAGGCTGCATATTGTGAAGCTGCCAAATTTCCGTGTAATGTTAATGTTTCCATGTAATGATTCACTCATGCCAAAAACTGAAGGGTCAATGGTAGGTCTACTGTATATAACAGAACAAATACTACAAAGACAGCAGCAAAAGAGGAAGGTTTATTAAAGAAAGATTCAAGAAAGCAAGAGGGTAAGAAAAAGAATTTTAAAAAATGGAGAGACACCAGCAGATGCTGCAGTGCCAGAGCAAACAGAGCGCCTTTGACACTCTTCAGAACCTTCTTAAAACAACACATTGCTCAGATCAAGCAAAGTGAAGCAAAGCAAAGGAAAAGATATAGAACGAGGAGGGCAGGAATAGCAGGAGAGTGAATTTCCGCCTGTGAGAATCCCTTCTGAAGGTGAGCAACACAGAGCAAATCGAGCACTCGTCTGAGCCGATCTCTATCTGAACCCTGTAAGCTCAACATCTCCTTCTGTTTCCAGCGAGCAGTGGGGCACAGTTGGACTCACCCACTCGCCTAATAGGAACCACAGACTGCAGCTTACACGAGAACAAAAATAGAACGTGCAGAGCAGATAACTGAAGCCAGAAATTGAAATGTGATGGTGGACAGCTTGTTGTTTTAGCATGTGCCAGGATCCTCAGTGCCTTGAT
>JAPZDX010000007.1:16290209-16313455 GCA_029783625.1 Naso annulatus | reverse complement strand
AACTGTACAAGACAGTATGAAAGCTAACTAAGTGTGAGACAAAGATGATATGGCAGGCACAGATTACACTGCAAGTCCAGGTAACTTGGTCCGTGCTGATTACATCAACAAATTAGTTCTCAGTAACGGTGAGAAATTACCAGATCCATATGCTATCCCAGACCATGGATGAGTTTTAGATATGTCCAAGTGGCCGTCAGTCGTATGGCCTGACATACACACCTATCTCATAGAGAGGCCCAGTTTATACAAAGGAAAATCTGCATGCATACAAGTTCTTAGATGCATATAATTATGTTCTTTGTGGCCATGTGCAAGAGAGAAAGTTTTTAAGTTTTGCATTTTGAGGGCAGGTGTCCTACCTAGCCAGAGACAAGACTTAAAAACTAAACTTTATGATGCCTGGGTTTGCGTGCTTAAGAATGTTAGGTATATCCTAACTGGACATGCATAGCAGGGTATGTATCACATAGCAGATAATCCGATCCTGATTTCACTCACTTTTGCTCATCCATCACCACAGTCTCGCCTCTTGTTGCAGTCATGCTGCAGCCATCATGTGCAGGGTCGTGCAATTTACAGCACAGCAACTCCTGGTCATACCTCCGGTTCTACTAAAAATGCAGTGAATGTCGCTGCTCTCTGCCCCCTAGTTGTGCACACATCTCTGTGAAGACGTTGCACAGAAACCCATCTATATGTCTGAGTCTCTGCCAAACTAAGTAGTAGCAAGCTACTACAAACTTGGGCACAGCAACCTATGCATTTAGTTAAAATGCAGCTAACTGAATGATAAAATATTGCGACATGATTCACTTTTTTATGGTTAATAGCTTTAGATACATCTAGTTTACTATCCATACAGCAGGAATTTATTTAGAACATGATGACTATGGTAGATCAAGCACTAACATATCAAGCTTGAACTGAGGGGACTTTCAGGGAACATCAGACCACAAATGTTGGGACCAAGTGAACAAGACATTGATCGTTTGCTAAAAGAAGACAGAGCATATTGTCGATCACACAGTGTTAAACTGAATACAGCCTCTGTTGTAACTGGCATGGCTCTTTACTGACTTTTGGCATCACTCAGTGTTTCGCCTCGAGGTGACTTTAGCTGCCAGAGTGCTGAGTGTCAGGAACAATGCCTGTTTTCTGAAGTCAGGATGTCAGAACAAAATGAGAGCAGCACTTTATCTCCCTCCAGGACTTGGAAGGGCTATCATGCACAGCCTGCTCTCTTGCCCCACCTGCTATGCAATCAGAAAATTTACCTCCCGAGCCATGGCAAAACCACTCAGTGCCCTTCAGGTTCAACTTGCAGACAGCTTGCATCACATACTGTGCTCCAAAAGCAAAAGAAAAGACTCACTACACCTTTAGCCTACATAGGCTACCTTATCATTCACTGCACCAGGACAAATGGAGCAGATGGCAAGGTAAGCAAGGAACGTTTATGCAGCCTGACCTCCTTTATGTTTGTCCATTTTCCTCTTTGCAGCTTCTCTTCAAGCAAGTCTGCATGTGGCTTGATGGGGGAGATGGAGGCGAAAAGTGCTGCTCTCATCAATGGGAGCTGTATGGGGTGTTGAAGTGGGCTCACTCTGCGAGCGAGTGCAGCGCCGCATGTGTTTTCTCTCCCTCAATAGATAGGAAGCTTCACCCACGCCTGCTCGCTCGCTCACTCACAGCATCCATAGCTAGCTCAGACCACCAGAAGCAAACTGATTTGATTAGTCATCCACCCCCACATGAATAAAAAGTTTCCAAGAGGCAGCAGCAGGTTGAAAAAACTTCTGTAAATATTTCATTACATAGGTTTCAGTGTGGGTAGAACCATATGCAACACAGGGCTCTGTTTTAAAAAGACCATTTGCTGTGTTTCTAAATATAATTTTTGCATCAAAAAATTAAGCCCAAGTCTGTTCGTGTCAAGTCTGACAAAGTCATAACCTGACCAAGAGAAAATAAATGAGACTTTGCACAAAGGACGAAAAAGAAAGAAACACTTTTGCAGAGGAAAAACAATGATGAATGATCCGAAACAGCTGGATAAGAAACTGAAAGGGAGTGCAAAGGCAAAAAGACATTAGAGCTGAGTGCAGCATTAATAAGCAGCATGATACTCTTGACTGTTCATGCGACTGGAAGGCGTTCTCAGATTCTTGTCGCTGCTTTGATGAAATACCTGTCACCACTCTGTGCTCTTGGACAACAGACGCATAAACAATATGTTCAATTTGTGCCATTCCTCTGCAAAAGAGACTGTGAAGTGGTGGCTGCAATTTAATTAAAAAAGGCCTGAGAACTGACACTTTGTCAAGGAATTTCCGTTGTGAAAAGCACAGAATAATCAAGTATAATACTCATTCTCGAGACACCACCCGAACCCGTAATGGGAGGATGAGAAGGAGGAGAGAGGAAACTGTGTCCTGAAATTGCAAGCTGTTGGGGAAATAGTGGTTATCTTGTAAAAGTGGGAAAGCTCTCGGCTCTGTATTGTTTGACAGATCTTAAAGCAGCATCACACAGTTAATTTGGTAGATTACAGACACTTGCATGCTGTTTGAAGTTCATCCAGGGATCATTATCCATGCAGGCAGATATATTTAATGTATATTTGATTATTCAAGGGACACTTTCTAGGTCAACAGCAGCACCAGTGACGTCTCACTGGATAAAACCAAACTCGTATCTAATGCCTTTTGAGACTTCATCAGTTTACATGCACACATGAATAGCAATAGGCATAAAAGACCAACTCAGCATTGCAACACATTAGGAGTTTCAGACTGTGTTCAAACATATTTACCGCAGTCAGTGTCATGATTTTACAGTATTTTACATGCAAAATTAATTCAATGAACTAGTGACCCATGAAAGCTGCACAGTATTCTTTTTCTGACTCAGTGCATGCTGGGATAAGATCTAAAACCTCCATGATAATTAGTGTCTGAAAAAAGAAAGATTCTTCAGAAGATGTACAATTGGGGCATTTTTTAAAGAAGAGAAATATGAAGATTTTTGTTTTTCTGGGATCCAGCAGTCCACAAGGGTCCCTTAATATCTGAGATATATTTTGAACTCAGTCTAAACGCAGTTGTTGAATAGAGGAATAAAGAATAGATCTAATAAAGAGCAACATTCTTACTTGGAATCCCATAATGATAGTATTTAAAGTATTCATTCTAAAAATCCACAACCTTACTGATGCATCTACTTGACTTAAGTACTTTCATTTTATGCTACTTTACACTTTATACTTAACTTCTTTACCTTTCAAAAGAAATTAATGTTTTTGTTAATGTACATGGTTTGTGGTCAAAGAAGTAAAAATCTTATTATCTTAAGACCCTTCCATTTATTATGACCTGTTTGAGGGGACCAACCTCTGGTTGCAAAACACTGGACTAAACTAACTGTATTTTAAGTAGTTAAAACTAGCTCCACTCAACCAGCTTAAACAGTGACATGTTACTGATGTGTTAATTCATTCATATTAAGCATCTCATAATGTCATTTATGATAATATACAGATTGCAGGAGCCTTTTTATATGCAGGTATAATACTTCAGATCCTTTTAATACATTAAAGCTGATAATACTGGTTTGTTTTCACAGTGGGATGTTGAGCAGGACAAATCTGTATTCCTAACAGGTTCTTCCAGAGCAAATTTCAGTGTGAATGAGGAAATGAAGACATCCCTACAGCACAACAGATGTCAGCATCCATTTCTGCAAACACCCCCCACCCCACCCCGCTGTCTCCCTTATAGCCCCCACTTTAATATCAGAGCAAGGCTCATCTTTGAAGCATCTCACACGTACATGCTTATCTGCCCTCACACCTTTGTCGCACGGCAACATGCCTCTCTGTGCCAGGACACACTCTGGACCGATAAGCGCCTCACAGCCTCATCTTGTGGCTTCACTTATCTCTTCACTTATCACTCTTGAGCAACAAGGCAGCACTGTCTATCTTTTCGTGTTTCTCTGCTCTTGATAAATACAGACAGGACACTCTCCCTCCTTTTTCTTTTACTGTTTTTGCTCTAAGCATTCCTCAGAAGTGCCGTCTTGTGTCAGCAAAATCACCCAACAAAGTGCAGTGGTTTTTATTTGCAACCTGACATTTCACAGAGAGAGGCGACGTCGTCATGAAATATGAAGCCCAAAGACTTAAAGGCTGGTAAGATAATATTGAAGCAGAGGCAGCCTAACACAGTTAGTGTCTGCTCATATGACTGGAGCTGGCATGTAAAATTGCCCACAGATGGCCTGCTGAAAATACCGAGTAAAGAAGGCTGGAGGGTGGCTGCAGTGGACGGCTGCTGGTGTTGTGCCACACATCGTAAATCTTTCCAGGACAAGCAGTCAAGTCCTACATCAAGAGATAACTGATGTCCATTACTAGACAAGACAGCAAGTGACAGAGAAGCGTCTTGGTCTATTAAGCCGAGCTAAGACAGTAAAGGTCATCCAGGGACTCAGAGCTACCATCATCCCACTGTAATCAGGCTAACCCTTTAATCCGAATGCATAATATTTAAAGAGCTTTCCCATTCAATGCCTTTTTTTGGAAAAGGAAAATAAATTCCATATGTTTTTTTTTTATTATGATCAGGGATTTGATATTTAAAATGTCCAATATCAGCACAAATGCATTCAGTTCAGTGGCTGATTTTACAATTGCAATGCTGAAAGGAGAGTTAACAGTACAGCAGGTACTATAAAATGCTGTTTACTTTTCATTATGTAACTTCTTTGTTTCTTCTCCTGCTGCGGTCAGACGCTAATCAATTATAATTAAAAGCATTGAGAAGTATTCAATAAGCAACAGCCAGCAACAGCAGACTTCAATCAGCTGCTCAATCAAAAGGCTTGTGGAGCTAAATTACCTTTATTACCTTACAAATAAAGCGCTAATATCCTGCACAAACTCAGAATGCTGATTATTTCAAAGAGTTTAAAGTAGGTTACTGAGATGACGACTCTTACACAGGGAAGAGTAAAAGCTGGTTGACTCTGATGGCTTAAAAAAAAAAAAGAAATTGAACTTAGGATGAAATCAGCCCCTGCTAGTACAGATCTATTAGCCGCAGTATCAGTCCAGTCACTTTTACCCAACAGCACAGTTTCATCACATCACTGAGAGCAGCAGAAGAGTGACAAGAGACGACAAATATTGATCATGATATCGGATCATATCTGCTCAAAAGCTTTCAATGAAACCCTCGACAGTTGTGAATCAATCTGAAGATGTGCTGTTGTTCCAGTGCTGGGATTTTCATTTTTCAGCTGTATTATACAAAATATGCAATTGAACATTTTGATCGTGACTGTGTTCTTTAATTCAAAAAACACCAATTTACAGTATCTGATTTTTTTAAATGAAGCTCAATACTGCCACCATGTGGATTAAAACTTGCTCTACACTCAAGCAGCAAGATGAAGCACTCAGTGTTTTTCATTTTAAGCCAAAGACATAAAGACAACAAGCTGAAATATTAACTGCATTAATATAATATATTAAAAGGTCCAGTGTGCAGTATTTGAGGGGATATATTTGAAAAAATATGACCTAAATTGAATATTATATTCATAAGTATGTTTTTATTGTATAATCAGGAGTATGCCATAGCTTACGGTAGCCCAGAATGGACAAACCCAACACTGATTATATGGAGAGCCTTCCTCGAGTACCAGGAGTTTCATGGCCACTGTAGGCTCACCTACGCACTTGGAAGGGGAGAGTGAGAGGAGGGATATTCAGTCATGTGCAATCTGCAACTTTAGCACTAGATGCCACTAAATCCTATCCAGTGGATCTTTAAGCACTTGCAAATGCATATATGCATGCATGAAAATTAAATATTAAAATACTAGTATGAAAGATTTAGTGGTATCTAGCAATGAAGATACACACTGTAACAGATTAAATATCCCTTCAGGATAGATTTTCAGCATTGTACCCACCACTGGTCACATGAGCAAACACAGGCTTAACATTACCAAGCATGCTCATGGCCGACTCTCTCTACAGAAGTGCATCATAATATGTTGCCCACCATGGTGACGATACCACAATACAGCAATTCTGCAGTGCCTGATATATTGCAAGACATAATCATTATCTAAACCTTGTCCATGTAACTTAAGAATATAAAAAATACCCCTCAAAAGGCACAAAAGGCAGTAATTATGCAGTGGTGTAGAGCAGGGTACACGCAGGTATACAGAGTATACCTACTTAATTTTCAGTCTGCATTGAGTATACCCACTTCTGAATCCCCTCTGATCCTGTCTGTTGCAAATCAGTTATTCCAAGAGACTGTAAAAGAAAAAAAAAAAAAATCTTCTGGCCCATGAACTACTTACAAGGTTTTTTTCATATGTGGATGGATGAAGGAATAAGGAGTAGTTCACTCAAAAAGCCTAATTATGTAACTATCTCACCCTATAGTCTGACTGTGGGCCAGTATTGATTGCAAAATCTGCACCTCTGTTGTGGCTAATGTTAATTTCATAATGATCCTTCTTGCTCCGTAATCAAGCAGCAGGAGTTAAGTGACAGTATGCAAATAGGCCTACAACTGTCCAATTTTGGGATGACCTAAATATGCAAAAGTAGTCACTGTTTAAAAGAGTGCTTGTCCTTGCTAGACAGGCCACTTTAAAAACAAAACAAACAAACAAACAAACAAAAAAACTGGGGGTGTAAATTAGAAGTATATCCACTTCTCCAGGCACCACTACACCACTGCATTGTGATTGCAGTCTTAGTTTAGTGTGCCTTGTCCATTGTCATGTGAGCCATCATTCCAGTGTAAAGGAACAAATAAACTGGCAAAAGGTCAAACTGCCAGAGAGCAGAAAAATAAGGATTGATAAAACAAATAAGTGAATGCAGGGGAATCTGAATAGAGAACTTGTGTGTTTTATACAAAATATCAAAACGTTGCTCCATAGTATTAATATTGTAGCGCAAGAGAAAGTAATAAGACACATTCCTTTATTAATAGTTTGTCCCACTCCCAGCTCTGCTCCAGTACCACTATTCTATTTAAAGTTACATCCTCAATTGAAAGAGTCTTTTTTTTTTCTTTTTTTCTTTTTTTTTTTGTGGTAATCCAGTTGTTTGGCCAAAGTTTCTGAATAGTGGATTGTAACAAAAAAACATTAGAGGACAAAAATTATGCGTAGGGGCCATGGAAATAATTAATGCTAATTAGATTAGAACTTTCAGAGATGAATAATCCACTATCTGTAGTTCTTTTGTTTGTGGTGGTTTTAATTCGGTAGTTTCAGTGACAAAATATTTAGGTTTTCATTTACTCATGGAGGTACTTTGGTATTATTATTTATACTATTACGATTATTACTTTACCATATATGCTGTGATTTTTGTCAGTAAAATTCTGTGAACCATAAATATAACTGATATTTTATTTTAGAACTGTATTCATCTTTTTCTACTTTATTAAAAATAAAACAATAAGAGCCCACTCTTTATGACACACAGATGTACTGATACCTCCATGCAGCAGAGGGCAGACAAACACCACGTTTCAGTTCTCTTCAGTCTCATCACATCTTGTATTTCATCTCAACTCAGCACTCAAGCGAGCTGGAAACCTTCCCAAAATGATCTTCATGGACGTAATCTCACCAATAAAACTCATATTGCTCTCGGCCCTATCAAAAAGAAATTGAATGTTAATATTGCATTAGTGGAAATCTTTCCATAAACCTTCCTCCCATCTCACTTTGCATGGATTGAGATGATCTTATGATGGTCTTCAACAAGCAGACTGTCCATCATAAGGGATACTGTGAATTACCTCCCCACAGCCAATGTAAACAGCTTGATCTTCAGCAAATCTGGTGTATCATAACCTTCTATTCCACTCTCGGAGGATTAAATAGCTTTGCACTTTAGAGAAATAATCCTCACTCTGTATATGTCTTGGCCTCAATAACTGAATTGGGTTGGGGGTCTTTGGAGGTGATGGCTCACTCCATTTCACATAATTTGAGTCTCACAATCGCAAATGGTTTTGGGCTCCATTGTGAATTCCACCTTAATAGATGATGTGTAAAATCAGATTTCTTGAGACATTTGTTGCTTAAAATGTACATTGACTTTTGCTGAAATTTAAAAAAACAACATGTCTAACTTGTGTGAAATCAACAAAGACACTACACTGGTAATACTGCGCCAGAAAATCCATGATAAGTTTTAAATAATAAAGCCTTAATGAGGGTTTCTTCAAGTTGAGGGCCACACGCAGGTTTAACTGAAACAAATCAATAACAAAAGGCTAAGATACCACAGTCGTAAGGGACACTTAGGATGGTGGCAATACTTAACATTTTATAATATCAACACACTATTAAGCATTAGTTAACTATTAATAAATACTTAATTAATCATCTATAAATTTACACATTGTTCTAACTTTATTACACATTAGTATGTTATGGATAAACACAATTATAAATGCTTTATTGTTGATTAAAAAGCTCAATAATGCTTCATAAATGAAGAATTTAGTGTTTACTAATAATTAATTAATAGTGTGTTGTTATTATAAAGTGTTAGCAACACATTTTGCATTTGTCTTTACTCAGAAACTATTTGGTCTAGACTGACCAAATTTGTATTTGTTAAACTTACATCTATCTGATAATTCCCATACCATTTTAGATGATTACATATGATATCATTTTCATTTTTTTTCAGTGGAAGTCAGGTAGTTGAAACCCAAACCCTGAGGCAATTGAAACTTGTTAAAATAGCATTAAATTTAACTAACCAACATAACTTTTGTCTCAGTGAGCATAGTATTCTGCAAGTAAACATCGTCTTAAAATGATATTATGCAGTATCAAATTATTTAGTTCTATTAGTTTGTTGATGCTAATCATGTTACTTATGACCCAATAAAATAAGCTTAAGAATTAATGAAAGCTAGCTTTCATTAATTCCAATAAAAGGTGGACAGTATAACAAAAATATAGTTCATGAAAAAAAAATTATAATTTATTCCTTAAACAAATTTTGTTTGTTTTTTACTGTATATACATCTAATTGCAACTGTCCCCAGTCAACCCTTGCGGCACTATAAAACTGTGCCATAATATGCTTACAATGAAAATGCTAATATGTTAAATATCTAAGTTTTTAGTTTGTTAGCATTCTAACATTTTAGCACTGCAAACAAAATACATTAATGCCTCTAGTTTTGCAGGTATTTGGACATTGTTAGATATTGGACAAATTAAAATTTTCACCTGATAATGCTACTAGGCTAGATCAAAGGTTTAATGATAATCCAGGATGTTAAAATTCACTTTGAGGGGATCATAAATGTCTGTAAAATAATTTAATCATAGTTCATCAGATTGGTGTTGAGATACTTCAGTCCCTGAATCAAAGTGCTGGATCAAATGTCTGACCAACAGACCAGTGTTGCTACCCCATGGCTCAAAACTTAGAATCCCTTTGGGATATTTCTGTCATTTATTGACTAGAAAATGTCAGTTGTGTGTGTGGTTTAGCTGCAGAAAATAAGAAAACAAGATTAGCCTTAAACATGGGGTGTCAGGTTCATTGAAATGTGCGAGCAGCGAGCACAAGACAGGCTGCTGAATCTTTGAGAGGATGTTCTGTAGCTGATTTTATGTTTCTCAAAACAAAACCACAAAAGTATGTTTTTTAATGGATGAAATGCTCCTGTCTTCTTCACTTTACGTCATGACTGGAGCTCTTCATCACAGGTTTCCTCTTCAAATCTCAAATATCTCCTTCAACTCTGAAACTACTTTTATGGTCATGCATCTTCCTAGAAATATGCCAATCGTGCCCATATCCAACATTTCATATTACTTTGACATACTCCAGTCAATTTCCCAGCCACCATTAATTAATTTATGTATACTTATCTCTGTCAACAATGTAATTAGCAACCTTTTCCCCATCCGGTGACATTATGGTTCCAGTCTGAGAGCTATTCAGTTCTGAGACATGCAGCCGCATACTGATAATAAGTGTCCCTTGCCCTTTGAAATTGCTCTCTGTTTAATTGAAGTAGAACTCAATTGTTCAACTCATTAAGAAGCCCCATTTGCGAGCTGAGGATGAAAAGCAAAATGTGACATGGATTACGGCTTAAGCAGACACATAGACGTGTGCTAAAGCTGCGTTCAAGTGGCCTGACGGGACGTTTCATGAACAGCCTGTGAAAGATGAAGATTTCCAACAAATAAAGCTGTTAGACTTTGGCTAAGTATTTGGATAAGAGGATGAAACAGCTTGACTGTTGACTGGTAATAGCATCTATTAAAGTGACTTGGAATCAGGCAGAAGTCATCCTACACGGGGAGGGGGTTGCTTTCACTCTTTCTTCTGCTCCAAAAGCAGTGGTCCCCTGGTTTAATCTGAAATTGAAGGCTCTCAACTGCGACGGATTACAGGGACTAACCCAAGCATGCAACTGTGGACTCTGTCCTAATGAGCCCGGCCAGCAGAGCATCAAGTGACAACAAGTAGCGACCCCAACAACAAGGGCAACTCCATGCCATTTTAAGAGTTACAGTAATGCCTTGCCAATGGACAGATTTAGACCATTTGTTACAAAGGAAAGTGGAACAAATAGGCCAGACACCGAAAAGCCACGTTTAATAAAAGGTGATTTCTGTTTTATGCTTCGTATTTCGAGTTATACATATTCTGAAATGAAAACACAAACATTTTTTAAGACTACAAGAAAACATGTCAAATTGTGCCTTAGTGAGAGAGATTAATATATCAATTATATACAACTTAATATAGGACAATTACTTTCTTTCTCTTAAAAGAGTTCTGTCGGTGGGATGGTACTTATTTAAAATGTCACCATTTAGCACAAGCAACATTAAAAATGAAAGCCAACAATGAAAAGTAGACCTTCAGACACTGACTGGTTGTTGTTAGTCCTAATTATTATGTTATAGCTGTTATACTGGATAAAATTTCCCTCATCTGGCTCTATATATAACTGTGGGATCTATATACACCAATATTAACACTTTTACTCCCACTGAGTCAAATCTTCTCTGCTGTGCATGAGCAACAACGACGGTATGTTCGGAAGTAAATCAGAAAAAGTGCATTTGCATCTTCTGTGCGGAGCGAGTGACAGCCAGATGAGTTTTCTTCTTAAAGAAGTCCAGTTGCAGGCAGCTCTTCAGACGTCAAAGAAGGATGAAAACCTGCCGGAGAGACCAGTGAGTTATGTTGAGTAAGTTCCTACACATGCTGAAAGCAGCCAGGCCGCTGCATTCACTCACGGAGCAACAGTCCTCAGGAAGCTGATAGTCTCTATGGACTTTTCTCTTCCTCTGCAGGACTCAGGGGATCATTGGCTTTCTCCTCAGCCGCCTGTCTGTCTTGTTTGCCCTCCAGCAGTCTGTCATGAGAAACCGTCCCCAGCACTTTGGCACTGTGCTCCTGTGCCTTGGCCCTGAGTGCAGCAATGCTGTTCTCCCTCAGTTCCTCTTTAGAAATGGTGGACTTGGCTTCCGACCTCTTCTCCTCCACATCAGCCTCTTCCGCCCTCTGAGAGCTCGTCTGCTGGGGCGCATCGCACTTTCCTGTGGGCGGGCTCGCTGCTGCCTCCGTCGACTTTTTGTGCATCCCTGCAAAGAGTTGCGGGTATTCAGATTTAGAATAGCGTCTGTTGATTGGTAAGCCATCTTGGACTGAAAATAGCAAGCAAAAATAGATTTAGGTTGTTGGATGGACGATGACCAGCACGACCAGCATGAAGGAGGATGAAAATATTTTGTGTGATGCCAAAGGTTCAATGTTTATTTGCTTTAAATTAAGTGTTCACCAGTATCTTTGATAGAAGTGCAAAGTAGACATACAGTAGGTGCCTGAACTTAATTCATCACTGTTGCAGTGAATCCCTTCAGAGGTGTCATGAATATGCATGAATAACTTGACAAACTACCAAACAGAAAATCCTTTACTGTTACTATTGAATCTTATGGAAAATATATGAGACAATGATACCAATGGGTGGACACACAGTCAGAAATCAAGCCTCACCGAGCAGCCAGGGGGCGCAGGACTCCATGATGCCATCCTTGGCAGACTTGAGGATGGACTCTGGCAGGGGGATTGAGTGCCTCACCATGGCTCCATACAGCCCGTACTCAGCCATCACGGTGCTACGGCCCCAGCATTTCTCCCTCTTCCTCCACTTGGCTCTGCGGTTCTGAAACCATACCTGCAACAGGAGGGAAAACACACATGCTTATACTGTAGAAGAGAGCTTTGCAGTTTCAGCCAGTGAGGAAACCACAGTTTAACTCAAAAACATTTGAGCTCTAGATGTGAAATTTGGTGAACTTTTCCTACTTTCTGGATCCACGTAACAATCCCGACTAGTGTGAAAATGGCTGCGATAGACTGGTGATCCTGGTTACTTTTAGCTGACATGG
This sequence comes from Naso annulatus, assembly GCA_029783625.1. Classification (NCBI taxonomy): domain Eukaryota; kingdom Metazoa; phylum Chordata; class Actinopteri; order Acanthuriformes; family Acanthuridae; genus Naso; species Naso annulatus. The sequence goes on along the minus strand of JAPZDX010000007.1, from coordinate 16,300,963 downwards.
CAAAAACTAGATGATGTTCTCAATCATTTGGCACTGACAGGGACAGAACAACCACGAGAAGACTCATGATTTCAGAGACGTTTTGCAAATAATAAGTCAATTCTATGATTCTTTTTGAAGGCAGGGGTTCACAGTTTTTTTTCTTCTGGGACACTGGGACAAGATTTAAAACTGTTGATGAAGAGCACAATAAACCATGATTACGAAATGTAGTAATCGCATTTTAAAAGCACATCACAACGACAATTAAATTAGCTGAAGCTTCTTGATATCTCATGCAATTTGTACAGGTGCAGGCCACATACAGTTTCGTATGTCTCTTTATGGAAAACACACAGTGTCTGAGTTGAATAGAACAGCATAGCAGAGCAAATACTCTTCTTCCATGTTGCAACCCATTAAAAACAATTCGTGAGCAATTTTGGGACATGCATATATGTGCATAATATTTCAACCCACCCCCCCGCAAAAAGGGTTTTGACTTTATTAAGATTTAAGACATCACTGAAATGCTTTACGCCTCAGTTATAAACTATCACTAGGAAAATGGATTTTGGGTTCGTCTGGACTTTTGGTCCGAATCCTCTGCAGCTATTTTCCAAAAACTAAGTGCTCATGAGATGCAATCAGTCTTACTTAACTGACTCTTAACTTATATAAACTAAAAAACAGGGTTTGTGATCACTATGGCAACCTATTGCAACCTTTAGCTGCCATCATCACAGCAGCTTCAGCAGTCTGTTTTTTGTTTTCCTGTCACACAGACAGACTAAAACAAACAAAATTGTTTTTACGCTGACACATGCACACTGCACACCCTGCAGCTCAGCATCTTGGTGGCCATTTTAAAGATGGTGTCTTTGGACATCTCTAGTGTGATTCAAAGCAACTTAAAAAAAACAACCGCTGGTTTTGGATCCAGTCCATTGATTTCCCATAAGCTGCTGGCTACAGGTGTGAAGGATCTCTGCCTCCTGTCAGAGCTGATCTCCAGCTACCTGCGGCCGCATTATAGATGGTTTGACACATCCAGACACTTCACTCAGCCACAGCCTGCAGCTGCTTAAGGCCCTGCAGGCTATCTGTCAGCTCAGAGAGAGAGAGAGAGGCCAAATTGATTGTATAGCACAACACAGGATTGTTAAACACTCTACTTAGGTCAGCCCATGGCTCTTGAAGGAGAGGAGGGGGCCGGGGAAAGATATTAAATTGAAAACGATCAAACCGTTTTCAGGCTTTTTTTTTTTTTTTTTTACTCTCTTCTGGTAATTCTGATGATAACCCTTATTTCATAGGCTACAAGATACTTTTTTCTTATGAGAAATTGCTTCTCTGGCCCTAAAAAGAAGCGTGTGTGGAAGCTGCGAGGAGGAGTGACCCTGGGGCACGCCGAGGCTGATTGAAAAATAAGTTAATTTCAGGCCCAATCGATGGCGGGCAGGCGGGCAAATATCACGGGAAATTAAACTACCGGGACTCGGGGGAGCAGCGCTATTGACCCGTGCTAATAAATTCAATGTAGTTATTTCATTTGAACTCCCTGCGCCTCTCCAGCAGCCAGCCTCCCGAGCTCGTCTGATTTAACTAATTACACTCAATGAGAAAATTGGGTGTTAATTTTATTTAGGATAGGAGCAGGCCTGGGCTTATTTATTTATTTCCTTTTTATTATTTATTCGCGGCTGTACTATTGCAAGCCCGTAATGAGAATGAGATTAAAAGGCACCCCGGCAGATGGATGGTCCAGGTCACACTGCAATCTTCTTCCGCCTTGATAGCTTGATTAGGTCGTTAGCGGCTCCTTCTCCGAGAACAAATTGTTTCACATCCAACTGCAGCCTGATGAGAGATTATCTATCCTGGCGAGGATGCTGGAGGAGAGCGGGCTTTGTTCAGACAGGAGGCAGAGCCGCGCTGATCGATTTACAGGGAGCTCAGTTTAGAGCCCAGCGCCCCTCCAGCACGAGGGCAGCAGGCGGCCGGAGCGCGCATGTGACAGCAGCTCATCAGCACTGATGGAAACTGATACAGGTGCATATTCAGAAGGAAAACAATCATAGTTTTCTTAGAATATTCACAAAGAATAATTATAATTCCAGAAATATAGGCTATTAATTAGACCCATTTTATGATTAGTCTGATTACCTACTGATGGTGCAGGTTATGCTTCAAAAATGAAAAAGATACACACCTCCATAAGCCCACTGGGATGAGAGCTGGATAATAATAATACTACTACTACTACTAATAATAATAATAATAATAAAAAACAAAACAACTAATATTTATTTAAGTGATGTTTGCAAGTCCAGGCTCTTCCTCAGACTGATTCTTGTTTACAGGTTATGCTTAAAACCTGCAAAGTTCAGTCTAAAAATATAACGAGGCTATGACAATGATTTGAAATGCAGCGAAATTAGCCATAAAACATGACTTGACTTTATTGTAGGCCTACATGCCCCTTTATTGTGCTATGATTATCAAAGCATTTTATACAGCCCAGCTATTGGCTATATTTTACAGAGAGTATCTAAAAGAGAATAAACAACACATTTTGCGGCTATTTTTAGCCTTTTTGAATATTATTATTTGTAACCAGGCTATATAGCCAAATATAAAATTAAAAATTCAGTAGCCTAAAACTTCCTTCTTTCAGATTTAACATTTTTGAGGAAAGTGTGGCTAAAAGTTAAGCTATCATTTGACTATGATGTAACTTGACATTTCAGGTAGCCTGTAGAAATGTAGCTAATGCAAAAGTAAAGTGCACCAAAAAGGCTGCATGCAGGCTAGGCTGATTTATTCAGCTAATAAAAACTAATTGAACAAATCTATTGTTGCTACGAATAAAAACTGTATGTAAAAAAAAAAAATTGTGTATTCAGGACTCGAGTAAGCAGGATGATCCACGTGCATACACCAATAAGTACAAATGTCCGACTGAATTATTCCGGATTAACATTAGGCTGTTATTACAAAACACTCACATGGTGCCACAGTGGAGTCTCACCTGTATTCTGTCCTCGGGCAGCTCTGTTTTCATGGCCAGCATCTCTCGGGCATAAACATCCGGGTAGTGCGCTTCATTGAAGGCCTTTTCGAGCTCCTCCAACTGATACGAGGTGAAGATGGTCCTGTGGGAGCGAGTTATCATTTTAAGTAGGTAGCCTAAATTTTGTTTAACAAGATTTTTGCAGAAATTGTTGTTGGTTTTTTTTCTTCTTTTTTCTTTTTTGGTTCAAACTAAAGTGTAAGTCAATCTGACTTTAATAAAGGCAGAAGCAAAAGCAGAAAAAAGAAAAATATTTGAGCACACATGCCTAAACTAATAATTTCAATAATAATTTATTATTCAAGTATTTGAGTGTAAAAAAAAGAAAGAAAGAAAGAAAAAACAAATCAGGATAAGCCTAACAGTAATGACAGCAAATACAGGCAATCTGTGACCAAACTGTAGTCAATTCTAATCAGTTATTTGATCAGTTAATTCTCTGTATTAATTAACAATAAAAACACAAAAAGCAATAAACATTCCACATTAAAGAGACTGAGAGATAAAAGAGAGATAAAGCTAATAAATTCATTACATTACGTTATAGAAAAAAGGCAACCCTGTGAATTTCAGCGAATTTATTATTGCTAAATTCAAATATTAGGAGCCATTAATAACCAGAAATCAGCACTGACCGGTGACGTCTTTTCTTGCGTTTCTTGTTCTGGCTAATTGATGACTTTGAGAGTTTTCGTTCATTGGACGATAAATCCTCGGAGTCTGGATTAAAGCAAATAAACAACATTTTTATATCATTATTAGGTTCATTTTAATTATTTTATTTACAGCCATAAAAGGCGAATTAATAGAGGACAAATAATAATAATAATAATAATAATAATAATAATAATAATAATAATTGGGTGAAAACAGGCATGCACATTGGTCCAGGTTGTAAATGTGACTCTGTGATGGTGATGCAGTGGGATCAGCCTGTTCATTATCGCAGTGTTTGCAGATCACCTGAGCTGGCAGACTGGCTGGTGTCCAGCGGCCCTGCGGACCTGCTGTGGGGCTGCAGGTGAACATCTTGTGCGTCCGAAAGCACCGTCTCTAAAAACGCTGGCTGGCTGTAAAACGACGGAATCCCACCAGGCCCGATTAATCCCATCCCGACACCCACGCCAACGCTGGCGGGGCCCAGCAAGGACCTTGCGGAGATCAGGTGCGCCCCGGCCGGCAGCGAGCCCAGCGGGCTCCTCGGGGCCGCGGACGGCTCCTTGTTCAGCCCCAGTATCTCCTGGATGCCAAAGCCGGTGCACCTGGGCGGCGGATTGGTCGCGCTGCTCTTCGGCTGGTGGCTGTTACTCCCTCCGTTTGCGCTCAGATAGGTTTTCTCCGACAGATTTAAACTTTCCGACAGCACGGCGCCTTGTTTCCCCGTCATGATATCTTCGATGAAAGGCCTGTTTTGTACTAAAACGTCTCACAGGATGGTCCCCAGTGCATGATCCTCTGAATAACACACAAGAGTCCCTTAGAAAATGGTCCTTTTATCCAACAGGTCCATCCCAACAAGAGGCAGGACCCAACAGCCAATCAGCTGCAAGGATTCAGGATTCCTGTGGATCATGGATGCATTATACGCCCTCTCGGATACATATCTGCATTTTCCTCAGAACTGTAGGATAAACGCGGGGAGGATTTGAGCAGCAGGAAGAAAGTAACCGAAGGAACGAATGGACGACTTTCTTCAAGGCTGCGGGAGGAAAGGCGAGAGGATGAGAATGAAAATTATATTACAAGAAACTGGAATCCTACACTTTCACAGATATTAAACAGGCCTAAATGCATATTAGACTTATATGTATATTAGATTTATATAAACCTCGCTTAATAATTAGGCCTGATAAACTCACTACGGAATAAGACAGTCACCAACTCACGTGCCTTCTTAGTCTAAGGGTGCAGATTTAGAAAATTACCTCAATCTCTAGAAAAATCAGTATTCAGGCCATTTCCTTTCGTTGAAATGTTTACACACACACACACACACACACACACACACACACACACACACAGCCAACTATGATCTCTGAGCCACTGGCTCACACGAATGGATAATTGATCTCCAGATGCTATGGGAAACTCATCACACGCAAACCAAAGGCCCTCCCAAAAACGACAGCTGGACGATATGGAGCCAGCGCGCGCCGCACGGTCCTGCACATGCAGCCTAATCCCACAGCAGCAGCACGAGCGACAGAGCAGATTCAATCACAGGGACGTTTCTTCCCAAGAAATGGAAAAACAATACAGACTATGGAGCTCAAATTTAAGAGCAATGACTGACTGACCTTTTGTTTTGTAGTAATAGGCTAATAGACCTGCGAGGCCTAACAGACAATTATGGTAATAATAATATTATTATTGTATTATGCAACTAACATTTTTCTTAGTAGCAGGTCTGTAGCAAATAATAGCTAATTATGACTACTGGGTCCATATATTCCAAGTCACACAATTTAAAAAAAAATAAAATAAATTGAACAAAAGGAAAAATTTGGTTTCATGAAGTTTGTCGATGCTGGCTTGGTGAAATTTTATAATTTTCGCATTAATAGTTTGTATTAAAATACGTGTTGTTTCTTATTTAACAATGTGGAAAAACATGCTTATTTATTGTAATGTGATTATTTTAATTAACACAGTCCATCCTTTCCTATTTGTATGTTGGTGTCTACAGATAAGAGTGTCAGGGTTAAAAGCAGAATAGCCTATTTATCATCTTATGAATATTATCATTAAGCTCATTTTAAATATTTGTGCCAAAACTGAAAATCACGAGTCGACATGAACAGGCTGTAACTTTTTCCCTTACAGGTTTGAAGTGTTTATTACAAATTGGCATCATTTCTTTTTTAAATCATTTAGAAAAAATGAGCCTGAGCCCATGCTGTGCATATGCAACAGTGGCTTCCACTGCACACATTGCTTTATTGTATGCAGTACTATTAAAGGAAAAATAGGCCTAGTGGATTAAAGAAATTCTTAAGTAACCTAATAAACACATGTATCAAGTCAGTTACAGAGCAAACTGCACAATGCACAACCTGAATAAATCAGCCTAAAACTGATCTTTTATGAAAACAGAAAAGTCTTAAATTTTTTCACTTGGGCTGTATCAAACAGTGTGAAATGAGCTGCTGATTAGAAAGGAGAAAAATATTGCTGGTGCAATTAGTGATTGGCCAGTTGAAACTAATTAGAGCCTATTTAGTGGAAATTCTATTAATGAAGAAATCAATGTTATCAGGATATGCTAATGACACATCAGCCTGCAGGGATCGAGCCATTTATTAACATGGAAGGTGTGAGTCAGGATGACCCGTCAATTACAGGCGACTCACTGCTCCCTCTCACTCCATCATCCCTTCTGCTGCAATCTATACAGCCCCTTTTTTTTGTTTGTTTGTTGAGGGTGCGCCCCGTCTCCTCTCTGTATAGCTTTTAATAATCCATTTCCTGTGAAAATGGCTGCGTGCTGATTTACATGCACGAGAGGGGCCGCCTAATAAGGCTCTAGATTAAGGGAAGATTTAGTTCAGTCACTCGTGTAGATTGGGTTGCCCATCAAAGACCTGCAGGATCTGACGGCTGCAGATTAAAAAAAGCAAACAGCTGTTGGGAAAATTTTTTTGTTTTGCTCCCCCCCCACCACCACCACCACACCACCCCAGCCCACCCCACACACATCTCTCCTCAGCCTCCTTCACTCCTCTGTGCCTCAAAAATTAGGATCAAAGTGGCCTTAAGCCTTTATAAAAAAAAATCAGCACTGATAACCTTCAAACAGGTGCAGCAGGTCAAACACTCCATTATGGAGACTATTTCGCGAACTGCTGTGACACTATGTTGAAAACTCATAAGCAGCTGTAAGTAAAAACCGCCCACTGTTATGAATATCCTGTCGGTAAAGCTTGAAATGCATTTGTGATCGTGAATAAGCAGCAAAAACTTTTCCTTTGCAGGAAGGTCACAGCAGAAGTGAATGCATTAACTGATCCCCCGCAGATAGATTCTGCACGTATCATTTCTCATATCATCCCATCTCTCCTATAACAATACGGACTTTTATTCATGCAACGCTCTCTCCTTCAGGCTGCTCGGGTGATTAAATGTTGTTGAGGCTGCCAGTTGTGCTGAATCAAGCTGCACCCACAGTGTTGGGGGGAAAGGGTGCAGGCAACTTGATGACAGCACACATGTAGAGCCGAGTCAGGGGAAAAACCAAAGCACAGCCAGAGCCTGCTTTTCCAAAGCACTTGCAGGGCGTGATGTGATGCGACGCCCCCTCCCTCTCTCCCTCCCCAGCACAGGAAGAGCCTGCAAACCGCAGCTTTCTCATGGCTCCTCCATGATGGCATGTTTGGTAGCTGCCCGTCGGCATTGCTTAATTAGGCGAGGAGTTGATTAATTTGCACTAATTGACAGCTAATTTAAGGACTCAGGGCACATCGGATTGACGTTTGTCGGGGCACAGAGGCTATGTGAGGTCAAGGCATCGCAGGGCGGATGGGTGGATGGGTGGATGGATGGATGGAGGAGCGCTCTTCATATGGATGACCAGCTCTGCGGGCGTTTCGAGAGGAGACTGTTTGGCTGGAGGGGGCTGCGGGTGACAGGCAGGCAGGCAGGCAGGCAGGCACCGGAGCGTGCAACATATTGAGGATGTCAGGTCGGTTACTACGTCGACTCTCCGCGGGCTGAATGTTCATCAGTCAGCATCAACAAGTGTCCACATGCAACTAGTCCGGATGACAGCGAGGTCACCTCCAGGATGAAACAGAAGCTCAAGAGTGAAACATCTGAATTTCCTCCTAAGTAGTTCACCGGCATTTAGTGCTTTGACAGCTGATTTTTTTTTTTAAAAAAAACACGTGGTCATCTTATAAAATATGATGCTCTGAGAGATTTAAAAGTACAAACCATAGTTAAAATCAGCAACACCTTGACTTAAAATGCTATTAGTAATAATCAAACAGTAATAGTCCCTTATTAAGCCGTAGCTCAACAGTAGGCCTATAGAGATAGTTTGCATGCAGAATAAGGACTCCTGTTATACAATATATATTTTTACTTGAGTAACAAATGCAGGACTCTTACTGAGCTTGTAATCGAGTATTTTTACTTTTACTTGTGCAAAGATCTGAATGGTCTCATTTCTCCCCTGCAACTACAGGCCTCATAATTTCACAACCCAAATGTTCCTTTCTTGGTAATAATGCAGTTAATGATGCATTAAATGATCTACCCGGAAGTTTCATTTTACAATAAAGCTATGGGGTCTGCACTTTAAATTATTTTTTGATAAAATAATGTGTAAATTTTGCAATAGAGCTTATAATTTATCGATAGCCTATATTGATTTTTGGTCCACATGCTCTACAACTCTTCTAGTTCGCCAAGACAGTGTCATGCTGGAGGAGGATAAACACAAACTGAAGGAACCTAGAACGAACAAATCAATGTTTTATTAACTACTAATAAGAGGAAAGTTATGCTTGCTTGTAAACACTTTACAGAGCTTGTCTTGTTTTGTTTTTTTGTTTTTTTTAAAGGGCAGATGTTAGGCTATGGGAGGTTTAGCAGACTGTTCCAGAGTATTAATTCCTAATTGTAATAATTATTAAAAAGTATTATTTTTTCTGAAGGCCCACATTACATTAACCAACAGTTTATGGTTTGGGGTAGTTTGGGGGGGTGGACTTTTGTTTGAAGGCTATTTGGACCTATTACAGGCCTAGCCTACTTTTCCTTTAAAAAAAAAAAAAGAAGAAGAAGAAGAAACCTGAGGAGAATATCTGAACAGTTATAATCTTTATGCGCCTTTTTATCCCTTTTTTTTTGGTAAATTCCCAGCCAATGTTGCGTTCAAGTATCTAAAACTCGGTGTGTAACCTGCAGCACTGTGGACATAATCCATATTTTCCAGCGGGGTGAACCAGGGTCCGCGTGAGAGGCAGGGGGTGAAGCCACTGAGGCAATGGCGGCCTCTGTCCGTGTGAATCGGAAAGACGATTAGGGGCTTATTAGCGGCCTGGGGAGAAGTGTAACTTGTTGGGAGTGAGCGGCCAGAGCCCCAGCGACATCTCCAGCCGAGAACAGTCCGAGGCATTGTCTTACCTAATTATGGCGGATGGACTTCTTTTTGTTTCCCATTCGGCATGCCTGTCTGATTCTCTTTTTGCCTGGCCGCTAGCTCCGACAAGGCCGAAGTGTGCTAATTAGAAAAGAAATGGTCCTAGTAATTATGTCAACTCTCATTAACGGCGATGACAATGAGCAATATTATTTTTACGCAATGTTTTGTGTAGGGGACCCTGCTTCCAATGCTCATTAAATGGAAAACATGCCCCGGTAGCCGGGAAAGCACTCTCACGTCGGAGCTCCTTACATGTCCACAGCCGGAGAGGTGCTGCACTTTGTGGAATGAGAGGCATGAAGTTATTGCCCTGATTAAAAGTTGAACAGTCCCTGCAAACTGTTGCATCACTAACGTTTGCTGCTAAGACTGCAAATCACTCAAGAGCCAAGCATCTTTTTCATTTGTAAAACTTTATTATACAACTTCACAATTGCAAAAAATGCAAATCAAGTTTAAAATAGAAGAATAAATAGGGAACATTTAATCAAAGCAGGTCTACAAGCTTCAGGAAAAAAAAATCAGAGTAAGTATTTCATTTGGAATTTGCATAAATGTAAAGACATCTATTTATAGGAGGACAACAGGAGAACTGGTCTCCAGGAAGACCTCATTGTGTGTGTGTGTGTGTGAGCGCATTTCGCTCAAATTTATGGTTTTCAATGCAAAGTCTATAAACTTCTTTGTGTAGTTCCGAACATGCTGAAAGTGTCGCAATGAACGCATAGATCAGATTCACCTTGCAGTCCCAGATTTCCTGTTTTTCAGAAAAAAACAAAACAAAAAAAATGACAGCTTGTCACTTCTTGGGCCTTTCCAAGATGTTCAGAAACTTCCCTCTGGTCATTTCTCTGGCTGGAAAACAAGAAGACACAACATCACACATACAAGATAAATCATCACGCATGCTGAATGGTCTGTTTTTTAATCCACTGTTAGGCTTATAAGAGACCAAGGCTCTGTTCTGCTTCCAACAACCTCTGAGAAGTTGATAAAATCTACATAAAACCTGCTAGTCTTATACAGAACATTTGCCTGCAGTTCAAACCACTTGCGATCTGTTTAGTAATGCAAAGCATGTATTTAATATCTGCACTGTCACACAGGGAGGTAATTTATACAAACATCTGTTCATTCAGGACATGGAAAACAACATAAAATGGAGGCGCAGCTACCACAGAGTCTTGTGATTTGCTTGATTGCTACCTCAATGAAGTGAGGTACAAGTAGACCTACGCATGCATGAAAGTGTGTGTTCCCGTGTCTGCAATTCACCAAGATGAGAAAGAATAGGAGCAAAATGTCTGAAGTGATTATGGAATATGGCCATGTAAAAAAAAAAAAAAAAGCCACAAAAGACTAGCAACAGAAGAATAAGGGAGCCAAGAGGAGAAATATTCCACAAAGCAGTGAATACCGTTTTGACAATTAACCCTTTAAACTGCAGCAACAGCCATTAGTGAAAAAGTTGGTTAACATAAAAGTGACTGACACATTTCAGACACAAAATCATGATTTATTATTCAGTGGCTAGTAAATTTGAACATTTATATGTCA
>JAPZDX010000007.1:16253990-16265549 GCA_029783625.1 Naso annulatus | reverse complement strand
TTCAATAATCACGTAAACATGAGTATTTAATATGCAAAAAGGTGCATTTCTTCTAATAGCTTTTGGTGGTTGAAAAACCACTGCTATTGAAGTTAAATAACATTAAGTAGATAACCTTTTAGTAAAAGATCTAAATGTGTATTTCTACTGAATACAGACCTCTGCTCTGACTGCTTAATTCACACTTAATAGCATGCAGATCCTCTATATATGTAGGTGCACCAAAGTGTTCAAGAACTATTTTGCTTGGTTTAATGAAACATCCAAGGCCTTCTAATTTGTTGCAAACAGCAACTAACACTCCTTCTGTCTTTGTTTTAATGTAAATAACAAAATTCCATGTTACATTCAAGGTGTGTAGGCGTTATTTTACAAGTAAATTATCGAGAAAATTGATATTTTTGATGTTTTTATTTGAATGACTGATAGTGATTACAGTCAAGAGGTAAACAAAATGAATGAGCATATTTCCAACGACCACAGCTTTACAACAAGACATTCATCTCAAGTTATTTACCATTTTAAAAGGCTTTAAATATTCCAACTTTGACCTTAATGTTAGATTTCTGATCCGGGTCTGGCGAGGATTTGAACAGCACAGCAAAGTGCAGAAACCATCACGAGGAAACATTTGCACAACTGTAGATTTAAAGGTTATGAATGATTTGAGGGGCTTGAGTCATCACAAAAGTTAGACTTTTATTTTTCTGCACTTAGTTCGATCCATTTGACAAATAATGCCAGTATTTATTAAACCTGAATATAAAAAAAAAACAAAAAAGGAGTGAATGGGAGTTCAGAAACCAAATGAGTAAGTCGATACTCTCTGTGATACATTCATGACTCAAGGATCCAACAGACTGAAAGAAAAAAACGCTCACAATTAGTAATATTCAGCCATAAAGTCGTGACACACACAAGTCGATGCGTGCATTCCAAAAGCATTGTCTTTGTAATGAACTTGAAGAGACAAAACGTCTGCGATCAGAACAGTGCTGCCACTTCCAAAAAATATAATTCATTGTCTGCTCCACAGGGCAGGGTATACACACAGTTCCTCTGGTACAGTGTCAGCCACTCTCCTCTTACATTAAAAGATATGCTTTAAAAAAACATTTTTACAGACACGTATAAATCTACAGAGCTATAATGCCAGATTTTTCTTACATTTTTATGCTTTATGTCACACAAAATATTGGTTGTGCTATAATGTATTAGGAGAATATGTAACAAAAATAATACATAGTACTAGATCTGTACAAAATATACCAAACCTCTCCAACGAAGCCTTTGTCTTTACATGCGTTCAGGGATGCACACATGGGAATGACGTGAGATCTGGGATACAGTTGCATTGCAGTTGAATGTAAAAATCCTTTTGCCTGTTTGACGCTGCGGCATGAAACCAATCTTTCACTTAAAGCAGTGATACTTGTAGATAATTTCTAGAGTTCACCTTCCTGTAGAAAAACTAGCTCGAAACTAGAGTCAATCTGCGATAAGTCATGGTACACTTGAGAATAAAACAAGTTAATACTGTTAAAATGAAGCAAATCGGGATCAGCAACTGAGTCCACTGCTGGTATTAAGATTGTAAATCTTGTGTTAAACAGAGGAAGGCAGGTTACATCTATTGCACCTTTTTAAAACATCACATAGATCATCATATACATCTACAGTCTTTCCAGGTCCACATAAAGGCTGAATTTCTTTGTTAGGCTGTGTTGGCGTCCCATTTCTTGGTCCAGATATTCTTCAGCTCGTAGTTAATCTCGAAGAATCAAAAGGCAGCTGCGGGAAGAGTTCTCTCTTTGAATTTCTGATGCTTTGTCAGCCCGAGCATCCATTGAATCCAAGGTCAATGCTAATTACAGTGACTGAGTCAGATAATATTGGTGAGATGGTTTGACAGTGAAGCACGAGCTGATTTACGAGTGGCTGGTTTCTCCATTTATTTCCTCCCCATGCCGTCTCTGAGGTCAATTGGTGAGACGAATGAGACGAGAGGAATCGAGTGTGCCCTCTGAAATAGGTTAGTTTGCAGAGGCCCGTCATGTGCATGAAATAAATAACACATAAAAAAGTGACAGAGAAGATAATGTGGAAAATATGTCTGCATATCAAATTGCCTGGGGTTACTGAATAAAAAAAAAAATCAGTCCACAAAATCCCTTTAAGGCAAATGGATATCTGGTGAATACTAAATCCCATGTAATACATTCACTGCACAATTCCTGGTCCTCATGAGTGTGTGTGAGGGGGACTGAGTGTGTTCCGTGCTGAATGCAAGTGTGTGTGCTTTTCTATGTACGTGTGCGTGTATGTGTGTGTGTAGTATGTAGGGAAACGAGTTTGGACGTCTCAGTGTTACTGTTGGAGGTTTAGTGCCAGGCCCTTGGGGAAGAGGGCAGAGGGGAGTCAGGTGATCTTTGAGGGAGAAGGAGGAGCCAGCGCTCCAACAGTCACTGCCTCAGTTTCCCGTCTCCCGGAATTCGGACTCTGGGATCGCTGGGATGCACTTGTGCGGCTTGGCAGAGGCCACGAAGCCCGGCAAACAGGTGCACTTGTACGATCCCTCCGTGTTGGTGCACTGCCCGTTCTGACACAAGGGCACCTTGTCGCTGATGTCCTCACACTCGTTGATGTCTGCAGGAGAAGGACACATGACGAGTTAGTCGGCAGATGTGCTGAAACAGCTGCGTGCTCCACATCTGCTGCTGAAGGCGGGAAAATGGGATGTTAAAGTCATTCAGACTCTGACTTCACTTTGATACTCCTTTCTTCCTTCCTCTCTTCTTTCCTTTCTTCCCTCCTTTCATCATTCCTTTCACCCTCCCTCCTTTCTTTTTTCTCCCTCTCTCCTTTCTTTAATCAGCCCCCATTCTTGTTCCCTCACTCCTAACTTCTTTCTCTCTTTCCACCCTTTTTCCTTCGTCTTTCCTTACTTCTATTTGACTGTAACTTTATCCCCTTACTTCCTCCCTCTCTCCCTTTTCTTACCTCCTTATTTCCCCCCTTTTTCTTTCTTTACTTTCCCCTTTGTTCTTTCTCTCCCTGACTCACTCTCTTCTTTGTTTTTCCCCCTTTTCTTTCCTCCGCCCTCCTCTTTCCCCCCTTCTTTCTTTCTTTACTCCTTCCCTTTCTTCTTTCTCTCCTCACTCACTCCCTTCCTTTTTCCCTCCCTCCTGTCTTTTCTTTCTTCCTCCTTCCCTTCCCTTCTTCCTAGTGAATGTATTTTCCCATCTTCTTCACTCTCTTTTCTTTCTTTACTAACTTATTTTTCTGTCCTTACTTCCATCTTTTCTTTTAGCTTCAAAACTCATTCTCAACCTTTGAAAGAGCCTCAGTGTTCTTTGAGCAGCTGTTCTGGAGCTTTCTACCATTCCCCATGACCTTTATCAGCAGGAGGAGTTGAAACTCAGCAAAAAAAACTCAACTGTTATACTAACATGGAAGTAAAGTCACTGGAGGGTGAAAAATGGAAATCTGAACATCTACAATTCAAGAGCTTCAGTGATTTGTTGATTAACTGACTAAGTGGCCAAAAGATCAGCAGCTATTTTAGTAGTCCATTAATCTTTCGATCATTTTTTAGAACAAAAATACCGAATATTGTTTGGTTCCAGCTTTCTAAATGTGAATATCTGCTACTTGTTATTGTCTTCGTTCACAGTAAACTTCATCACAGTTAATTCAAATATTTTAGGTGTTTGGACTGTTGGTCAAACAAAACAAGACAACGATTAATCACGCAAATAATCGTCAGATCAATTGACAATGAAAATAATCATTGCACCCTTCAACAATTCCATGACAAATGGACAAGCGTTATGTGACATGTGATCATGTGATGTGATCAAAAGCTCATCAGCAGCTCCTAAATGGACTCTGGAAGTGAGGCTGTCGAAAATGTTACGCAATCTTGTGAGCAATAAACAAATGTGTTTAAATTAATTCCACAAAAGTTCACATTTGGACATACAGCCCCAATGATATGTTGCATAATATTTCATCTTGTATATCTTTATTCAAACATGCCGTCATGTTGCGTGTCGGCTCGATGGGATGTGAACTGGAACTCGCAGCCATCTCCAGCACTGAACCGTTCAGAATGATGGTAAAATTAACAATGCGCTGGATTATGTTTCCTTTTTGGCCTTCAAGTGATTTTTCTTTCCCCTTTTTCAGCACGGGAGGTCTGATTGTCATTTCATGGCAGTCAATCTCAAATGACCCTCCTCGTGTTTATGTCATGCTCTGCTGGGGATTCGCCAGTGGTGATATTTGCAAAGGGAGGCATGGCACGAGCTGCACAGCTCCCACGTGTTTCCACAGAAATGGAATTCAATCACTTCTCTTTGGGAAACGTCTGGCCTTGGAGCTGATAAGCTTGTATGCAGACAGAATATTGTAATCATGACATTTCATTACAACAAGACAGTCTCTCATTCTTACAAAGCAAACAAAGCATACTTAAAAGATATTAAAACTCATGTAATACACCAAGTGGCTGAGATTCAAGGTCTCCTTACTCTTGGCAGTGTGTGACTGAGGGATCTCAGACCAAAGGGTAACATGCGGTGGTTTTTGAGGAGTGCACTGCTGTCATTGGTTTCCCATAAAATATAACTTAATGCAAGGTTGTTAAATTCTTCTCTTTGAGCTTGATGATGCACTGAGAGTTACCTCACTGACATTAATTCAAGGCCTGGCTCCAAACGGCTTAAACCTGAAGGGAAAGTTCATCGCGGTTTGATTTCAAGATTCAACACCCCACTTTCAAACCAGATTAAAGACATGATTGATTCACTATTGATTCAAGGAAGTCCCTGAACCTTTTTACTTGGAACACAGAGTTTTTATGTGGGTGGTCTGTTGAGAAAGACACAAAAGATGCCGAGCCAAGAACCCACCTGTGCAGGCCATCTTTTTCGAGTCAAACTCATAGCCGTCGAAGCAGTCGCAGGTGTAGCCTTCTCGCACGCGGACGCAGCGGCCGTTTTCACACCCATTCAAGATTCCACATTCCTCCGCTCGGAGACCTTCAAAGCCTTCATAGCGCTCTGATTGGACACAGAAATACGTGAGAAAATACATGTAAAAAAAGCTGTTACTATTAAAAAGGAACCCTGCTCTCTTATTTGCTCCTTTCTGGGTCAGAGGTCAGTACATATACGTCCTCCAGCCAGGGGGAATTCTCATGGCGGGATGGCGGCCCTGACCTCTATGCCGCCATGTAGGAACTACACATGCTCAGAATTTTCCAAAAAAGTTCACAGCCAGTTCAGTTAAAGCTGCAGTTGGTAACTTTTGCTAACGAGCTAGCATTAGCCGTCGCGTGATACTCGCTGGAAAGCAATTCCGCTGCAGCCTTCCCTCCCTGTTTTTGCTCCGGCTCGCATTTTATTTTGTTTGTTGTCGCTCTCTCTTTTAAATCCAGTATGAACTGAGACGAAATGGCTGCAGCGGAGTAAACTGGTCTGTCTCAGCTCGAGCTTGAGCCAACTGACAGTGTCGCTTGCAGACGCAAAGAAGCGCAGAACAGACTGGCCAATCAGAGCAGAGAGTACAGAGCGTCACTGATTAGGCAAATAGAACAGGGGTAATAGGATTTTTATCAATGCTGATAACAGAGGCATGAGAAAACACAGAGATTTCACAATACTCTCAGACTATGTCACTTACTAATGGCTGTCTACAGGTATTATCACATTTTTTTCTAAATAGAACACAAAAGCTACTGAAGTGCGCTGCAGCTTCAACAAACGATAAATCCATGTGAACTTTTAAGTAAGTTCTCCTACCTTTCTTTTTAGCACGTTTGTGTTAAAATAATACTGTAAACTATATAATTTATATTTATCATAGCAACATCTGCATAAAAAACACAGACATTTACTAGGGTCACCAATTACTTTGCATTTGTTTTACATCTAATATATGATAAGTATATGAAATATTTTTGCTTAACTGTGCAGAAGATCGGCAAAAATCAATCCTAAACCTGCAATAACTGGTATGTTTGCCCAGTCAGGGGCAGAGGAAACAAGTTAACACAACATCATCACCTTTAAGTTGAACGGTGAAAGTTGGTAGCAAACAGTTGCTTATTTATATATCCAGCTGTTACTGAGCAACATTACAGCTCATTTGGAGTTGTGTTATTGGCCATCTGACGGATGTAAGTCCAATATTCCCTCACTTTTAGCGCTGTTTCTTGTCTCTTCTAACTCCTGAGGGAAATATCTGGCTCTTTAGCGGCTAAATGCTTCTCTGTGTTTACCAGATAATCACTAACTGTGTCTGCCTGCCGTTTGTTACTAAGCGGGTAGTGCAGAGTGGGATTTGAGAGGTTTTTGGCTGAAAACAGCTGTCTGCTGTGGCCCAAAAGCAAAGCTATTAGAGTGGTGAGAGTGAACCACAGCAGTAAATTTGTCCAGACAGCTAAACAATTCGTTGAAACTCGCTTTAATGCAGATCTGCATAAAACATTTCTGCGGGTTAATCACTTATTCCTTTTACATAGTCAAATGATACATTGTTGATCAAAAAATATTGATTGGTAGAAGTAAATGCATTTAATAGCATTGCTTAAATGGAAACTGTTGTAATTTGCCATTATGCTGTTTTTGAGCTGTTACTGGTCAGCTATGAGCGGCTTGTGTTTTGTAGGATTATGATTGTTAGTAACTTAAGCTCATAGTTTACCCACATTTAACTTGAATAACAGCATATAGTGTAATAAATATTACATATAAATGCTCCAGCCTATCCACCTTTACAGTGTGTTCTTGTTTAGGAAGGACGGTGTGTACCCACCAGCATAAGAATCCACTGGTTGCGGTTGGTGCTCTCGTGGTTGTAGGACGGGGACTCGGGCAGGTGGTGGCTGAACGCTGTAGATGTTGTCGCTGAAGAGAGGAACACTCTCAGGAATGTCATAAGGTCCTGCAGGGCTGCCATAATTGTCAAAGTAAGGAGGAACGAAAGGCTCCGCGGGATCCTCCGGCCCCTCAATGCCGTACTCATATCCTGGCCGCTCTCGCAGACTGTCCGAATCTCCTCTCCGAGCCAGGTTGCACATTATTGCGTAGTCCTCTGAATACAGCAAAGTGGAGTTATGTTTTGGATACAAAGGACAGTTAATGTGCTCATATGAAGCCAGGA
This sequence comes from Naso annulatus, assembly GCA_029783625.1. Classification (NCBI taxonomy): domain Eukaryota; kingdom Metazoa; phylum Chordata; class Actinopteri; order Acanthuriformes; family Acanthuridae; genus Naso; species Naso annulatus. The sequence continues at coordinate 16,258,382 of JAPZDX010000007.1, read as the reverse complement.
ATAATTAAACATTGTGTCTTATGTGCATCCTTCTTCTCACCAGATTCCCTCCTGGGACAGAAGGCACATTGTCCACTCCAGGCGATGCCGTACAGGCAGCAATATTCAGTGTACGTAGTTCTGCGTCCCTGAAGGGGCTGCGCACACATGTTGTCCCCCTCCAGACGCTGCCAGCAAATATCCATGTGCACATCGTGATCGATCTCTAGGGACTCTGGGAAATAAACGAGGAGGAATTCACAAAGATATCGAGAAAAAAACAAACTAAAGATGCAGCTGTCTGCTTGACCTAAATCTCCGTCTGTGGTGGTGAAAAGGAAAGTGAGCGAATCCAGATTGGCTAATACAATCACGAAAACTCTCTTTGTACAACTTTTAACTGAAATGAACCCCATCTTCATCCAGGACGATGGACATCTTAATGGACTGACTGACACAAATATTTCATTATTGGCAATCGAAGTTTTCAGATTTGGCCGACACACCACTGATTTCTATAAACTGTCATCTCAGAGCATTCCTTGTTGTTTATTGGCTCCTTTTCTCTATTCATACTGAATGTTTATGTGTTTTATATATTTATATGCTTTTTTTGTGTGAGAAAAGAACATGTGCAGATAATGAGAACAACTTTAAAAACTATCTGTCTAAAAATATTGGTTAAAAAATGAACCAGAAGGTCCAACGGGTGATTAACAAGTTCATGACGTAACACTGGCCTTCATCTCTCTCTGACACATTTAAATTCATCATCCCAGTCGCACAAGGGCTCTCCTTCCCAAATGATGATTACATGTTGTCATGGACCTCCCTGGGTTAACCCTCAGTGCAGTGCCAAATCTGACAGAACGAACGGTTCCAATTTGTTCATTACTTACAATCTTCTTTTTTGATGAATCCTCTAACTTTAAATTTATAACGTGTCTGAACAGAGTAGATAAATAAATAAAGACTCTTGAGGAAAAAGTTATTAGTGAAACAGGCTTTATAAATAAAAATTGACTTGATCTTAAAAATACTGATGACAAATTGATATAATTACAATGCTTGTATGACCGTTAATTTCAAACCCAAACACATTTAATTTTAAACGATATCTCTGAGAAAAGCAGAGAATCCTCACAACTGAGAAGTAAGAACCAGAGAACTTGCTTTTGAATGTTTCTGCTTGAAAATTTTAATTGACATTACCGAATTATCAAAACTTGCTGATTCATTTTGCAAGCATCATCTAAATGATCAACTATTTCCGCTCTGAATGGATTTTTTTTTAAGGTCTGTCTTTTGCAAAGTTCTAAGAATTCCAACACTGTGAAACTTCACATTTCAAACAACAACTTGTCTCTTTCCATTTACCACCACTCATATTCCTTCCTAAAGAAGGCCCCATGCGGTCCATCTGAAGGGGCGTGACCTTGCCACTGTATATGAAAAAAACTTGGTCTCACCTTCTGTGGTGTTGACAGTGATGCAGCGCCGGCGTGTGCCATCCAGGACTAATGGCGGACTGCAGAAACAGTCGAAAGAGCCGGCCGTGTTCACACACACTCCGTTCTCACAGGCATTTCCAAAGCCACACTCGTCATAATCTTCAAACACAATTACAAAGAGATGGCACACAGACAACACAGCATGAAGAAATCACCCTTTAAAAGTGGCTGAGGTTACTAGCATTTCGATCATCCCCTTTACAACATTTTATGTTTTTCTGTATGAAACATTGGATTGCTGGAGTTGCGTACTAGCAGAAGTTTCTGGATGGAGTGAGCGCAAACTCAAAATAAAGGCTGAAAGTAATGAGGGTTCTGGAAAATGCGCAGAGCAGCCAAAACACTGGCATGAGACGTGGGTGATCACTCAACACTAATCTGTTTTCATTTGATGAAATGCTTACCAGATGCCATCCCAGTTTATATAATATTGTTACACGAATGTTTGCAAATGTTAAAAACTAAAATAAGTTTTTCTTACCCACACACTCCAGCCGGATGTTGTCGTAATAGAAGCCACTGCGACAGTAGCAGGTGTAGGTACCAAAGAGATTCGAACACTGTCCATTCTTACAAATGTCTGATCCAAACATCTCACACTCATTTGCATCTGAGAAAGAAGGGAGATTCACACATTTAGGTATTCAATAAGTAACAGTCTAACATTGTTTCCCTGCTTGAAGAGTCATTTCCTCTGGTTATAAGCTGTCAGAACACACTACGGTCGTAGTAATTAGTCAAGTATGCTGGCAGGCATCACATTAAGCCTTGGCTAGCTCTAGCAAACCCCTGTAAATGTAGTGAGGGATAATGTCTGTCTACCTGACTTCAAATGTTTATACAGGTGGAATAAAACAGGCAGACGTTGCATCTTTCTGTGCCAATGTAAAGCTTTGTGTGGAGGGAAGCTATAAAAGCTCAAAAAGTATCAATAAAATGAGTTAGTATGCATAAAAGTGAGCGTACCGATGTAAGGACGCTGCTCTCCCAGACTTTGTGTGGAGAAAACATCTCGAGGTAATAATCCGCTGCCGTGAGGGCACAACTCGTTATAATCGTCTGGAAAATAAACAAATGATTTCTTTAGTAAGAGAAGAGGAGGTGCAAAAAGACCACAGACAGATCACACATTGAACCGTGTAACATCTATCAGCACCGTGTCGTACCTCTTCCTGGGACTGGACAGGCGTGGATCTCGCAGTTGTCCCCCCAGCCTGCTCCCACCGTGCAGCAGCACTCCTGCTTGGTGGTGTTCTGAGACAAGACGTTGTCGCAGAAGTTGGCAACATTCAAGTTGTAGTAACACTGTTTCCTCTCCTCATCTGAGGGGGGATACGGAGGGACTCGAACAGGAGGTTTCATAATATCAGCTGTGGATGAACGAAGAAAACATTTCTACAGGTCAGGACAGGTCAAGAGCATAGTTTGCGACAGAAAAGCACCTCAGGAGGTGGTGATTTTCAGGAGGGCAAATGCATAAAGCAGATTCTACAGCCCACTAGTACATCATCAGCAGTGTTGGGGGTAATGTGTTACAATGATATATCACTTTTAAGCAGTAATGGGGTAACATAATGTGTTTCTAATAAATTTCTGTAATATTATTACAGTTACTATGTCCAGTAAGGCCTTACCACCCGAATTAAGTTTTCATTGATGATTTTGCAGAATATTTGTTTGGAAATTTGATGCAACATTTCAGAGATGCGCAGATCAACTCTAATATCATCAGAGCAACACCAGTCTGAGTTGATTAATTTCTTCAATTTTAAGACCTGCACACGTGAATCCGCATTTCACAGCACCAAACTGTGGGCTGTTGCTTCTTAAATTATGTCCAGCAGCTCCAGCTTTCAAGATGACTTCTTTATTGCGTGTTGAGGTATGATTATAGATAATCAAAGTACCACCGCTGTGCCATGCATAATGGGGCACGTCGTCTGGGGAGACGTCATCATCTTTTTCCGCAGCAGTGGGATTGCTGCAAGTATTTAAGCTTCAAATATTCTCACGTTTTGGACAGTTTTCTTTCCTATTTACTGGCACAGTCAAAGTGATTGAGGTGTTAACTCAAAGTGCAGCAAACAGCACTGCCATGTTAGACAGAGAAGAAGATTATTACATGCTTCTGTTTAAATATTTAGTCATACATCTGTGGTTATTTTAGTAAAAGTAACACAAAAGTACTGTAATCACTAACTTATTACTCTACTCAGAAAGTAACTTATTACTTTCAAATGAAAGTAACTAGTAATATCTAATACATTACATTTCGGAAGTAACTTGCCCAGCACTGACCACAATACATTGCTCTTCATCCTCCAGCAGGTAGTGCATTACCCTCGCCTGCCTCTGCTGAGCCTGCTCATTTGTCCAAAGGCATGGGCTCAGGCATTTCACCGTTAAGCTGCCGGCTTAGCCAAATGGAAACACTGGCATGTGAGTCAACACACCATTCACTCTCACATGATTGATTAACACACGTCAAAAGCAAACAGCGGAATGTGGCAAAAAGGTACACAAAGGCATAGCTGGGGTTTAGTGCCCAGGCAGGAGGAAAAACATCCCTGCTGAGGGCGCGCCGCTTAATAATGTAAATATGGCTAATTCATGTACACAAACGCCTATCAAGCTGGAGAGGTGATGGTATGTCCATGACTCAAAAGGCCTTTTCTGTCACTCCGAAATTGCAGTGCATATCTGTGACCTTTGCACTTAAGATCGTTTTAGCACGGAAGAAGGCAATGTGTCTTTAGCGCTAATGGCCAATAGCTACACCTTACCACTGTTTGTCTTGGTGAGGACATGGGTTTGGAGAAACTCGGCCCGTAGGGTATTTACTTGGCTCTACGGGAGGAGTTACTTCATCAGTCATTTGAGGGATTAGGCAAATACAAATTTT
>JAPZDX010000007.1:16222786-16243196 GCA_029783625.1 Naso annulatus | reverse complement strand
GAGTCCACTTTTTGATCGTCCACTGTCTTATCTAATAAAAATCAATAAAGTCTAAGTGTGACTCAGCCTAACGTTCAAAAAGCAAAGCCCTCTTTATTAGATCGCACTGACAGTGTTTTATTAAAAAGGGTGGAAGGATAAGTATGCGGGATGGTCATCGAATCCACAACAGAGAGCTGTTACAGGTGGCGTATAATTACTGTATCTACAAACAGCCACTGGCTCGCTGTCATGTGATCACTGGAAATTCCTCCAGCCTGTGCAGATTGTATTTCTGCTGGAGAAAATAGTGTGGGCCATTGTTAAGTGATTGAGCGGGCTCTGTTTTGCCTTTGGGAGAACAGAGGGAGTTCAATGGGGCGAGCCCGCTGCAGTGCGTGAAAGGCAGGGGAGTGGTTGACTTCATTTCAAATTAAGCCTTTAATATTTTCCATGGCATCACAGGCATCCATTAAAATCCTATCAGAGGCCGACTTGGACGCGGGCTTGTTTTTTAAAACTTTTTCCCAGCGCAAAAACACAGATCAGTGGGGGATCTTCCTCCTGGGCTACATCCTCACTTACATTCGAAAAACACACCGCGGTGCACATGACCAACGGAGGGGACGTTTGAATCCATTTAAATAATAATTCGTTTTCTGCTTCCCATGAAGTCATGACAGATCTAACCTCCCTGGATCCGTCAAAGCAGCCATTTCACTGCATTGATCTCATAAATCATGTCCTCACAAATTACTGAGCACAGTAAAGATTTTCTGTAATCATGTTCTCTGTTTTATGCGTTCCTTTTTATTGCTGTGGTCTACTGTTACTTTGGTCAAATGTTTACAGCAGTGACAGCTCAAACTGTTCCAAATTGTCAGGTAAACAAACAAAGAGGTAGTTTTACCTTCGCAGCTGTATCCATCCTCAGACAGCTGCAGACCGGCTCCACAGCTCCTGCAGGTGTATGATCCTGGGGTGTTTAAGCACAGCTGGCCTGGGCACACGTTAGCCACCAAGCACTCATCCACATCTGGACAGAAAAACATGAACACATCATTGTACAGGTTACCATCTCTGGCTTCAAATAAATAGAGCCTGCCAGTTTTAATCAGTTCTATCGGTAATCATTAGACCCAGGAATTACAAGTGTCAACACCTCTATCCTTTTAGCTGAGCAATCTGCAGGACACAGGCTGACGTCATTTTGTTCTATTTGAGGGCCAGTGTCTCATCGTGTTGAGCAATGATCAGATAAGCGGTGCCAGAGGCAGAGGGGTCCAGGATCCAGCTATGATGTGATGTCTACAAGGAGTATTTTGGGATTTTGAGCTCAGATGATGAGGCTCTGGGGTCAAAGCTGTCACACCTGATGCTGTTTACACACAACCCGAACCAGCTGCAACACTCTAACCCTAAGCTGCCACTTTGTTAGGTATTAAGGCAAAGTGAGGAGGAAGCTAAACATCTGTGCTCATGAATACAAACAAAATTCTTGCACAAACACGGCCAAAAACCTCACCATCACACTGTTGTCCATCCTCAGAGACCTTGAAACCAGGCTGACAGATGATGCATGTGAAGGAACCTTCTGTGTTTGTGCACGTTCCCTGGGGGCATGTATTGGGCAGCGCACACTCATCAATATCTGGCGTGAAACAACACAGACTGTTAGACATGCACTGCAGGACAGGGGTGTCTCTGCAGGCAAGAAAAAAGACCCAAATTCATGATGACAGCCAAGAACCACTAACCCCACCAGAGCTCTTTCAGGCTGAATTCAATATGCATGTGGTGTTACGCAGGAGTTCATTTAGATGAGCTGTGCTGGAGCAACTAACCTTCACAGAGCTCCCCGTCATATGATACTTTGTACCCTGTAGGGCAGTTCTCACACGTGTAAGAGCCTTCTGAGTTCAGACAAATCCCGTTGGCACAGGTAGACAAAGACTGGCACTCGTCGATATCTGGGTGAAACACATGCAGCACAGACATGCATGGACATCGCTATAAATACCTAATAATATGTGGAGGGATTTCAGTCTCACAGCAAAAGATTTTTAATGGTGAGTTGACAAACTGCCCAGATATGTTGAGTAAGTCTAACAGAGTCGTAACAGAGCTAATGGTTTTTTATTATATGAGGAGCCCAGCTGGCGACTATATTTACCTTCACACCTCTGTCGGTCTTGAGACACTTTGTAGCCGGCTTTACATCTGGTACAGGTGTAGGATCCCTCCGTGTTGGCACACACGCCACCAAGACACAAGTCAGCCTGGGCACACTCATCCACATCTGGAAAAATAAATAAATAAATTCACCACAACTGAGCAGACAAATCATCGCTATCAACCGGTGTGAGTCAAAAACTGGAGTTCAGCATAAGTTATCCAATTTCAAACCTTCACATCTCAGTCCATCGGCAGATGGTCCAAACCCAGGCCTGCAGCTCTGGCAAGTGTAGGAACCTGCAGTGTTGATGCAAATTCCCGTAGGGCACACATTACCGGTTGCACACTCGTTGACATCTAACAAAAAGAAATAATTTGCAGACATTATTCTTCCGCTCCCCGAGAGCTCCCCGAGCTGAGAAGTATGCAGTGGTGAGTTACGCCCAACAGCTCAAGATAATCCTTTGCAGACCTTCACAGTCTTTGCTGTCTGAGGTGGCTTGGTAACCAAGGTTACAGTTGCATTTGTGGGTGCCGTCCAGATTGACACAGCGGCCATGGAGGCAGACTCCAGGGAGCGCGCATTCATCCACATCTGGAGGAAGGAGACAGAAGAAGAAAAAGGGGCCCTCAGAAAAGACAACTGCAAACTCTTTGCAGCCTTTTCATAAACCTTAAATGGTGCCGCACGGCTTCTGTAGTGAACTGTGGAGAACTCTTCACAGAGCTGTAATTTAATATGAGACGTCGATCATGTCCGTTTGAGCTCCTGACTGACAGGTACCTTGGCAAACGTTGTCCGGTGAGAGTGTGTATCCTTGGAAACAGTTGCAACTATAGGAACCGTCGGTGTTGACACACCTGCCACGGCCGCACACTGTTTGGTTCAAGCACTCGTTCACATCTGAGGACAGAAAGGGTCAGAGGAGTACACAGCTGCTATCAGAGCGGAATTTAATGTTTAATCCTGCCACAATTACACTGTGTGATTAAAGGGCCAGTTCAGCCAAATTAAAGACATTAATCGTTAAAAAAGTTTAGACCAATGTTTTATATTTTGTTGAGTTTCACACTTACAATAACCAAAAATTTTCCAACAATGTTCATACTAATTCGTATTAAGTTAACAGTCTGTTTTATTTGGTTGTCTGTCAACGGCTTATTCCTCTTTTCCCCCTCTAATCCCAATAACATAACTTAATTAAGAGTGAGCAAGGAAGTCGGCAAACTTGCTAGCCACTCAATTGTTTATTATTCTTTGTATTGCTCACTTGTGATAGAGCATGATTATTTGTTTTCACAAGAAACTGTGGTCGTTTAACAATGAAGACAACTTCCATGATCCCACACTACTTCATGACATCATCGAACTTCGTCTTTTGTTTAGTCTCACTATTCTGCCTCTATTGGTATCTACTGTAGACATGCAGTTTTTTTCTCTCTAGGATTTCTGCTGCCACCCGAAAACAACGAAGTTGTTTGTTGTTTTAGTTGTGGTGCTAACGGCATTAAAACAGACACTTAAAGCATTCCACAGCGAAATATCCAGAGAAATTAGTGTTAGCAGAAGTTTCCCTTTGTGGTAGAAAGTAATTGCAGTGAATTCTTCTCGGTAAAAGAAACAATGCTGTTGAATTTCCTAAACATATTCTTTTATGCTGCTAAAGCCACAAACAAAATCCCAAGTCTGTCTTTTTTATTTGGAGCTGAAGGCAAAAAGCCCAAAAGAACAACATGCAGGGCTAGATACCACTACAGGTAAATGAAAAAAATAATACATGTGTAATCTGGGTGTAGCGACCCTTTCATTAAAGACATTAAAGGATGAAATGGAAAATTTGGCCATTGTAAAAAGAATCAACTTAAGCAAAAAGTACAAATAATGATGTGTTTGTAAAATAAGGTCATATCAGCATAGTGCAGCTGTAAAGGGGAGATAATTACAGCATTTATTGTGCAAAATGAATGCAAAACAACATTCATTAAATCACATCAATGCATGGACCAAAACCTCATTCATAAAGGCCTTTTACTATTTGCAGCAGTAGCAACTTCACGAGCCCCAACAGTTTACACAGGAATTATACTTGTGGAAAAGCTCATGCAGAAATAATGTTTTATAGTGGAATTTACCAAGTGTTAACAATGGCAGTGTTTCAGGTTAGGTGAAGGTGTGGGAAGAAAAAGTCTGATTAGAGGGAGAGAAAGACACATTAAAAGAGGAAAGAAAAGTGGGGAGAGGAAGGAAAGTATTTTTCTGCAAAGGAGGCGGCGAGAGGAGGCCACTGAGAGTTGACAGAGATGCTGAAACAGAGAGCCGGCACAGTGAAAACACTGCGCGAGAGTCACAGACTGGGTTTTGTTTGCCCAGCCGCGGGCACTGCCAGACGTCTGTCAGTGGGGCCCGTTGCTTTGTTTCTGCAATCATCCGGCATCTCTCAGGCCCCTGCGATAAGCCCTGACAAGGGAATGGAGCTGTTTTCCCTATCATACCAGCAATTAAGCTTATCCACGATTCGGCCAATTGGGCCCAAACCACTGTGCTACTGTCAATTGACTGAAGCAAATACTGGAACCCCGGCACTCATGTTGCCTGTTTTATGTGACTCCCACAGCGGCAGACGTGTGCTGCAGGCCTGTTTAGTGCTGCCTGCGTGGATGTTCAGAGTAAGAAATATTTACCTCAGATGTTCTCCCTCATTTACAGGGTTCCCTCAGTTACTATTTATGTGCGACAGATTTACAGAAAATGAGTTATATCTGTGGCCTCATAAACACAAAGTAGCTTAAGTGATGTTTTCTTTGGAGTTTTAAACAAGGGCATCAGTCGTCAGACTCGCCGAGAAATCGATTATGTAGAAATTACAGTAAACTCAATTTCCATATTTTCCATCCTCATTCAGCCTTTCACAGCTTTTCGCACTGGTGGAACGCTCACTTCAGGAGCTTAGGTTTCCAAACAAATTAGAGGGGTGCTAGGTCATAGAGAGGGAACGTGGTAAGTAACACCAGTCAGGCTCTTACGTAACAGGGCCACTTTCAGGTTGAGAGCTGTTAGCTTAAACAGAACGCACACCAAATGCAGTTTGTTGGTCATTTGTGTATTTAAATTTTGTAATAGACGGTAAGAGTTTTACAGTGGAACATGGACAACACTATGAGTGAGTGAGAGAATTTGTTTGCGTGTCGAGACCTCTTCACAACGGGGAATTGACCTTTAGACCCTCTCATATATCTCCTGTGACTGCTCCGTCCTCTCACCTAGACCGGCAGTGGTAATAAAGCCTCGCTGGCGTCCGCCGGGCCCAATAGTACAGTGGCCAAAACTCTCCAACAATAATGCGCTGTTTGTTCAAGGCTGTGGCCAAGAGAAAATATTTGGACTCTCCCAAATTGAAGTATTATAAACAATCTTTTTACGGGGGCCAGTGATATCGAAAGATTAGCAATAACACGATGAATGTGTTTAAACAATATTGGGAATACGCAAAGGCTGCTGGGTGGAGGAGTTGAAATATCATACGTGGAAACAATGAATGGAGAGAGAGGGCAGAGGGTTGTGCACGGCCTACGCAATATAGTCATCATCGCTGTGGTTTTGGGCTGTCATTTGGGCACAGCAGAGGTCCAAATTGGACATAAAACAGCCAATATAAGTCTTTTGAAGCAGAAAATATAATTTATTTAATACAATTTTCTTGCACATTAGCAGCGAAGAGTGTTGTCCACATTTAGTTAAATTTGGCTTGTGCTGTTTGGTAAGTGCACAGCATTATAAACTGTCTGGAATTCATGTCGCCTTGGTTTTTTTTGATGATGCCAACTTGGTGTAGCAGCATTTTACGTATATATGAGCCATTTCAGACTTTTTCAGCATGAGAGGGAGCCCCGGCTGGATTCTATACAGTGGTAAGAAACACCCTACAGAGTTTAGGTAGCGGTGGTGGTGGTCTTGTGCTTCGATGGGGTGTGGGCTCGCCTTACCCACACATCTTTCACCAGCAGGCCTGAATCCCGGGCCACAGTGCTGGCACTGGAAAGAGCCGAGAGTGTTGACGCAGACACCGCTGGGACAGGAGCTGGGATCTCTGCACTCATCTACATCTGCTCAGGGAGAAGGTGGGACATGAAAACAATCACTTGAATTAGTTGTTACTAAAACAATGTGCACTCGCATGGAAGAGAGAGGCTGTAAGGTCACAAATGCTAATATATACAAACACAGTCACGAAGTGAGCATAGCTTTCCTCCTGGCATGGACTAGAGGAAAATACATGTTTTCTGTTACTCGGCTACACGTTAACTCATGGCAGCAAACAGATACGTCTGGATAGGATTGTGCTTTTATGTGAGCTTGATTATGTGTGCATAGGCGCTTGTGCATGCATGTCACCTTCACAGAGGCCTCTCCAAGACTTGGCGTAGCCATCGTTGCATTCACAGGTGTAAGATCCTTCTGTGTTGACGCATTTGCCATTCTGGCACTTGCTGGGCATGCTGCACTCATTAATGTCTGCCAGTTTGAATGAAAACCAAGGAGAACGGAAAAGAAAGTGACTATTGTGTTCCACAGCATTAATTAGTGCAGGATGCTTTTTAAATGAACAGAGCTGACAGACAAGAACTTGCAGTGGCCAAACACAGAGTCACAAAGCTAACAATGGCCTGTGGTGGCTTTCATCCATTGGAAACTTAATGTCTCCTGCTGTCATTTAGGCCATGCCTCACCTTGACAGAACTTCCTGTTCTGGGTGATCACCTGGCTGTAGCCGCTGTAACACTGACAGGTGTAAGAGCCATAGCTGTTTATACAGTGGCCCTTCCCTTCACATGGCTCCTCATCACACTCATTCACATCTACAAATGGAACCAGATCAAGAAAGTAAAGGCAGAGGACAGAAGAGAAGAGCAGAAGAGAGTGAATGGGACATTACATTGCAGCTCTATTTCTCCAAAAAAGACTGTTCACTTTCCAAGCCCTGACTCTGGAGCTCCGCTTCTGAACAGGCATTCCTCAGTGATGGGCTTGAGCCCAGCCGAGGCAGAGCAGAGACCGCGACCAAGGCCTTCACAGTGAGGTAAGGGATCACAGCACTGTGGCAGCTCTTTGGATGGCCTGCGCGCTGTTGTCAGGCATCACGGAACAGGTCAACATAAACAAACGGATCCCTTTCAATTTGGCTCGCTTCATTTCTCAAGGCTTCTGTGCCGTGTAATGTCTGGTGTTGAGGACTTGCTCACACATAAGTGATGATAGACAGAGCTGCTGGGGCCTCTGGTGTCAGCATGTGTGTATTTGAGTGCCCCTCATTCTCCCCCTTCTCGTACCCCATCTCCCGCTCTCTCCCCACTCATGGCTTACCAATGCAATTGGTCTGCAGTGCACTGAGCTTGAAACCTGGCTCACACTGGCAGGTGTAGCCAGTCTGCACAGGTATACATTTCCCACGACCACATATGTTGGAGGCGATGGCACACTTGTCGATACCTACGAGAAGCCACAGAGATGTGCACAGTCATTACTGAGAAAGCAGACAAGAACAATTTGACCTAGGGTTACGTAACATTTACAGACACTGTAAAAAATCAGAAAAGCTGCATTCCACAACCACATGTTGTTTTCCATGGAAGCCCGTCTTGCTGTTTTATAGGTGAGGTCTTGGATGAGGAGACAGGTTTTACAGCACTGTAGTGTTCTAGCAGGTGCTATGGAGCTCTTACAAAGAGGTCAGTGAGAAACAGGTCATGCACAGTAGAGCCTGACATTAGTGTTGCTCTTGTTGTTTTCTATCCAAATGGACTGTGGAACAGGGGAGACTTTGAATTGGGCCTTTGTGCCTGGCTAAGGAGGAAAAGCACCTCTATAGGATAACTGCTAACTCTCCTCACTTCCTTTATCTCCCTTATCACTCTCTCTTTCACTCTCTTCGTCAACTAAACACACTTTAATCCTTTCTTCCACTCTCCGTCTGTCTTTGTAAGGCTGGCCTCTTGTCTGCTGAGAGGATGTCTTTCTGTTCCAAGAGACACACTTTTTCATGACTTCTCACCCTCTCACCCTCTGTGCAGCGCGGCATCTTCAAGCCAAACTGGCTCGGAGAAATGGGGTCAAATAAAAGCACGACACAAGCTCTCCTCGGTTTAACTCTGGGTAAGCCTGAAAAAATGTCTTATGAGATACGCTGCTGTCTGCCAGCAGTTGACTGAGAGCATAAAATATGAAGAGTTGAACTCTGTGCTGCTCTTGGTTGTCCTGCAGCTCCATATCCACCAGTCATCAGCCACTGGTGATTTTAGATACACATCCAGTGTTTCATGAGGGCCCCAGTGTGCAATACATGCATTTTAATGAATATTGTACCTGTGGCTGAGTATGTGTGGGTTGTGTCCTTTGACTCTGGCGTCAGGTCGATGATGGACGAGTCTGGAGAAGTTTCTGCGAAGAGGGATCGAGACTGGGTGAGTGCAAACACAGTGAACTAGTAACACTGTGACACGTAGTAAATTCTCATTTTCTGCATCGAAATGAGCCTGAATGTTTTCCCAACCCGTACTGCCTCAGCTGTCACTCACTTGGCGGCTATATAAAATTGATCTACTCTTTTCTCCAGGCTAAAAACAGCACAATAACCAAAATAAGTCAAGCAGAACCATTGAATGTAGTCGGCTTTCAGACTTTAATGTCAATGTTTTGACTGGCGTGAGGGCAGAGCAGACGAGGACTGCGGCTGCCGTCGCTGTGCAAGAGCGAGCAATTCATAGAAAATGCATCACGTGTCTGCGCCTGACTGAAACTACTATTGACCCCGGAGCTTAGAGATGCTAAATCAAACCCCAAGAAGCATTAAACAACTTGCAGAGGATGAGTGAAGGCAAGAGCAAAATACCTGGATATTTCAGCGGTGAGTCAGTCGCAACAGCTGGCTGGAAAACAAGCAAACAAGCTTTGGTTAAATTTCATCACCACAGTCATGTTCATACATGTCTGCCTTTGTTGTCTTAGTCAGTGCTAATTGGATGTGTGTATCTACCAAAATGTGGTCTGAATAAGTTATATAATCATAACAAACCCTCCAGCTGAGATAGCTAGAGCATATCGTCTTAAGATAAACATTTCAAAAGTTTGTGCCAAGAGGTTGACAGGGAGGGAGAACTCACCGGGCTCAGAATTTCCACATCTGCAGACAGAAGAGGAAAAGTTTATCAGTAGCAAATGTTGACATTCTGTTCGCATTAACTAGTACCATTACTGACTACACACAACATACGCAACAACCCACATTCTTCTTAAGCACTTGACTCAAAGCTTTTGAGAGTCTTTACTTCTAATAAAATGGTACTTACAGCACATTTCGAATCAAGTCGAATCAGAAAATTAGAACAGGAAAAATGCAAAGATAGACGTTGAAATAGATATCTCTGTTAACAAAGACAGAAATCTCTAAATATTTACAGTATTTGTCTCCGTGTATAAATCAAAATGTCGTAGCTTTGCCATAAAGTATCTCACACGCATTAAAGCGGGAGGATACATTAACAGAAAAATCCCAGGGATTTACAGATGTGTGGCCAATGTTTATTAGTAGTGTGAGCTGCTGTGATGCTTCGAGGTGTTCCACTTTGATGGATGAGAGATATGAGTAATGCGTTCAGTGTTGGATCAAGCATTTATTTATGGGGATCGGAACATCCTGTTGATGTTTGGATTCTCACAAATAAAAGAAAAACCAAATCCGTTTACATCCTGTGATAAAACATCCTGGTATGTATCACTCAGCTGCCCTGCATTGTTTGTGCCATGGGTTGTGGTAAAAATATGCAAAAGGTTGTGATGTTTAGATAACTTCAAGGCCTAAGTTTATATAATATGTACAGAGTGTTCAGCAGCAGCAACTATTCTTCTCTCCTGCATTCGCAGTAAACATTTACCAACCTTGCACCAAACGTTTCATTCTCACCTTCTGACTGTTCAGGCGTCTCTCCAGCTGGTTGAGAGGGCTGTTGTGGAGTCAGAGGTTGCCGGGGCGCTTGTGGTGTCTCAGGGTACTCGGGGTACTGGGGTACTTGTGGTGTCTGTGGATAGCTGGGAAGATGTGGCCTGACAGGCAGCTGCAGTGAGGGGTGGGAGGATGGAGGCTGAGGGTAAGTGGGGCTCTGCTCCTCCCATGACAGTCCTGTGCTCTGTAGATCCTCTTCCCCCAGCTGTCTGAGAGAAATCTGTACATCAGAGCGCGAGTAGGTATATCCGTGACCGGCCGGACAGATCTCCTTGAAATGATCTGCGGGGAAGAGAACACATGAGCAATAGAAACCATCACCTCTGTATCCTTCTCTCTTGTCCTAAAGCTAACACAAAATTCCGCCAGAATATAATTGTAGCTCATATTTCTGTCTGATGTTCGCAGCAATACTATAAGCCATCCGTGTAATACTGTTATGTTGAGCATGCTGTGCTTCGCTGTGTGGTGTGAATGTGGGGGTTGGGTTTTGGCTACTTCTGCAGAACTAGCTAGCTGGCAAGCCAGTGACAGCTGGCGATTTTGAAAGATTGGCGGTATCTACTATACACACTCAGACACACTATGGTGGAAGCAGAAGATCATATGATACTGAGTGACCTTTGAACTCTTTGTCGTGGAAATGTGTGAGTAAGAGGCTAATAGAGGATTGGTTGGTTAGATAATAGGAGGGAGACTGCGCCTCTTTGTGCTGAAGCCCAATAAACCTCAGCGATGGTGAATCCATTACAAGTGAGAAGCTCTGTGTCCCCTAACTGACCTGAAACCAGCAACTCTAGGCCAAAAGAGTCTGGAATAGAGATATGAATAATGACAGATATGTGGTCGCTGCAAATGCTTGGGTAAATGCAGGAAACGTGGATATGATAGGCTACTGAATGATGAGTTTAAAGCAGAGGGAAATGGGGTTATGTGTGATCAGGAGCCACATCAGAGCAACTGGAGTAAATGTGTAATGAAAGTCATCGGGCTCCTGTTACCAAGTCACAAGTCCCGGCTTCTCTGTTCAGAACATGACTCTAACAGGTTGTCAGGCCATATAAAAGCAAGCGTCCGAAATAATCAGAGGCCATGTGTCTGTATACTGTGTCAGTCCTGGCTGAACGGCACCATGGAGGTCTGTGCCTGTGATATCTGATCTGTGACAATCCCCATGAATCACTGGCCAGTACAGACACTCCATAAAACCAGCCTGTTTCTCTCAGAGACTTTGAAGATTAGATAGGTATGGAAAAAAAGATGACAACTACTTCCCATGTTTCACTTGGCCAAGCTATTTATTTCTGCTGTGAAGCTTTGCCGGTCTATTAGTGGGGTTTCTCTCTGAGGATTGGAGTGATAACACAGGACTGACTCCCACTATTATGTAGCCTCCAAAATATGAAAACTGTTATGTTTTTGGTCCTTTTCCACTCCAAACATATTTGGTTATTTTGAATCGTTTTACAAGCCTGGCAAAGAGCAGAATGGTGACTGGGTGGTAAACATTCTTTGCCTGTGTTTTCACTAACATTGCTAGCCTCTTGCATATGATTACATGTGACATTCTATGTCTGCAAATGCATTTAAGTTAGCAAATCGTTTTTCAGCAAGTACAGTAAAACCAGAAGTGGTAGGTTAAGTTTGCAGATGGACAACATGAAAAATCTTCAGTTTAAACAGTGTGAGAACACTGAGGAAATCCGGACACATGCAGCAGCAGCACAGTGGAACTTTTGTTGGCTGTACCTGATCCCGGCAAAGGACAGCGGTCACACCCAGCGCCCCAGGCCTTGCCCACTCGGCTGCAGCAGCAGATCTGCTTGGTGATGTGTTGAGCAAGTGGCAGAGAGCATGTGCCTGCTGATACCGATCGGTAGCAGAAAGCCCTCTGGTCAGACACGGCTTTGTCCGCTGGGGAAGGAAGTCGATAGCATCATACACATACCGATGCAACACGTGAAAATATGGCCTCAGTCTTCAATGATGTCTTGTGATTCAAAGAAAAAGATCCAGTACTCACAGACACAGTGCTTGCTTTCAGGGTCCAACATGAAGCCTGATTTGCATGTGCACCTGTAGCTTCCTTTGGTGTTGAGACATTCAGCATTCTTACAGATCCCAGGCAACAGGCACTCATTAATGTCTGTGAAATAATAATAATTAAAGGACCAAACCAGTGTTACTACATGTCATTGTCCTTTATCAACATCAGCCACATCGGTTACATAAACCCCACCCATTTTTTTCCCAAAATACCTCTATGTATCAGATATTTGTTTGCATTTTGTCCATATTTCATAAATGTTACAAAGCACCTGAAAATGTGTGACATTAGTTAAAAAGAACATCTGTGTCAGAAACCCTCTACATACTAATATTCAAGCAGGGAAGACAGTACTTGTTAGAAACTATTTTTCCAGGCATATCTTTCATCTTAAAGGCTCCTTGCTCTGCTCTCTCTCTGTCTCGCTCAGCAATTTTTACAAAATAAACTTATATGTTGCCTTAAAAACGGTTTATTATCTATATCTAGCAACTTTCACATGTCCTATAGTGTTTCTATACCCTGTTTCAACATGAATGGCAGTGAATGGGGTTAAAAAAAATGCCGTCTGAGATCTACTAAAGTAAACACATGGTTGAATTTTAATGAGATTTGCAGAAGACTGGGGCAATCTCTGCTAATGGTGAGAAGTCAAAAATAGGTTGGTATGGTCCCTTAAGCGTTGAGAATATTTTTCCTAATTATGGATATATTATGAAGTCATGTTTTTCATATGACAGAAAACCTCTAAACTTCCAAAGAACCCCTCATCCAGCCTAAGTATTGATATCAGCTTTGCTGAACTGCATTTTACATTCAGTTTTGCAGAGTTTTCATGCTTGTGGAGCAACAGAGATGATGTCAGGTTTAAGAAATCTACTGTACTACACCTTGAAAGGTGACAAAATACTGCAACAGATCATGTAGTTAAAAACACCAGCTGCTGAGAGGCGATGAAATATGGAAATTTCCAGTTTTTCGCATGAAAGCAAAGAGGAGTGACGACATGAGGGAAACATGCACAGTAAATTCGACCACTGTAAACCAGAATGCACTCAATCATTATCCCTCTAAACTCTCAGGGCTGTGGTGACCTTGACATTTAAATCTGGATAGTCAGGGAGATGCAGAGGAAATAGCAGAATATTTAAGATTATTATCCTCCTCAGCATCTTTCCTTCACGGTGTCCAAAAGGGTCAAAGCATCCTTACCCTACGTCAGTGAGTGGAAGTCTTAAAGAGGTTTTTCCCCTCTGCCTGGCCTTAACCAGATGCTGGATTGATACCGTGGCCAGTGCAGTTTGCTTACTGCTCCAAAAGCTCTTGAGCCACTAAGCCAAGTGGAGGCGAGCTAGCCAGTGAAAGTGCCAGCCAGGAGCATAGGGGGACATATTTCAGGCGCTTAGTCATGCGATCACACTGGGACCAGGCAAGGTTTGTTGTTCTACCGTGTTAAACAAAGAGTACATCATTAGGTCTTTTCCCATTGCTTTGACGACTGGAACCCGACAGCCTGCCACCGCAGATTTTCCCAATTCTAATTAATCAGCTCTTGTTTTGTTGTTTTGCTTCCTGCTGGAAAAAGTGAGTTTATAAGGGATTGAGGCTAAAATTCTGTGGACTGAAGCAAATCCAGGGAATGCCTCAATGCTCTTTTTGTTGGTGGTTGTTTTTTGTTTTCTGTCTCTGCTGCCCTTTTGTTTTTCCATTTCTTTTTGCACTATTCAATCTCCCTTGGGAGGAACTAGTTCTAAAACTAAAGCTGGCCTTATAATGACAAAGCCTCCAGCCTCTGCTATGACAATGTAAACAAGCCTAAGTCTCTGTTAGCAAGAACGACCTGTTTGGATGAGTAAGAATGAAGCACATACTGTGCAGACAACGGAGCAGACCACAGATGTCATGCTTGCCTGTTTTGACGCTCACGCTTGAAAGAGCTATAAAAACAATATTCTGTATGCAGGTACTGTGGTGACCTGAGTTAAGTTTAAGCAGCATGCTATCTGGTCAGAGTTCAGGTCAGCGTTGGGCTCAGCCTACATCACATGGGGTCTCTAATCCATGGTTCTGTTGAGTCTCAGATTAATACTATTGTTACAGTCTGCTGGCGGCTTGATCGGGATTGAAACTGACTTCCATGACAACATGTCATGACCAGAACTAATCTCGACATCTATTTTGAATCTATGCTTGGTTGCTCTCTTTGACAAATAGTCCATGTGGTAAGAACTCGTGTCGTTTTTCATAATGGCTGTTTGTTTTGTCTAATAATACATCTTGATGTCTGCAATGCACCCTAAAAGTTTTAAAACTCTGCATTTAATGTCATCCAGTCTGCTGCAGCCTAACCTGACCTTGCCTACTGTTGCCTTCTGGAAAAAACAAGATTCAAATAAACACCTGCAGAATTATTTATGGACAGTGTAAAGGAAATTGGCAACATTACTCTCTTAATATGCGCTGGCTGTTATGGCTAAAGGGAGTACCTTATGACTACTTTGGAAGTCTCAAACCAGACATAACTTAGGGGGCCAAAATTTATCCATTTAAAAACTTTGAAGGGGATTAGGATTCTAAAAAACAACCAAAGCAGCCATTACTGGAAAAAGAACATTTTCACAAAAAAGTTCTTACTGTATAAACTAACATATGGAGGTCTCAACCTGATGACTCAGGCAGCGTTCAGAATGATGAATGTTAGTGTTTTAAAATTGTGTATAGCTTTTATTAAGTGATCCAAAATGTCAAAAGAGTTATGTAAGACTTCCATCATCTCTTCTTTGAAGTGGTGTTTGAGTAATATGACCTGCTCCCGGCATCAGTTTACCACCCACAACAGAGACTGCGCATGCATCTATGTGAGCCTTTCATCTAACAAGCACAATTCAGCTGACCTAGTTTCTCAGAAGCAGCTCCTGAAGATAAGGAGTTGCGTCTAAAGTCAGAGAGCAGCGTAGGGCACTGACCGGGCATCTTATCATATCCTAGCGAGGACGTCACTGACCGCAAGGGTCACATACAAAGGAAGAGTGGTAAACCACGCCTATTTCCAAATATGAGACAAGCTCTGCTCTGTTTATATAAAATTCACTGAAAACAGCTCAGAGTATGAGCTCCAGTTTGGCGAGCTGGACACCAGCCTGATAATAATGATAGAACCCCAGAAAAAGCAAGTTTTTGCCTCCTTGGCAGTTGTTGCAAGGCCTGAAATTAGAAATAATTTTTGGGAATGGAGCAGCAGCTGAACGCTCCAGTAAATATTGTGGGTAACTGTCAGCTTTGCTTTTTGGAACTCCAAAAATGAGCAACTGGAGGACGAGGGGAACATCTTGAAACAATCACAAGAGAAAGGCATGAATAATAGAAAGATAAATTTCCACAGTTGTTGGCTAGTTGACACACCATTGGAAAATAAGTGCGTCCTTGTCCACAGGTCTTTGTTTTATTAAAATATGTGTCCCAACTCAATCATTATCTTAAAACATCAATAAGCCAATGGTACTGTGCAGATTAGAAAACATGTTGAACTTGCTGAACCAGTGGACGAGGCCTGTTAGAGATGTAGTCGAGGCTGTCCATTGGACCGTAATGTTGTTGCACTGTGTCAGCTTCAGTGAGCATTGCCCTTTGGATTATGACACCATTAATCAAGTCACTGACGCAGCTCAAGTAGGCTGTCAGAAAAGCTACATGTTGTTATTGAAAATGTCAGAATCAGTTGCATTGTTCTCAGTTTAAGACGTGCATCTTTCTTGTGTCTTTCAGACAAAGTTTATTTGTTCGTGTCAACTAACTCTTATGATGTATACAAACACAACTGACAAATATAAATGATCAGAAACCCCTAGTGTAAGATTGTGTATGAAGTTAACACTGTGGGTGGTTGCTGCTTCATTAACTGAAAGGCAGCTGACAACTAGACACCTCAGCTGGGGATGCTGCGATAAAGGAAAATACTGTGCATGCGCGGGATCAGCCTAAGTTTGGTTTTACATGCCCATGGCTCGGTGAGCGAGCAGTTTAGGGAGACTGGGCAATAAACAGGTCTGCAACTAAAGCTGCCTTCCAAATAAAGAGTCACATTTACCATAATCGCAGCCTGCCGTACCAGTCTCCACTCAGAACCCCACAGGCCAATTAAAACAGCAGCCCCAGGTGCTTATTGGCTGCTGAACTCTGACCCTGGACCAAGGCTAATTGTGCTCTTGACCTGGTTCCCATAAGGGACAGACGTACAGCAAGGAATACTTTTATAAAGATCCCATGGGGTCCATGGAAGCTTGGCAACATATGGCCAGTAAAGTTTTATCACATCAATGCCATTACATTTAATGTGAGCTATGTTATTATTATGGGTAAGCTACATTTAAAATATGAAGTTGGTTAAATCATACGGTGACATGATGATAAAAATATTGAGCTTTATGTACATTCTTCAGCGTATTTTATAGCTTACCTTGACAGTGAGTGAGATTCAGCCTTTTAAAACCTTTGGAACATTCCACTTGTCCGTTTGCAATCACCGCATATGCTGCAAACAGAAAGAGAAAGCAGAGCTTTAGACGAGCAAAATAACCTTACATTGCCGTGCCTGTCTGTCACAAAGCATTGCATTCACCACAGAGGGAGAAGAGGAGCCCAGCTTTAGGAGAGCGCCATATAACTTACAGATGTGAGCATCTTGACAAGAGGAAAAATGAGGGGACCCACAGCTGGGCCTCGTGGGACTCTAAAGTGAGTGTATGGAAATGGATCCCCATCAACTACGTTTATAATACAGCACTGCCATCCAGCAGAATGTAAGGATAACACTCGACGTCATTTATAATCATATTACCTATAACTCTACTGAACCCCCGGAGACAAGCGAAGGAAGTGCTTACATCATAAATATGTTGAGGAAGCCTGCCTGACAGCCCCGACCTTTATCATCAACCACGGTGCGAACCTACTTAAACAAGAGACCAATACTTTAACTGTGCACACAAGGAATGACGATTAATGTACGGATCACAGGAAGGTGACAGGTCCCAAACCTCTTTTTGCTTGTTTTGCCAGAGCAATAAAAATCATGTGGTGCGTGCTTCAGGTGTGTACATTAGAAGTTCACAGCAATGCCTCAGTAAATAAGAAGGTGGTGTGTTAATGCCCCAGTGCGGCCACAGTGACAGAGGCTTGAAAACATTATGTCATTAGTCATTCGGCACCCAGTCAAGCCACAGCAAGCTACATTAAATGTACAGAGAGGTCAATGTGACTATCATATGGCAAAGAGAAAGTCTCTGTTTGTGTTTGACAGAGAGAGAGAGGTAGGAGAAGGAGAAAAAGTAACTTATGGAACGTGGTTCTATAGGTTTCTAAACAGGGAGTGATTATTAGTAGCAATTTTTTCCATTTTTATAAACTGAGATGAAGAATTTTTCTTCATATCATACTGAAACGAGCTCGAACTTGTGATATTGGATGGAAAAACGTGTGTTTGGGTGAGGAAAGCTCGATGAATAATGACGTGCTTATTAGCATGACAGAACTGTTTGTCACTGTTACAGTCCACTCGAATTACAGCCATAAATCAGACAGCCTTAAGATCAGGATTCACTTATTTTATCATTTTACAACAGGGTTGTATATTAAGAGGAAGTCTGTAGTCCCCATATGCTAATCACAGAAACAGAAAATTTTTAAACAGATTAATAAATTGTAAGTCATAAAATGACTGTTTTTTGCATTGCAGTGCAGAGGATGAGTTCAGGCGTTTCACAGCTTGAGGGAAGAAGCTGTTCAGTAGTCTGGTGGTATGGCAGCAGATACTTGTTTATCTCTTGCATATGGCAGCAGGGTGAACAGGCTGTGGCTGGGTGGGTATTGCATTTCATGTCCTTTGGACTCTATGAGGACACCTCATCGATATCATCGATGCTCACTAAATGGCTATCAATGATGGTCTAACTGGTTAAAAATTGCCCTGTAAACCAGACCTATAATTCACTTGACGAATAAATTCTGTTTGTGAAAATGGTCTGGGAACCCTTCGTTCACAGCCGTTTCTAAACTCCAAAAACCTAATGGGCCAATCGCAGCCATTTATCTTTTACGGGATGGGCTTTATGCAATGACTCATTGAGGAGTGCTGAAGAGCCGGCAGCTCTGGCCAGTTTCCCCAGTAGCTGGCATGAATCGCTAGTAACCTACAGATGGATGTAACATCACTTTTCCACTAGATGTTCAATAATCACATAGATGTTGCTATATTGTGTTATATTAGCAATGTACGTCAATTTAAGTGCTTTTGTCCAGTGTTTTTTTAATGTGTTGTGTCCCAGGTTGACACTGCACACAGTATTAGAAAGACTCCTTCTAAAGGTTCCTATTATTTCCTGTGGCAATCACAGAAAACCAGTACTTGCCAGGCCCCCAAGGTTGTTATCCTTCTTGTCGGAACATTCCTTAATATTGCGTAGTTTTCAATAACAAGGGGTTTTGGCTCACCTGAAATTCCACTCAAAACAAACATGGTACTGGCTTGCTTGAAGTGTGAAGGGAAAGAAGAGGTAAACAGCTCTAATTAGTGGTTTGGTTGTAAGTCTCCAAATTTAGCCTGGGGGTAGTTTTCTCTGTGCCTGTTGGTACTGACCCTTAGAAATTAACAGTGAATCAGTGGGTACCAGACTAATGCTTACTTGAGAATTAGTCTGGCTGTGCCAGGCTACGGTAAAATGTCCTGGGCCACACAAATCGCTTACCAGTTTGTGATGTTACAAGTCAAAATGCCTTCTATCTCTCCTTTGTTGAAGTTTACAAAAACTTGGCACGGGAATTTGGCCTTTTTAAGTTTTCTACATTTCTGAGCTTTCATGAGAGGTTCTCGGTAAAATGGATTCCAAAGAACTGTAAACTATTCGCCTGCACTTCCTCAGCTCCTCTGATGTGGACAGGGGTGTGTGTCTTTGTCTCTTTTTTTCTAAAATCAACAAGCAGCTCCTTGGTTTTGTTGACGCTGACCAGTAAGTTGTTCCCTATGAACCACTCTGCTAGGTTGTTGATTTCTTCCCCAACATAAACTCTCATCTTATTAGAAATCCAACTGGTGATGTTGGTGTCATATGAACACTTCATAGTGAAGTTCTCTCCTTGTCAGTAGGTGTACAGTTTGAACAGGAGGGGGCTGAGCACAAAACCCTGGGGGGCCTCTGGTGTTGAACACTAGAATGGAGGTGGTATGACTGCCAATCCGAACTCTCTGGGGTTTGTTGGTGAGGAAGTCCAATGGCAAGTTGCACAGTAAAGGCTTTAACGCAGGAAATTAAGTTTTCCAATCAGTTTCATTAGGTGATTAGGTTGAATGCAGCTTTTAAAAGTAGGTGTTGTTATCTTCAAGATAAGTGAAGACCAGTGACGTTATAAGAAAGGAGACAAACCACATATCATTTTGAATAGAAAAGTCTGTGACACCAGAAATGATTGTGTCTGCTCTCCCCAAAAGCCAGCCAAGTCTACTCTGCAGCAGCCCAATTGGAAACCATATCTAGCCAACTGTGGTAGCACTCTGAATTGAGCTGTAAAAAAAGTTGGTGTTGCGAAGCCCAGGAGAGAAGAGTAAGGCATTTTAAACCTCTATGTCTCAGTGACCTCTTAAAACAAAGTAAAGGCTCTCTTTCCATTCAATTACATTAATAAATACATAAAATAACTTCCTGGGGGGCATTGCCAAGATAGTCCCTAAGATGCAGGACCATCAAAAGCAATGATGGTGGAACCTTGCTTTTAATGATAACCTCAGTTTGGCTTGCATTTTTGGTACATGGTTCGAGAAAATTTGGTTTCTACCAAGACTATTTATGTGTTTTTGGACACATAAATACAACATGTTTCTGTTGTTTCCCAGCTCATTCAGGCTTTTAAAATTCATCAATATGAATAGGCATTTTTCTTTTCCAAATATATGAAACAGCAGGGGATCAAAATATACCTTCACATTCATTTTCACTGGCATTTTCATTCAATGACAGTAAACATAGAGAGAAATCAAAGTATCCAAGATTTCCCACTGACAGAGAACAGGAACAAATGACATTCTTTGGATTCACATCATGGCCAGAGAAAATAAGATTTTACCAAAGTACAGCACTGCTTTGAACTTGCTGCCACAGTGATGAAAGCTTGAAAAAAAAAAAAAAAGTTAACCAATCAAAAAAACAATTTAAACATTTAC
>JAPZDX010000007.1:16194925-16212483 GCA_029783625.1 Naso annulatus | reverse complement strand
ATACCAAACCAAACCGTACCGCTCAGTGGAATCGGGGCTTTACAGCATAAACTATCCTACAAAGGATGGAAGGTTTGACAGTTATGAGACCAGAGCTGAGCTGGAGTCAACAGCTCCCTCTTCAATAAGTAAAACCCACAGAACAAAATATCAGGGGGGTAGTTAAAAGCACAGAACAGTGAAAAAAGATATTGACACTGACAAGCACTGGCTTGTCCGTTAGACACAGTAGTTTTCCAACTATCTCCCATAACGTCATTATGTCATGATGCTTTTAAAGTCGCATAATTTGTGAAGAACAGAACAATAAATTTGCTGTCCACTTTTTCGTGCGACTTAAGAGTTCAGTAGAGGGTCAAAGGCTACAGAGCCAGGAAATTACCTTGCTGATTGGACAGAGGTAAAGTGTACATGGTGTGGGAGGGAGACTTCGGTCCCTGGCGGCTGGCATCCTTGTGGCTGTGAGGGGTGGGTCTGGCAGGAGGCGGGGCTGGCAGGTGGCAAAACTTCCCTGTGGAGTTAGATGGACACCAGCACTGGTCCCTGCCGATGCATCGGCCTCCGTTAAGACAAGGTATCTGACAAAAGACTGCAGAGAGGACACAGAGGTGTGTCAGAGGACGAGAGAAAAAGATGAAGAGGTTAATATAGGTGAAAGACTCAAACAGCATGCCACATTTATTTGCACAGATTTATGCATCGTCGTACACATGGATATGGTAATAAGAAACAGAGGGAGTACTCCTAATAGAAAGCGTATGTGCTAAGGCTTCATGCAGACAGGCTTTGTTTGCAAGCTGTTATCAATGGTCATGCTGTTCTCTACCTTGGCACTACCAGACACCTCATTCCACAAAGTTTTAATAAAGTTTTGACTTTTTCCTGAGGGCAGGGCCCTGCCCCTCATGTTGCACCCCCCCTCAATATCATGTTTTACTTCCATCAGTAAATACACACTCCTGTGCAGGGTGACGAGTGATGATTCATCCTGTAATAATGTGGAGAAAATAATAGGAGTGCATGGATATCAGTATGAAACACTTGCTTGGCTGGCAGCTGAAGAAAAACTGAGAATTTACCACACTATTAAATTTTCAAAAAGGAGCGCGACTGGCTTTTAAACATAAATCGTAAGTAAATTAAATTCCGACACACTTGGTCTACAGTTTGATTTGTAGTTTTCAATTTACCATGGGGTGAGAAAGAGAGTAAAGGCAGGCACTGACCAGATGGTGATTGACGATACTGCTTTCATAGCCCTTTCACTGGCCTTATCTTTTGGCCTACAGGATGGATGCCAGCCCAGCACCCTACATACCTGGGCCTGCTCCCATCTATAGATTCCCTCTGACCTGACCTCACCTAACTCAAAACATCAAAGGCTATCAAATGGAAAAAAAAAAATCCATTCAACCGTGAAGGAAAGAACCATTTCGGGGCACAGAGGATGAAAACGTGAAGCCCTGCACTATTCAGGCTCAGCAGTACCACACACCAAAAAAATAAGGTCTGCTTTAGGGGAGCAGTTAGAGATACAGATGGCCCACATACTCAAGATGAAAGAGGACGCGAGAGATGGAAACATGCTGCGAGCTGCATCCTCTCTCTCTCCAATTGAGATAGACAGTAACACACTAACAGGGGAAAAACAGGGAGCAGCGAGACGCGGGACAGTCTCGATGGCATGTCGGGAATGAGCTCCCTGTCACATAGCATTAACAACAGAGAGACTGGTGGAGGAAAGAGAGAGGTGGAATAAGAATAGAGGAGCAACAGATAGGATATGAAAGGCATTAGGAGAGGAAAATATGAATAAAATAGATTTAAAACAGGAAAAAGACAGCACTGAAGAGAAACAGGGACGAGAAAGGCAAGAAGAACGAACGATAAAGAAGGGGCTGAGAGAGGTCCAGTGTTTATGTCCACACACACACACAGGAAGACCTTGTGAATCAGACATGCTGGCTAAATTATCAGCTTAAGGAGGCTATTAGATCCTCTCACTGTGGGATGCAGGTCTGCACTGGTCTGTGTCAGGCCAGTCCCACCCCGACATGGGGCAGGAACTATTCTTAGACAACAACCTACTGTTGACTGCACACCACGCTCCGTCTGTCTGTCCATTTAACAACCTCTAACAACCAAACACACGCACACGCGCGCACACACACACACGCACACTTCTCACCTAATAAACACACTTCTACCCAATCTAATATCAGGCTTTACAGTAAGTGTCTTGCACAGGGTGTGTATCAAGGGAGCTCGGTGTAATTATCTAGGCAGATTTTACTGCACGATGTACGGAACATAACAACAGCATGAGATAACTGTTCGCTGTCCACTTGACATTCCTCAATGAACACGCACACTCAAGCAATAACAGGATGCAAGCCTAAATGAAAAGCAATCTCTTTTTAACACACTCTTTAACACGTATTTTTATATAAAGGAGGGAGACTTCTAGAGAATTCAAAAAGGGGGCATAAAAACAGGCCGACGGTCAGGAAGAAGCAGAGGTGCCAGGAGTATAATCTTGTCGAAGGCCTCTGCCAGGACGCTGAAGTGTTTGGAATATCTACACCACGTTCCAAAGCCCCATTAATGGGCGCATAAATCTGCAACATCAACCTGTTTATATATTCATAAGTCAGCTGGGTCCTCCCCAAAGAGCCCAATGCACTTATGTGAAAGTTGCATGTTGTTATTAAGCTATTAATGTGAGTTGTGACTAAGGAAAGGACTTGCATGTGTGTGAGTGTGAGTGTGTGTGTGTGTGGTATGTGCACCCTCTAATCCACAAGTAGTAATTAGTCTGAGTCTTAGCTGGACCCTCAGAGCTGATGAGAAAACTAAGAAACACGCAGGGCTGCGACCCTCCCCTTGGCATTGCCCGCCCCCCTCCCTCCCCATTGACACTCCGGTGTGAATTTGGAGCAAAGCCCCCCGGATAAATGGAAGGTTTAATGTAATCCCTATAAAATCCTGTTCATGCTGCTACTCTTTCTCTCTTTCTGCCTCTCCTTCTCCTCTTTCATTCATTCCTGCTCTCCCAGGGAGCACGTTAAATGGTTAACAGCGGGGCCAACCGCGAGGTGTAAACCGCAAAGAGATGGGGCTAAGTGTGGGGAGCGTGGGACCACCAGCCCAACATGTGTGTTTGTGTGTGTGTGTGTGTATGTGATTAGCCCCCTCTTATTGAGCCCGCCTTTAATCTGTTCTACCCGCGTCTCTTATGTTTTCCCTGTCTCCATTTCTCTGTGACACCGTGAGTTTTTAGCGTAGCTCTCAGCTATTATCTCCACCACTCTGCTTCCTCTCTGAGCTTGGGATTCAGAATAGACAGCATGCTACTCTGAACCCATTTTGTCGAGCTCACTCAATAAAAAAGGAACGAGAGAGTTCAATGTGCGATTGAGAAATTCGGGACGTAAGCAAGGGAGACAGTATAAGAGAGGAGAAGTGAAAAGGAGTAGAAGCAGAGACAAGAAATATAAGGGTTAAAGAAAATCAGAGGGCCCAGAGTCAACACTCACAGAGTCTGAAGCCCTGGTTCTTTGGCTGCTGCTGCTGCTGCTGTTGTTGCGAGGTCTCACTGTATACTGTGGTAATATCTCCCTTCTCACAGTTGTTGTAGCAGCGCCCGCCGTTGCACACCCTGCGGCACAGCATGGGTGTGAAGACAATCTTGATGCGGTCCAGGCTGGAGGTGAGGTTGGCCCCTGGAAAACACACACCCACCTGGATGAGAAGGAGCTGCAGCAGAGACAGGCCAGAGACGAGATACATCCTTTCTCTGTCAGCTTCACTGTGACACACTCCCCATCTGGGCAAAGGGAGGTTTATAAGTGTGCGAGGGTGTGTGCTGACGGTTGGCCAGTGGCACGCTGCAGCTGAATGAGCGATGTGCCACAAGCCAGCAAATGAGGGAGAGAATACTATTAGGTATCGGGCAAAACTCCAAGCCCCTGTATCTATGGGAGAAGGTGTTTCAGATGTGTGTATGTGCGAAGGAGACAAAGAAAGCATGAGTGCAAGTGAACATTGTGTAATGTTGGGAAGCTGTTCAACAGCCGTTGCTCTGGTACAGAGCTAAAAAACAAGAAAACCTTCAACAACAGACAGCTGTGTGTGCTGGATACTGGATCAGAGGAGGATGAAGTAGTGACGAGAGAATAAAAATTAGGGAAGACAAGACCACATTTCTTTTTTGTTGTGGGCAGTGGCGCCAGGGTTCAGTGCCTGTCGTGTCAGAGAGGTGACAGCGCAGATTCCCAAAGATATCAAAGCACGTAATTGTGCAAACACACACAAGAACACGCCCACGCTGCTCGTGCTCCTCTCCAGCAGAATGCAGGAGCACACATACACACATATGCGCACACAATTCATGCAGCTTTGATATCAAACGTCTGTGCGTCTGTCTGTCTGCTGTGATGCAGACCACAAAGGGGGCGTGGCGGGTGGACAGTGGGAGAAGGGAAGTGCAGCCTGGGAAGCTGCCAACTTTTTTTTTTTCTGCTGGTTAATGTTCCATTCAACAGTGACACCACAGGATGTGTATGGACTTATCCTAGCCTCTGTGTATTGAGCCAGAGTGAGTCCTGTTTGTTTTGATGTGGCTAAGGACAGTGGAAATGTTGAATATGCACGTGAAGTGAGAACAGATCCAAATTTTTTGCTCCTACCTGCTGGTAATAACGCATTGCTGAACTGTCCATGTAGCTGGCTGTCACCGGTAGACCTGTGATTGTTAAAGGAGTGCACATTGCTATGCCCGTTTCTGTGTCCTTGCCAGCTCCTGTGGTCACTGCCGTGGCTGCTAGTGTAGCCATTTCCGCTGGGTAGAGCATTGGAAGTAATAGGCCCAGAGGATGATGGATAACGTTTCACAGTGCGGGAGGTCCCAGTCTGCTGAGGGGAGGTGTCAGGGGGTCCCCGTCTCACTTGGGTCCTGTCAATCACATCATCACAAGACCATAAACATATGACCTCAGACAAAAGCTAATGTCCCACACATATATACACTCTCAAAGATACACCCACCAGCAATGTATGTGCATCACCGTGAAATCCATTTAAGCGTGGTTGGTGTGTGCAACAGAAAATAACATTCCTAGGAGAAAAACATGCTGTCTTAGGTCATGGCTTTGCTTAATTGATTTTATAGATGAGACACAATGATTTAGAAATAATTGTGTTTTAATGAAATTAATAATACCATATCATTTTTTAAGTGCATGGTTTCAAAACTAACATCTGCTGTAAGTCAGACAGCCGTGACCCTCACTAATTAATGAAAGATTCTGTTTGACATTAAAGAAATTTCGCAAGGGAAGAGTGTTTTGTTACTGATTAACAAAAAATAAAGTATCAGGCAACCAAAGGGAAAGATACTCATGGGACTCAGTTTGTGTGTGCATGTTGACTGTGTGGGGCTGGTCTGTTTGCCTCAGAGAAAAGTGTGTGATTAAACACATTAGATCTTTCCATCAGGACTACAAAACTTTTCCATCACCCATTGTGTCTGCTTGACTAGATTATGAACTCCCTGTTCTGTCTGACTGTGGCCAACCAGGGAGCAACATCCTGAGTGTTACATCGGACTGGAGGAAGTATTAAAACTAGGGTCGAAGAACAAAGCTTGACCAGGGCTGAGAGGGGCACGTTTTTTACTGGTGAGCATTTGATTTGGGTCAATTACTGAGCCTGTGTTGCACGACCTGGAAGCTGAGCTCATGTGAGCGGCCTGTGGGAGGCGCGTGCCTCTCAGACAGACAGGCAGACGGGCTTACGTTTGCTCTGGAGGTCTAAGAAAACTAGGGGAGTGCCGGGAATCGGCCCTCCAAGAAACATCTGGTTACCACTGATCTGCCTTGACAGACAGTCAGCAGAGCAAGATAAAGATGGGCCATGCTGGTTAGATCAGAGAAACAGTTCTACAAAGAACACCTGGGTCCTGCAAGGTAATTTAGGCTGTAATCAAACCCCAAATGAGGACATAAACCATGCATTAACATTTATTACATGTGGTTTTTAGCCACACACCACGTATTTATGCACTAAATCAGCTCTGTCGGCCCGCAGACACACAACGATAATCATACAAATAAACACATGTGCATGCTACATAGAAATATATATGGGTATGCACACTTGCATACACACACACACACATACACACACACACGCACACACGCCCTGTTACAGCTGTGCTTGATGCAGCGCAAGCCTATGCATGTCTCTATTCACAGAGTACAAACCACATTCCTGCTGCCAACAGGACAGTTAATGAGAAGGGGAAAAGGGAGACAAACGTTAGATAATGGTCTCTTACGTCATCTTTTCAAACACGATAGGCAGCACCTAGAACGGACAGCTGCTGACCCAGATCCTGAATCTCCAGGGCCGGGTCCTCCCGTGAAGAGGATGTAACACAGGGAAACAAGAGGTGCTAGTGTCAAGGTGGCGAGGACTTACAGGAGGTGGCTTACCCAACTCTATCGTCCACTCCTAATTATGATTAAATTTTTCCATCACCAACAGCGTCTCCTGGCCTGCACGCATCCTATCCCACTTCCTAGCCATAGCCAGATGTTGCTCTTTCTGTCTCTCACACTTTTAATGGCAAAGTGACTTCCACCCAGCATGAGCTCACCATTGCCCTCTATGCCTGCAGATCAAGGGGAGACAAGGGCAAGCATAACTCACTCTGAACGTTTGATGTCATCATTAGGAACGTCAAGGCCCCCACGGTCCAAAGAGGAACCATTTCCCCACCTTGTTCTGGGTGACTTGAAAGCAATTTTGGAGACCTTTGCCAAGATTACACGAAAGAGGGTTTGAACAGATGGATGGAAAATATGTTTTTGATATCAAATCATGGCCATACACTTCTAATAAAACCACTGATTATGCTGATAAGAGAGCTGCTGAATGATCCGATGGTACAAAGACAGAAATAAGGCAAACAGAAATGACTGGAAAACTATAAAATTATCTTCCTAAGAGTCCTTATACCTTATCTGTTAACTTAAAGCTTCTATTTGGAGGTTTTAGGTTTAGGAGTCATCAGTATCCAGGAGTTATTATAATCTGACTGCAGCAAAAGCCTTGCAGAGCTTTTTAATCTTTATCAACTCACCGTATTTTTTTTGTATCACTTTCAAAGCTATCATTACCACTGTTTGTGGAAAAAAAGCTTAAGACAAAGACAGTGACTAGCAGTAGTGGATGAACATGTTTTGCAGCTAAAGAGCCATGTTAAGAATTTCTAAGGAGATAAATGTTGTGTTTACAGCTTGTCAAAGTCATAAATAGTCACTTGACGGACATTTCAAGGAATAAATCACTTTTTTACTTTTTTTCCACAAATGGACTGAGAAAAAACAATGCACAGCATGTCTGTGCATTGGATGCCTAGCTAGAAAAAGGAGGCATTTAGCTTGGCATATAGACTGAAAACAGGAAAATAGCTAGCCTGGCTTTGTCAAAGGTTAAAAAAACGTGAAAAAATACAAATGTTAACAGAAATATGACGATAACAATGTTTGGTCTTTAGAGGACTCACCAGGTTTAGCTATTTCTAGACAAATAACAGTAATTCTGAGCTGACTTTTCTGTTGCAGCATCAGCTGTTTAGCAAACTCACTGTGACAAGAGTCTACGGCCTGCGCTATGCTCTTGTTTGCCAATAAATAGCATGGCAGGTAACTCCTGTTTAAGTCCAAAAAACAATCTACATATTAATGACTGAGCCTTAATTTTTTTTTGGTAGGCTTATTTTTGAACTTTGGAAAAGCTAGGCTAGCCTTTTCTCCTTGCCTCCAGTTCTTATGCTAAGCTAAGCTAATCCCTCTCTGGTTTTAGCTTCATAATTAATATACAGATATGCCACGAGTAACAATCTTCAGATGTAATCCTAAGGAAAAAGTGAATAATTGTATCACTTCCTTTATATGCATTATCCAAAGCCAAAGGAAAAGCACTAAAGACACACATGATGTTGAATCATGAGTCCAAATGATGTTTTATTTGACACTTTAATTACAGAAAAGTGATTTACTTGCATAGGCTTGACTGGGTTTAGTAAATGACGTATTAGCGTGTATTATTCATGTTCCGAACATTTCCTAAATAATTACGTTGAAAGAAAAACAATCAAGTCTTATACACTGTTAAATCTCATTCCAAAGACTTGATCAAAGCATCAGTTTATATCTGATAGCAGAGGAGGCCTCCAATTAAGACATACAGCCATTGGCTCTGTCCACTTTCGCTCATCATCATCATTCATTTCATATGTATGGAGAGCAATTTGAACTAAACCTAATCACATCTGAGGAAATTACAAATCACAGTGATGGCCAAGAATCCTCGCTGTGCATCAAACAAATGTAAAGTTGCTGTGAATTTGAACTCTTCGCTGCAATATGATGTGATTATTGGCTCCAATGACAGGTAGCATGAATGGCAGTTCGAGCCACACCTCTTGACCCAGATGAGGTGGAGCGGAGACAGTTTTCAAGCACAGACAGCACACAGTCAAGCACTTTAAAAACACAAACCAGGACCGCAAACTGGAGAACAGTCAAGAAGGTTAAAAGCCCTTGATCTCTGAGCTTCTGCTGATGCTGTACTTACACCAAGTCATTAAGAAAACCCCATGAATTACACTGCCAAACACAACGGTGTGAGAGTGCCTTTGGATGCAGGGTTATGTGGGGAAAATTGGTTAGGTGGTTTTGTTAAGGCTAAGTGCCATGAACCTCCTGTCGTTGGGGCTTGGAAAACAACCCTTCCCATCATCCCAGTGGTTTTGTTTCTTTTAAATTGCCCTCTGGGAAACAGGAGCCTCTTCGATTGACAGAAAAATCTTGGATTTATCTGATGAGCCTCCTCACGCCAAAATTCTCTCACACACACTTACGCACACGTACACACAGTGACCCAGATCTTCAGGAGTAGGCCTGTTGTTTATATCTTAAACTATCTCTGTAGCCCACTCTGCATGACGTGGCCAGAGCAGTGTTTATGTAAAGCACTGCACAGTAACGTATGGGCCACAGCTGATTCATTCACTAACAGTTCAGGCCCTGATGTGCTCTCATTATCTTCTCTCTCTATAAATCTCCATGTGAAATAAATCATATTGTCAGTAATGACTAATGTATTTCAGACTGAGAAACTGTATTTCTGGGCGTAGAAGGTCGAGTAGGTGAGAGATGTAAAGAACTGTGATATTAAAAAGCTTTACACTGACCCTCTCTGTATTTAAAGCTCAGCACAAGTCTGCCTTGGCAAAGCTCATTTTTCATTTTGATTTGTTTGAGAATACCAAAGACTGAACCCACATCTAATGGCTTGGATCGTTGGCTTATGGCAGCTAATGCAGAAAATAGACTGATATGAAGAGCTCGCCTGATTGTTGGATGAAGCCATTTGGCCTTGAACAGACTGTCTAAACAAGACAGTCTGACAGCAGGCAGAAGTGTCTGGCATGAGCATCCCAGTCTGGGTCACATCGCACAGCTCGCTTGCTCTCAGTCTTGTCACTTTGTCCCGTGACAGTTCTCTTTGTGTTGAACTGGACGCGGCCCCCAGAGTGATGAGTGGCAAACCTCTGGAACCGTCAGCAGGTTTGCAACCAATCGACACATAAAAACTTCTATCCTGCTGAGGAAAATCGAGCCATTATTCCTTTTATTTAAACAAAATGTTTAATGGTTCCATTTACCTCTTTCCAACACAGAGTGTCGGCCAAGAACCCCTTATTACATAAGGACTGCACATAATTAGGGCAATTTGAAGGCTACTTGGTAAATGGGAAAGTAAATGACGGTCATCAAAGACCAAGTGTAAATCAAAGCCTACACACATTCATCTCATTTAGGGACAGCATTACAGACTATTGTTCATTTTAAAGCTAGCGCTCGGACATGCAGATCATCAGTCTAACTGGAGAGAACAGCAGAAATCTAAAAACTTGTGCAAACAGCAGCAAAAACAATGAAAACTTTGTACAGCTAAACCACTGCAAACACCATTGGAAACAAAGGAAGAGAAGATTTATGAGTGTACTTGGGACATGCGCTTTTGCAGTCAAAGAGAGAGGTCTGGAAGCTCTAAGGAGCCATGTGTGAGGGGTACAAACGGTTTTTGGATGCAACAGCATTCTGGCCCCACTCCAAAGTAAAGTGTTCCCTACCAAGTGTCAAAGCAACAGTTAAGAGATATGGTCTGCAGCCATGCAAACTTTTCAAACACGCTTTTTCAAAGGAGGTCACCATTAAACTGGGAAACACCACGGAATGGACAGAGATGATCTTTCTGCTCTTGATTTTAAATTTGAGAAGAGACAAAGATGTTTTTCAGTAAAAAGCTCAACAACAGATGGTGCTCCACATTTCACAGACTAAGCTTGCAGGCAAGGAAGGGGAACGCAGACTGTTGAAACTAGTCCCAGGAGGTGTTATTCAAGAACATTAGCAAAGACCCACACACTTGACTCTTGTTCATGTTTTGCTATTCAAAGTCCAACAGCGTTATGAATCTCTGTGGCGTCCAAGACTCTAACTCCAATGCAGCTTTGAAAAGAGAAAACATTCCAGATTAGCGGCAAAGATACCGATCACAGGTTGACTTGGAGTCGCGTTCCAAGTATTACTTGTGTGCTTCAGAATTTGTTTTAGCAAAACATCAGCTTTTATATCAGATATTTGATAAGAAACTTATTACCATTTAGATATTTAGGTCTAATTTGTTTGTGTTTTAAGAGGATGGGTTTTTTTTTGTTAAGTTTGATCTTGCTTTTGGGGCCCACAGGCAAACGAGGGGAGAAGTCTGATTCAGAATTTGGTCTGTCTTAACAGTCTTGGTGTATTTTAGGAGGTGAAAAAAAAAAGCCTCTGCAGGCTGAGAAATAATTAATCCTTTCTTTCCCACCCAGCCAGTGCACCAAACCATCTGTGCCACCAGTGGTCAAAACCCACTGTGGTCACACATGTCATTCCTCAGGCTTTATGCAGAACGCCCTTATCCATTCATCATTCACCGCCGAGGTCCCTGTGTGTTTCTTTCAATAAAATCCCGAGGTCTGAACCTAAGCATGCACCAATAAATATAATACCCAATCCCAAGGGCATTTTCATTATGCTGTTGTTCTGTGTTCCTCATAGCAACTTGGTTATGCAATGGCTTCGCGGTGAAGTTTGTGTTCATTGGAAATTCGAAAATAACTCCTGACACCAGTCTCTGCTATATATTGTTAAAGTCTTGACCTAAATTACAGCTTTTTGTGACCGTTTAATCTCAAGTAGTAAATGTTTAAACCTCCTCTGGCTATTCTCACAGCTTGTTTTGCAAGATAATCATGAAGCTTGCACGTCAACTTCATATCACACTGCTAAAACTTAATGAAAAACTCTTAAGGTTGATTTGAAAGAGTACTTTGACATTGGAGAACATACACTTATTCTCTCTTGCTGAGAGTTAAATGAGAAAACAGCTTCAACTTTCATATTTGTATGAGAGATATGAAGGTATAGCCAGCAGCTGCTTAGCGTAACCCTTCCCAAAGCTAACAAAATCTACCCGCCAGCTTCTCTTAAACTCACTTATCAATATGTAACATCTTGATTGTTTCATCGATACAAAAACTAAGGAGTGAAAATTACAAGTTTATGAGAGACAGCTGTATCCAAAATTCCACACTGGCATGCTATGAAGTATGCAAAAACCTACCATTTTTCTGCTGTGTCCAAAATGTTAAAATGAAATCAACAGTAGTTAAAGTGTGTACTGTTTCCGCGGAAATTTGATAGTATGCATGTACTACATACTGCACTGGCATAAATATCCCACAATGCAATTAAGTATAGATAATAACAACCACAACATAACAGATAATTATGGAAAGGGAACAAGTGGGTTTAAATAGGTCCCGACCAAAATGGGATTTTTGGGGCTGATTCTGATATCAATGATTGGGAGCAAGAAAATTCTGATATTCAATATGTATTGGCTGATATTGTACATATATAATATCTGCTGAATGTCCTTATCAAGTACTTCTGACAAAGATATGTAATACAGATGTAATTACAACTTAACAAACTTTATACCAAACTTCAGTGCTCTGAAGAGTAAACTCTTCACTTATTAGTTATTAATGACGAGCTTCAAACTAAGCAATTACAATGTTTTAAATCACTAGTCCAAGCATGTTTTTCAGCCACAAAAACAGTTTTCATATTGACGCATACTGGGGAACCATATGCTGATTCCAATATATCTGTCCAGTATCAGCCAAACAATATATTGGTCGGGCCCTAGTTTCAAGGTAACAACTGAAGTGTATGTTAGGTTGTACCTTTCTAAACGTAAATGCATGATTTATTTAGTCCCTTTCGTGCAAAGGTTACCCTGGCTACCATGCCAACCAGCAAATAGCCTCTCAAGACGTGGCATGATTAACACTGAACAATAACAGCAAAAATGCATGCTTCTTTACAAAAAAAGTATATCGAACAATTGTACATATATTGTGTACGGAGCATAGTATGTGATTTCATATGCAGTGTATGTGCCCCTGTTAAACCTGAAAACTCAGCGGGTTGCCTGGCAACTGGTCAGCCTAGAAAAGTCCATTACACAATTGACATTTTTTCTTTTTTTTTTTTTTTTTTCCAAAAATTTGGGTGTTTTAAAGCTTGTATACTAACCATCTTCCCATTTTCCATGTTTGTGCTAAGCTAAGCTACGTAGCTGGTGGCTCCACCTTTATGATTACTGCACAGACACGGAAGTGAAATGGAACAGAAGCTATCCATTTCCAGATTTTTTTGTTTTGCTTTGTAGTTTTCTGTTTTTTTTTCTTGTACAACAGTAGAGCTGTGTTGTACAGCTTGGAAACAACACTGTAGACTCTTTTGTGTTTGTTTTCACATCCGCAATGCCTGCTATCCTGTGCTGCAGTACTGTGTCCTGTGTTGTTTAAGCACATCGATTAAAAAAAAGAAAAAAAACTTTCATCCTTTCAATCTTCTAGCAATGAGAAATACTGGAGGACATGGCTGCAGTTGATAAAGTACTTTTAACAAATGAATGAGTGGGTGCTATGGTTTGCTAGCACCCACTCGCTAAAGACCGAATTTCTGCTGCCGCCAGAAGTCCAACACAGTGAACTCTGAGTGGCAGGGCAAAATCTGTGCATGTTCACATGGGCAGCAACCACTTCTTGGTCCTACTGCCACAGTTGAAAACAAATACCTCACTTAAATGACTTAAACGGTAATGGTGTGAAAAGACTTGAGGTCATGACAAAAAAAATGTAAAAATCTTTGCATATTTCCCCAAAATTTCCCAAAATGTTTTAGTATGTCTTTAAAAGATTGCATTGTTGCCCCCCCCCCCCCCGATTAGACATAAAGAGCAAAAAAATACAATTGTGTCTAATTTAGAAAATTCAACAGCTCTAACCAAACTACGGTTAAACACAGGAATGATGATAAGATGTTGCAAAAAAGAAAAAGAAAAAAAGAAAGGACTAGGCTGGTTACAGATCAGCATCCCACAAGCAGCAAAGAATAAACGAACTACAAAAAAAACATATATATATGTCTGGGCAAACAGAATATAACAAATTTAATTCTTGGATACGTTAAAAATGAATAAAAAATGTCATGTCTGATTGTTCAGTGTGTAGTCATAATACAAAAAACATATAAAGTAATAAAATTTTGACAGAATACTGCATGGAAATATAATTTAACATTGTCAGTTCTGCCAGTAGTCCAATATGTCCCACTCTATAAACTAAGAATAACAGGAAAACACCTCGTCACAGAAACATGTGCAGCGCTTTAACGATAAGCTCCTTTCTCCTGAAACAAGGACAAGTTTTTCTCATATACGTGGCCACATAAGGCCAAACATCAGTGAGCAATTAAGGCCCAGTCTCTCTTTGATAACATCTCTAGTCATTATGACTTGGATAATTGTGGGTCCTGGCAGAATATTTCCCCCTTGTGAAAATCTGGGTGTGTCTGAGGGCTTATCGCACCAGCCACAGAGGCTGGATTAAATCATGTTCTCTCTGTCTGGACAGCCTTCCAGGAATCCTGCTAGTAGCAGCCAGAGCCTGGGTGAAATGAATTACAGTGGGGTTAGTTGATTCAGAAAGGTTTTTTTCTTTATTGCCCCAGGGGATGCAGCTTACAGTATATTAGAGCAACAACTGGGCCTAGCACAGAATAGAAAGCAGCAAAGGTTCTTGAGAAATTTATGTTGCAGAGACTTTTGGAACAGCCAAAGTGTTACGCAGACAAATGAGGAGATGAAGTTCCACTTAATTTTGTAGGTATGACTTTCCGTACAGCCCGCATGAAGAAAGACTTTCTGTAAATCCTACAGGAAATGCATTGAGGTTTTCCGACACCATGTGACGAAAAAATATGACTACCACCGTCTTACCATCACAGGCCAAGAGTTGTGAAATAAACAGTTCTTTTTTTATCTCCAGGGGGCCAGTAGCAGTGCCAATCTGTCTGTTTTCACCTCAACATTTTTAAGCTGAGTTTTCATGCCCTAAGAAAATCAGAGCAGTGTGGTTGCTGTGGTTCAGTGGTCTAAATAAAAAATGCCTGGAGACATGGTAAGCAGAGAGGCTATTCAATACTCCCTAGTTTATTGTAGTTGCTCTGATCATTCACTTAGTAAGATGCCACGAGACAGGTCAGCAGGAAGAGCCATTACAAAGTGCTGACTGAGACTGTGCCTACACTGCTGAGTGTCATATGTCAGACTGCTCAGAAAACAAGCCAAAGAGGGTTTCCAATATGAGAGATGGTTGAGGGAATTTTTGAACAGGCCTGTAACATCAGTTTAAAAAGCAATAATAAGCTTACCAGAGATTCACGTAGAACATGAGGGAAAAA
Organism: Naso annulatus; assembly: GCA_029783625.1. Classification (NCBI taxonomy): domain Eukaryota; kingdom Metazoa; phylum Chordata; class Actinopteri; order Acanthuriformes; family Acanthuridae; genus Naso; species Naso annulatus. The sequence goes on along the minus strand of JAPZDX010000007.1, from coordinate 16,197,547 downwards.
ATGCAAATATGAAGGCAAACAACGTTTAGATATGAAAAAAAAAACATTCATGTGTGTGGGACTTAAGCATGGTGGTTGTGTATGTCTGGAGGTTCCTTCCTCAGCTCGGCCTCATGGAAACCCTACATCCTGACATCTACTGCAACTGGATTGAGTGCTTCCAGGCACCACCATCCTGTTAAGTCATAATTTCAACACCATGCCACATAGCTCGGAGATGAGCCTGATTGATGCTGTCTCCATCTGCCTCAGCTCCGGAGAGTAAAGGCCGGAGTGCATTCTGGAGTAGGCGCCCCTCTTCCTATAACTGCTGTACGGTATTCGTCCCTCTAACAGCTGCATCTGCACAGGCCTACTTGATGAGAAGGATTTGGCTGCAGACGGCAAGTCCATTGGCACTGCGGCTCAGAGAGTGTGTTTGGGATGGGTCTGTGGAGAGCTAGGATGGAGTGAGAGAAAGACATATCTGTCCCACACTGAGCGCTGAGTTCTCTATGGTCCTTTGTTCCCTCCGGCCCAGCAGGAAGCCAAACACTCATGGGGCTCGTTTGGCTCTGTGTTTGTAGACAGAAACACAGCAGCCCTTCCTGCTCTGGCTCAATCAATAATGATGTGTGTTGAGCTAGCTCTTATTCAGAAAACTACTGTAGATTCAGACACACATATTACAAAGTCTTTAAACATATGCTCAATCAATCTTGGTTCGCTCACTCCCATTATCTGTTACGTACAATAAAAAACATTTCCTCAAATTTTGAGTTCACCTGAGGATAGGGTGTCCACAGCTGAGTGTGCACAGTAGCAGGGCTACACAGTGAACCCCTGGACACCAAAAAACCATAGCAGAGGATGTCTATCCACGTTCCAGAAAGCCCTATCCTATTCATATCACAAGTGAAAATGCTCCCCTAGGACTGAGGTCAGGGCAAAGGTAATGTTTGTTGAACCGGCATGCAAGACAAACGCGCCTGCGATCCACGAGCAGAAAGCCAGTTAACCTCACCCAGTTCAAGTTCATTCCCAGTCACCCATGCGAGGATACAAATCACAGCTCTAGTGGCACTCTGATATGCCTGGTTCAGAGGCGAGATAGAGCCCCATTCAGGAGAGAGCAACGCATTCAACCTGTGGGAATTACCCTGCACTTTACCCCTCTACTCTACTTTAGTCCAACACCCCGCCTACAGGCCTCCTCTGTTTTGGCAGCCACCAAAAGGACTAGAGGATGATTCTGGACACGTCCTCTATGAGTAGCAAAGCAGACTACCAGGTGGTATAGTGGGAAAACTTTCCCAGGCTGAATGTTTACATATATATTTTAGTCTTAAGAACACACATATCTGATCAAAGTCGGAGGCATCAGGAGTAGCATAAGATGGAAAGCTACTGTGGGATTTGGGGAACTCTTTTAATTTATTATCCTCTCAACTTAGTAATGAGAACGTTGTTGAGCGAATTTCCAATCCCACCTTTCAACATCTATGCTCATATTTTATTCAAGTTCTGCGTTCGTGTTACACTTGATACCTCTGATTTTCTGTGATCATTACTACCGAGAACATTGGTGATGATAGTAAAGCAATATTTTTTCTACAGGTGCTGAGGTCACCCGGAGGATTTTGACAGTGGCTCCCGTCAGCGCTGGTGGTGTGGTTTGTCTGGAGTGGGAGTGAAAGCAACCAGTGATCCATGATTAACATGGAGAACTCCCACTATAACCACAGTTTCCTCTGAGAAACGACTGTGTGGCTATGTGCAAAGCCTTGAGTCAACAAGCCACAGAACCGCCAGCCCTATTAGTCAGCCTGGGCAAACGGTGGGGCTGATATAAGCATAACAGTTAATGCAGAGAAAGCTTTATGCATCACCCTCTTGAGGGTCATTTTGCTCCATGTTAGAGGGTGTTTTTGTTTTTCTTCAACATCTCAATATGTTACTGGGAGTGACCACATTCGTAATCATCCCGAAAGCAAATTACACAGTGCAAAATTCTACAAAGCAATTACTTAAAGTAATGGGCCAAAACATTAAAATGAAATTTGAAACATTGCAAATAAGAACCAGTTGTGATTGATGGGCATAAACCGATCCAACTTCTCTCTTTCGACTGGATACCTCAACACCAGTGTCTGCTGCTCTTCCCAAATTTAATATCTGTTTACCTCACTGCATGGAACTCGTTTAAGTCACTTTAATGCAAATAAACAAGAGGCAGGCGATTACTGCAGCTCTTGAAATTGGGTCGACAGCTCTCTGTAATGGACTTAAGGTAAAGGTACTTCATTGGTCACACATACAATGTACAGTGAAATTTGGTCTCTGCATTTAACCCATCCCTGAGAAGCAGTGAGCAGCCACAGCACAGCACTCAGGGAGTGACTCCAGATATTAGCCAGTGCCTCGGTCGAGGGTACTTACTGGAGATAGACCTAACATAAGTTTTTTGATTGTGGTGGAAACCCACCTGAACTCAGGGAGAGTACGCAGACTCCACACAGAGAGGGCCTGCCCCAACTGGGAATCAAACCCAGAACCATCTTGCTGTGAGGCAACAGTATTAACCATTGATACACCACGCCGTCCAATTGACTAAATGTAACAATTAATGGAAACACTAACTTT